>JAPKLW010000749.1:13037-162378 GCA_026898455.1 Plectranthus barbatus
ATAAATTGATTATTTTCCAATTTTAATTCCTCTGCACAGTGGAACATTAGAAAGCTATTATGAACTTCTTTGTTTGACAATTCATAAAGTAGATTAATTAATTATCTATCTCCTGTCGGTCTCAAGATTAATTAACTAACTCCTAAAGTTCTACAGATTTATTCCTACAATCTATTTCCTTCAGTTACGACAAGAAATCAAATTGTATTGTGAAAATCTCTTTCCATTGAAAACTATTACAGTTACATCTCTAATTCTCAACTATGTAATCCTAAGTGTCTGGCCAGCATACCCAAGATTAAGAATAAAACCAGATTTCACAAACTGTGAGGGAAAGGAAAAATAACTTCAATTAATTAAAACATGCATACATTGATAGTTTGAAAACCTAGAATCTGAGAAGACAGTTACATATAATTCTAATCTTAATCATCATAGACAATGAACAAGACAAGAAAAGATAAATAGGAAAACTGAATCTTCATAAGAAATTCAATCTCCAACCCAATGATCTTCTTCTTCTTCTTCCTTGTGATGTTTCTCTCAATTTAATTCTCTTCTCTATTATTCTCCTGCTCTCTTGCTTTTGATTTTTGAATTGTTCAGCCCTTTTATAGTGTGGTGGATGAATCCTACCATGTCTAGGAGTTAGATATGTGTATATCTTCCGAAATCAGAAAAGATATGTTCTGGCCCACGACACTCTGTCGATCGACGGCCAACTCGCGTCGAGCGATGGGAAGGATAAAGCAGCAACGATCGACGGCTAGTTGGCATTGATCGACGGTGGTCCTGCTTCAGCACTCCTGCGTCGATCTCGTTGAGTTCTTTTATCGATCTTCTCCGAAGCTGTGACGAACAAGTTTCCAAATTCCTCCGATTTTCATCTTAAAATCTGCATGATTCATCAAACACACCATAAAAAGCACAAAAGCCAATGTATGCTCAAAAAGACACGAAAAACAACTCAAACATCACCAAAATAGACAAAGAAACAATAGATAAGTTGGTAAAAATATGAACTTATCAGTAGACACCACACTGGGCGATACCATCATGACAAAAGCGGAAAGAAAGCCATGGAATTCTTCCAAAAGATGGCTAACAATAATCAACGGTGGTCCTCGGGTTGACATCTACATGTGAAAGCTATTGAGAAAGTATTGGAGAAAGTTGCTGAAGAACCTAATTTGGAAACTGAGGTGAAGAAGCTGCGGGAAGAATTTGCTACACTAAAACTGGAGCAGACAACTACTGTAGTAGAGTCAGTGCAAGCTCCGCCTGAAGGGGACTGTGCTGAGGTGAATTTCATCCAAAGGGGTGGTTACCAAAATAACTACCGCAGAGGATATCAACAACACAATCAGCAGCACAACCAACAACACAATCAGTCCAACAACTACAATCACGCTAGGAACCATCCTGGGTTTTCCTATGCGAACCCTCAAGCTGCGGAGCAACCACCACCTGGATTTGCAGTTCAAGATGGAACAGTAGTGGAAAAGAAGAAACCAAATCTCGAGGATATTTTGGTGAAATTCATGCAGGGATCCACTGATAAAGTTACCAAACTGGAACAAGACATCTCTGGAGTGAATACTAAAGTAGATCAAGTGTAGAAGCATATGCAGATTATTGAGACACAAGTCAGTTAGATTGCCGATGCCCACAGAACTCAGCACAAGCCTGAACATCTTCCAAGCAACACACAAGTCAACCCCAAGAACCAAAATCAAAGGAATCAGGTGAATGCCATCACATTGAGAGGGGAAAAATCTTATGACGGGCCAAAACATCCAGATGCAGACTCTCAGTAGACCGTTGAAGGCGAAAAGGAAGGAAAGGGTGCCGAAGTGCCCTCGACTTCGATTGACGCTGAGCTCGTCGATCGAAGTCGAGGCTCGGCCATAGCAAAGGACAAAGGCCCCACGTCGACCAACGCAGAGCCACCTCGGTCAAAGTCGACACCTCCACCACCTCTGAAAAGACCGCCAATGACCTACCCTCAACGATTCACGAAGACCAAAATGCAAGAACGATATGCACGCTTCCTTGAGAACATGAAGAAGGTTCACATCAACATCCCATTGGTTGAAGCACTGCAGGAGATGCCCAGATACATCAAATTTCTAAAAGACATGGTCTCTCAGAAATGACCGTTCATGGAGCACGAAATGGTAAACCTCTTTGAGGAATGCAACGCGGTACTTCAAAGAAAGATGCCACTAAAGAGAGAAGTCCCGGGTTCCTTCTCCATCTCCTGCATCATCGGAGGAGAGACTTTCGGAAAGGTTGTCTGTGACTCGGGAGCATCCCTCAACTTGATGAGGCTGTCAATTTTCAAGAGGCAGGCCATCGGAAGTATCAAGCCAACCACCATATCACTGCAGATGGCGGATCGTTCTGTTTCTTATCCGAAAGGAATTGTTGAGGATGTGCTCGTCGAAGTCAAAGACTTCATCATAGCGGCCGACTTTGTGGTCCTGGACATGGAAGAGGACCACAACGTCCCTCTGATCTTAGGGAGACCCTTTCTGAAGACCGGGGGAGCTTTGATAGATATCCGAGATGGGAAACTGACATTTTGCATCAATGACGAATCCATCATGTTCTATATCTACAAGTCAATGTAAAAACACAATGATGGGAGCTACGGGGTGGAATGCCACATGATCAACTGCTTAGATGCCTTGATCTATTCTCCTTCTCTTCTCTTAAATTTGATCACGATTATTTAGAGAACTATTTATGGCATTCATTGTTTTCCTTTTGAGATTTGGATACAGCCGAGGATGAGCTTGTTAATGTAGTCATGGAGCAAGATGTGCGCGAAGAAGTCCCGAAGGCTTTGGAAGAGAAAAGAGAGAAGTTACCACCCAAATATAAAAAAATCACCAAGGAAAGTCAGGGGAGAGCCTTGACTTTGACCGACGCTCGACTCATGTTGATCGAAAGGCAGAAGACCTCCGTATCAGTCGACGTTGAATGTGCGTCGATCGAAGTCAAAGGTTCGGTTGCTCAAAAAGGTAAAACGAGACATGGAAAAGGGGGCTCGATGGAAACGCACGCATTGGTTGATGTCGACTCAGCGTCGGTCGAAGCTGAAGGAAATTCGGTTAGTTCCAACGCCGATCCACCTATCCTAGACCTCAAACCTCTACCCGAACACCTCAAGTACGCATATTTGGGCTTTGATAACACTTATCCAGTTATCATGTCTTCTTTTTTGATGCAGGTCGAGTTAGAGAAGCTACTGAGAGTTCTAAGGAAGTACAAGTCCGCGATTGGTTGGACTTTAGGAGATATCAAGGGAATCAGCCCTACACTGTGCATGCACAAAATCATACTTGAAGAAGACGCAAAACCAAAGAGACAGGCACAGTGAAGACTGAATCCTATCATGCAAGAGGCCGTGAAGAAGGAAGTTCTAAAGCTCCTAGACCACAACATGATCTACACCATCTCCGACAACAAATGGGTAAGCCCCACTCAGGTGGTAGCAAAGAAAGGGGAATGCAAATTGTAAAGGGGGATGACGGAGAAGAGATAGAGACACGACCCGTCACAGGATGGCAGTTCTACATCGACTAACGAGTTCTCAACAATGCCACTTGCAAGGACCACTTCCCACTTCCTTTCATCGATCAGATGCTGGACAGGTTATTCGGTTTCCCTTACTATTGTTTTCTTAACGGTTATCACTACAACCAATAAGCTAATAGACGACGCAATATAGACGACACGAATTTCATTCGTGTTGTGTATATTCTAATAGACAACGCGGAAGCGCAAGTGCGTCGTCTATTTTATGGGCGCTGATAGACGACGCGGTGGAAAATATTTGTGTCATCTATACCTATATAGAGGACGCGTTCCACCGCGTCGTCTTTGTTATTGTGTTTTCCTAAGTATTATTTATATGTGCAGCTGGATGACACTTATTTTTACGTCGTGTATTTGGAAATAGACGACGCGATAATATAGTGCCGTCTATTTCCATATACACAACGCAAAAATAAGTGTCGTCTATATTATTCCACTATTTTTTTAGCAAATTAAACCACTCCTTAAGTAAATAGAATTTTTTTTAAGGGGAAGTAGTAAATAGGAATTTAAAATGCTTTCCAATTGCATAAAATTAAGTAAATAGGATTTATTTTTTTTCAATTCCAACTTTGCAAATTGCACAAATCGATCTTAATTGAAAATCGAAATCGCACAAAGAAGCCGCAGCCCTCTTCGCTTAACCTACACAAAATAAGCGCAGCCCTCTTCACATCCCTTCCGTCGACTGCGCCGATTGTGCCTTCGTCTCTATCGGAGTGCCGCCATCGATGCCTCTCATTGCCGTCTATCCATCTATATTTGGGAAAGTCAATTACGATACGCTGAGATTGCCGCACAAGGTGGTGGTGGAGGAGGACGACGGCTCCGTCAAATTCGGGCAGGGTGAAGGCTCCGCTTATTTATTCAACCCCGACATTTACACCGACAATGATATCCGTTCAAGGAATCGACGGAGTCCTGTTCCCGGCGGAGGAAATTAAGGCCGTGCCAAGGGCCTCTCCGGCCACGAAGATTGTCTCAAAACCAAGAAGTGGTATCTTTTAATTACAAAATTATTTCCTAATTCAAATTCTTAATCAGTAAACTGATGTGAATTTCTCTGTCTCCATAAGGTTTCTAGCATTCAAAAATTGAGCTAATTAGGATTTTTTGGCCAAATAGACCTCAACTGTTTATACATTGCTGTCTTGGGTGAAACTATTTATACATTACTGTCAAAGTGATTCTTGCTTTCTTGAGTGAAACTGCAAATAATATGGCTGGTTCCATTCTGTGCTGTATCGTTTACGAGTCAGTACATCTGGTTTTCGACATAATTTTAGTTTATATGAATCTTGATTACCTCATCTTGAAGATCTACAATCATTACAGATATCCACTAGTATAAGTTCCTCAAGCTTGATATTGAGATAATGCTAATGCCAATGATTAGTACTCAGACAAGGTGAATGCCCTAATCATTTTAGTACTCATTATTCAGGCAACATGGAAATATTCATTCATCATCTGATACAGAGCTTTAAAGGTTGATAAATTGCACGGACAATGCCTTTTTAGATCTTTGTTCTTTATTGAGGTTTGTAGGATTAGGGACAGGTCCCTCCCAACTTGGGTAAAGATTATGTCTGCTGGATAGTTCCAGGTAGATTTTAATAATACCAGACTCACTTCCCCACGTTCACTTATTTCCTTTTTAGATGGTATCATTTTCATTGGATTAATCATCAAAATGTTTAATATTTTTGAAAAGGACTGGCACGTTGATAGTTTGACAGGTGTCATTCCTTATCCCTCACCTTCCCCTAATCTGAAAATATTTTGGTAAAATTGCTTGATACTATCAATAACTAATATGATGGCAGTTATTTGATTGGATGAGGGTACTTTGGCAAAAGGGACCCTATAATATAGATATAGTTATTTATGTTTTTTGCTTAATCTGTTGTTTAAAGTGTCCGAAAGGTTGCATAATTTTGCTCATTATTGTCTGAAAGAGTCCTCTATGAGTTGTACTGGTCCCCAGCTTGGCTATTTTATTTCCTATAAACTTTCTAAGATTATTTAATTCTCTTATGCACAAGTTTCAATCAGTGAAATGATTTTTTTATAGTAGCTAAGAGTATAAATATGTCTACAAGTCTGGAATCAAGCATATTGAGCTTCTCTTTCATAGTTCTAAGTAGAAATATCCTCCTCCTTAGCATCTCTTAACTCAAATACAAGAATATGGAACACGTCGGAGCAATTATTTATACATTGCTGTCAAAGTGGTACAAGTAGCTGACCACAAAAACAGACAAATTATAGTCATTGCATTGTTTTCTGACAATGTAAGGGTAATATTTAGCAAGCCTCCTATACAGATAACTAAGCATAGAGCAAATATATATCAATTGATAGAATTTAGAGGTAAAACTGATAGAATTTAGAGGTAAAATTGATAGAATTCTTGTGTCTAAAAGTACAGCAAAAACACTCAGCGAAATGACAGGGTAATGTTAAAACATGCAGCATATGTTCAGTTCAGGAAATGCACACACAAAGTGTCTCCACCTTTGAGAGCCTTCAGCCAATTTTCTTTAATAAAACAATATTGAATGGTTACAGTAAACACATTTTGAAGGTCTCATTTCTGGTTCACTACTTTCTGCGATCTCTTCGATAGAAAGATTCTAATTTCCTATAGATTATAGAGACTATTTTCTAACCTCAAATGCCAAATACAAAATCTATCATAGGAATTTAACTCCTGCCAAAAATAAAATGCGGTGCAGTCGAGCTTGAGATTTAAAAGATTTCGACAGCAATGTATAAATAGTTTAATTTTGGATAGGTAGTGAGGTATGGGCGAACACATGGAGGGAATTTAATCTTTAATTTTGGGGTGAACTAATGAAAGGACAATGAATGTGGATTTATATCTCTTCAAAAACTATTTGTATTGCCATTAATAAAAGTAGATGTGATATCTATCTATAAGTCCAGGTGACATCTGCTTTGTTCATTTATTTTTTCCCTTTTCTAATTTCCATTTACAATAATGCGTGTGTTTACCACATTACGTGCATAATTTGACTAGGATATTTACATTTCTGGTGCATCATTTCTGAGCCAACTCAAAAACATATTAACTTGTAACTACTTATTGTCTTTGTGCTTATATTTTTAATAGTTTAATGAAGAAAGTTATCGCACAAGTGAAATCAATGAAGTTCGTACAGAATGGTGTGATATTCTCCGAACTTATATGAAGTGAGGTATGCTGGTATGTTTGATTTATCATTTAATGTTATTATTTGCCCGTGTGGGGGGTTGTGTTATCATTTTTATTTCCTCATTTATAGTTATTTTTTGCCCGTGTGGGGGCTGTGTGACTTGTATAAATGTGAGCTTTTGTGTTTATTTTGAGATGATTGTTGAGGTGATTATTGATTTTGATTTTGTTTAATCGATGAGTTATTGATATTTGCTTGTTGCTTTTTCTTATGCTTTTCTAAAATTTCTTGCTTAGCTACTTGCGATCCATGTATTTTGAATTTAAAGTAAATGATTATTTAAGGTGCCTCTGCTACTTTAAGTGATGCTATTGGGGTCTCAAAATAACTTATGGCTTCAGTCATGGTATACTGGATTATTTTTTGGCTATAGATTATATAATTTTTTGAAAGACAAACATAGTAAGTGCATTGCATATACTGTTATTAGTAGCTAGCGTGACTTATCACGGTGTTTAATCATAACATGGATTTGAATCTCTTTTTTTTTCTTTTATGTTCCAGGCATTTTTCTTATTGGCACGACTGCTAAATCTGTCCAAAAATGTCCTGTCTGGTTTATGAGTTGGAGAATGGAAGTCTGAAAGATCATATCCTATGCAAAAGATGCAGAAATCCCCTTCCTTGGTCTGTTCGATTTTGGATATAGCAATCGAGGTGGCTTGTGGTGACTGAGCCCTGTAGTGAATCTGAAGGCTGAAACTTACATACATATTGAAAGAAATTTTATGCCACCAACATATGTTTGTTTTTTTGAATTATTTATTTTGTTTACTTATTGTAATTTGAGTTTTTGAATTTAATTGATATATAAGCATTATATTTGTTGCTCACTCTCAGAATGGTTTGGCATTTTGTGATAGTTAAAGAGGTATGAATAATCAGGCTTAACAGGAAAAAAATTTGCAATTGACAGAAGAGACGATGCGAATAATTTTGTCATCTATAAAACAATAGAAGACGTGAGAATTCGCGTCGTTCATATGTACACAGATGACGCAAAAAAAAGCATCATCTATAACTTCTACACATATATAAACAATGTGCAAAATCGCATCGTGTGTATGCACATAGACGACGCAAAATTCGCTTCGTCTATTACGTTATAGATGATGCAAATTCTGTGTCGTCTATGTACATATACACGACGCGATTTTTCGCGTCCTCTATTAGCGTCTCAGCATAGATGATGTGTTAATACACGACGCAAAGTTTGGCAATAGACGATGCGAAATTCGCATTTTCTATATTATTATTTATTGTAGTGTATTCTGGATATAATCAGATTGCAGCAGCACCGGAAGACCAGCACAAGATGGCGTTCACTTGGCCTTACAGAGGATTTGCATACCAACGGATGTCGTTCGAGCTTTGTAATGCACCGGAGACCTTTCAAAGGTGTACGATGGCCATCTTCCATGACTTGATCGAAGACATTATGGAGGTATTCAAGGATGACTTTTCAATATTTGGTAGCTCTTATGATGTTTGTTTGCAAAATTTGGCTACTGTACTGGAAAGATTTGCTGAGACCAACCTATACCTCAATTGGGAGAAGTGCCACTTCATGGTACGAGAAGGAATTATGCTGGGACATACGATATTCGCCGAAGGATTGGAAGTAGATAGAGCAAAGGTGGCAGCAATTGAAAAGATGCCGCCTCCGTCAAATGTCAAGGGAGTCAGAAGTTTTCTTGGGCATGCCGGATTCTACAACAGGTTCATCAAGGACTTCTTGAAGATTTCCAGGCCACTTTGCAACTTGCTAGAGAAGGACGTGTCCTTCGTGTTTGATGAGGAGTGCTTGCAGGCTTTCGAGAAACTAAAGAAGGCCTTGGTGATTGCACCGGTACTTACATCACCAAATTGGGAGGAGCCGTTTATCTTGATGTGCGTCGCCAGCGATTTTGCAGTGGGGGCAGTCTTGGGACAGGTGAAGGGGAAACTCTTTCATGTCATCCACTATGCCAACAAAAGTATGAACCTGGCGCAGTGTAACTACACCACCACTGAAAAGGAAATGCTCGCAGTAGTCTATGCATTCGACAAGTTTCGGTCCTATCTTATAGGTTTGAAAACAGTCGTCTACACAGACCATACCGACATCAGATATTTGTTCGCAAAGCAATATGCCCAGCCCCGCCTCATCAGATGGATTCTGCTACTGCAAGAATTCGATTTGGAAATCAAAGAAAGAAAGGGAAGCGAGAATGTGATAGCCGATCACTTGTCGCGGTTAGAACAACCAAGCGAGGGAGACGATTGATAGGTGCAGATCCTTGAGACCTTTCCTGACGAACAAATTTATGCCTTGCAGGATTTGCGAGAGACATATGAGTCGAAGACACCATGGTATGCAGATTATGCTAACTATTTGGTGGCTGGCGTTCTTCCACCAGACTCCTCCCCACATGCGAAGAAGAAATTCTTGCATGACGTCAGATTCTACTATTGGGTGGATCCCTATCTATGGCAACGATGCACTGACGGCATTATTTGCTGATATCTTCCACAAGTCAGAATGGCAACAGATCTACGAGGCATGCCACTCTTCTCCTAGCGGCGGTCACCACTCAGCCAACCGGACTGCATTTAAGATTCTGACGAGCGGGTTCTACTGGCCTTCTATCCATGAGACCTATCGTGGGTGGATTACGGGTTGTGATCGTTGCCAGCAGACCGGCAAAATCTCGCGGAGGGATGAGATGCCACAAACCCCGGTGATAGAGGTTGAAATATTTGATGTCTGGGGGATCAACTTCATGGGACCCTTTCCACCATCCCATGGCTTCTTTTACATTCTATTAGCAGTGGACTACGTCTCGCAGTGGGTGGAAGCCATTCCGACGACCACAAATGATTACAGGGTCGTCATCAACTTCCTGCAAAAGCTGGTAACAAGGTTTGGGACACCGAGAGCTCTGGTAAGCGATGGGGGGTCTGATCGCTAAATTATTTAACAAGCGACTTAGCAAAGCTAACAATATACCGGCAAATAAAATTATCGAATCCCAGGGGAAAGAAGTAACGAAAAATCCTAAGTACTAAAACATTAGTTCTCAAAACTCTGGTTAGGGAAAATCAAATTTTGGGTTGTGATTATTTTGAAAATCTCAATACTTGCTAATTAAAATTTGGACAGAAAACTAAATTAATTTTGATGAAAATGATTATGGGAAATACAGATTCCAGGGACATCTACCTATCAAGTATGATATGGATAAATGAATTGATTATTTCCCAATTTAATTCCTCTTCGTAGTGAAACATCAGAAAGATATTATGAACTTCTTTGTTGGACAATTCATAAAGTAGAATAATTAATTACCTATCCCCGCTAGGTCTCAAGATAAATTAACTAACTCAAAAGATCTACAGATTTATTCATACAATCAATCTCCTTCAGTTACGACAAGAAATCAGGTTATATTGTGAAAATCTCTTTCCATTGAAAACTACTACATTTACGTCTCAAGTAATCAACTAGTTAATCCTAAGATGTGGCCAACAAACTCAAGATTATGAATTAAACTCAGATTTCACAAACTACGAAGGGAAAGGGAAAATAATTCAATCAAAACATGCATACATTGATAGTTCGAAACCCTTAAATCTGAGGAAGAGATTAGTTACACATATTCAGAATAATATTCATCATAGAAAAATACAACCTGAATTGCATAAAAACTTGGGTCTGATTGTCTTCCCACAAAACTTTGTCTTCAAACATAAACTCTAAAACCTTGGAAATCTTCTAAAAATCTTCAATACTAAAATCTCTTAATTGATGTAATGATTTCCACCCTTAAAAACGAATTTACACATGGCTATTTATAATAGTGAAAGATGTATCAAACAGTATCTAGGATTAGATATGTCTTTATCTTCAAAGGAGACTAAGATTAAGAATCCCGCATGCGCGTCGATCGTCAGCAAATGGCATCAATCGATGGCCTTGAAACGTCCTCGTCGATCAACATGGACTTCATTTTGCTTCCGTCGATCTCTCCTTCACCTTCCGTCGATTGCTCCATCTCCTTCATTTCGTCGATCGACGTGCCCTGGCGTCGATCGACGTGGACTTGGACTTGGAATCCTAATCCTTCCCTGTTTTCGACTAAAATCCTGCACGATTCATCAAACACGACATTACAAGTACAAAAGCCAATTCATGCACGAAAAAGACACTAAAAACAATCTGAACATCACTCAATTAGTCAAAGAACAATCAAATAAGTTGGTGAAAATCCTAACTTATCAACTCCCCCAAACTTAAACCATTGATCGTCCTAGATCAATTCACATAAAAGAAATCTAATCAAATGCAGATACAAGTGTGCAATGCCTCACAAGCTTCTTATGCAATCTAAGTATCACTTATTTACATAAATCATGCAATCCAAACAAATTCTCATTGTTAAATTATTGAGAAGGAACCTCACCGGGCAGTGTTTGCACTCATCGCTCAATTAAGTAAAGGGCTTGAAATTCACTCATTCAAAGTTTTAGTTTACCTCACCATAGGTTTGACAAATTTCTCATCTCTCCACTGCATGTTAGTGTGGTTTTTCAGGGAATTAGAAAGGTCTTGATTTGGTTGTAATGTGGCTTACCTAATAGGTAGGATATTTTTGGCTAAGTGACTCAAAATATTACATTCAAACACCAAGTCTTTAGCATATCTTGCCCACATATTTTCTGTTCTATTTGCACACAATCTTGTTCCTTATCTTTTGTAATTTTTAGGGTTCTAAGCATTATTTTGACTTTTGTGAACTACACATGAATTTTTTTCTCCAATGTTCACTTTTTTCTGATTTTACCCACAGGAACCCATATTTTTGCACACATCCTCACATCACAATCCCACAATTCACACCATCCAATAAATCACAATTTCCTGTTCATCAACCCTCCTAATCAAAGAAAGAAAATTTTTCAAGGCTCAAAGGGGCTACAAGTGGAAATTAAAGGTTAGTGTATGGGAGATGGGTTACGAAAGAACATGCCTAAAATCATTTTCACCCTATTACCACACTTAATGCAACCTCAAGAGAGAAATTCGTCAAATTCTAGGAAGTAAATCTAATAACCTTGTCACTCATCAAACGTTCTCACAGGGTAGAAATTTTCGTTACTCAATAATTTCCCAATTTCCGATCAGTTATCATGCAAAAATTTTTATTTCAATGATCAACTTATCACGCAAAACAACTCCTATCATCGGCTACTCTATCACACAGATTATCATTCTTAATCAGCAAACATCTCGATTAACAATCAACAATTCTATTTCACGGAAAGACAAGTAATCAGTTCCAACACCAACATAATCAAAAGTAGTTCCGACTGCCCTATGTTCAAAAGCTCCTAAAACAATACTCAAGACTATTCAACTCAGAACAAGTACCACAGATCAAGAGTTCAAAACTTATTCAACACAAAACAAGTACCATAAATCAAGAGTTCAAAAATACTAATTTTGAGTGAAAAGCTTTGCAGAGAGCAATTGTTCACACTGAAGCAAAAGAACAAGGATGGTGATGGTTCAGAAAAAACAAAAACAAAAAACAAAAACAGAAAAACAATGAAACAACGAAAAATAAAGCTGAAAATAAATAAAAACAAATGTTTCCCTTTTTCGATCCTCATCCCCCCAAACTTGTTTCACTCGAAGGAGTGGACAAGTTTAAAAGTTAGATAAGGAAAAAGGAAACGGTACCTCATTCCTCCTTCGGAGGATCCTCCATCTCAACATCGGGAGATGGCCACACGGGTAGTCGTCGCCGGCGGTCCTAGCGCTCTCTCTGGCATCGGAGGTAGACGGAGTCGGGCTCGGTGTTCAGGAGGAGGTGCTGCATCTGCATGTCGAGGGTGTTGAGCCTCATGTTCACGTGCTGGTAAAACTCTGTCCGCCGGGTGTGCTCCTCTGTATGCAAAGCAACCTGCTGCTGCATGAACTGGTAGATCATCGCCAGATCCACCCCGGAAGATGAAGACTCTCCCGCGAAGTGGCCGAACAAATGTCCACCGGTCTGATCGAGAATGTGCCCTCCTCCTCCATCATGCCTCTCATCCTCCGGCTCCTCATCCTCGGGCTCGACTGGGGGAGTCTGTGGCGGTCGCTGATGCGGCCAAGTCAGCAGTCGGTGACGAATTTTGGAGGTACCGGGCCCTCCATGTGCTCCGACCATGAGCCTCAAATGGGCAGGTGTGCTCATGAACCAATTATCACGGAAGTGATAATTAGTGACGTGAGTGAGGTCCCTCTGTGAAAGTGGGAACCTGTCCCCATTGGACATCCGCAGGGACCACCCTGACTCCCGGGGTGAAAGCATCAACATCTTCACCAGAACCTCGGTGCCAAGGCCTCGGTTGTCGTCCTCAAGCGCCTCAATCTAGGTCAAGTCAATGCCCACATGCTCCGCAATCGGTGTGATCAATCCCCCGCTCCTAATGTTGCCTTTGGAGGCCTTGATCTGATGCCTCCAATGGTCAATGAGCAACGCCGCGAAGCTGAATTCCTCTCCCGTCAGCATGCAGTAGAGGGCATATAGCTCCCCAACTCTCACCTTGCCGCTCTCGTGTCTGCCGGTGATGGACACCCCCATGCATCTCTGGAGATACCGGAAAATTGGGTTGTCAATGGAGGAACCCTTTAAGTTCCCCAAGTCAAATTCCCGCAAATCCTCTTTAGCATCGGCTGCTATCTGGCTCCAGAAGCGGGCAATGTCAAAACTCGGGGGAAGAAAACCGTCTCCCCCTTTTCGGACTCCCCAAATTTCTTCAAGCTTGTCCCTTAGCATCTCGTAGTGCTCGTTCAGAAGCTGGAAGGCTATGGTGGTAGGCTCTGACTCCGGCTGAACCTCATAGACATGGAGTGAGGCCAGAAACTCCAGGACAAGCGATGGGTATGTTGGCCACCACTCTGTCATTCAGGCACTCCAATCTACTATCTCCAAGAGAGCCTCCACATCAGCTTGGATTCCCAGCCTATCCATTGCCGTCGGGCATGGGTAGAGTGTCTGCCGGACGGTGAACTCGTCACTTGAGAGTTTTCTGAAACGTCTCTCATATACCCGGTTTGCAAATGTGGGTCGAAACTCCATGATGAACTGCAAGGGTAGTAGGGAAAATGTCAAAACTCACGAATTACTTCACAAAATATTCCCAAACATCAATATGACAAAATGTGCAATTATCCACAAAATGTATCTACCCATGCAAAATTGATTCGACATTCACGCAATTCAACTCCTATTCTAGCATATTGCACCCTAATTTGAAAAAAAAATTCCCCAAAGTAACAGGACAAGAGCAACACCACCAACAAGAATTATCCCCCAAACATTCGTTCGTCAAACTCAATGAAATTAAAGCAACAAATCCATGATAAGCAAGTGTATCGACTAAAATGACTAACCATATCTAATAATCATCACGAATCGCAACAAAATTGACAAAAATGTAAAAATGGAAACAAGGGCAACAAGTACAATTTTCATCAAAATCATGCTCAAATCTTTCACAAAATATGAAATAATCGGAGAGGAAAGGTTTAGGATACATACCGTGGATTGTAGCGACGAATTTGGAGAGAAAAATTCGAGGTGGGTTTTTGGAGAGGAGAGAAAATCATGCGTTTGTGTTTGTGAGGGAAAGAATGAGGGATTTTGGGTTTTAAACCCGTCTCTGTCCGGCTCTGAATTGTTTGCATCGATCGACGAGGCACCCCCGTCGATCGACGTGGACAAAACTTCGTTGTCGATTGACGAGGAATGGCGTCGATCAACGTAGACCTGAAACACACGTCGATCGATGCCAAAAAGAAGCGATCGACGTGGCCCCGACAGATGACTAGACCCGACAAAATTCGAAAAAAATTCTGAAAATACGAAACTTAAATGACTCGACTCGACTGAATTTAAAATAACAGAAATAAAGAAAGCAGTAAACTATTGGGTTACCTCCCAACCAGTGCTTGGTTTTATGTCACTAGCTCGACAATACCTGTGATTTCAAGGGCGATTCAAGTAATACTTCTCCACCGCTCCGACTTGAAGTGGGGTGTAGTATGGTTTCAGGTTCAGCCCGTTCACCTTGAAGTTCTTCCCATCTTGGCCGGCTAACTCAACTACACCGTTCATGAATTGACAGATCACGGTGTATGGTCCGGCCCACTTTTACTGCAGCTTTCCGGGCATGAATCGAAGACAGGATTTGAAGAAGACTTTGTCACCGGAATGGAATACATGTGAGCGAATCCTCTTTTCGTGGAATCTCTTCGCTCGATTCTTGTAGATGATATTGTTCTCATAGGCTTCATCCCGAAAATCTTCAAGCTCGTTCAATGCCATGGCTCACTCTTCTGTGACTGTCTTCCAATCAAGATTCAGTTCTTTCACTGCTCTCCAAGCCTTGTGCTCCATCGCAACTGGCAGGTGAAAGGACTTCCCGAAAATCAGCTGATACGGTGACGTCCCAATGGGCGTTTTTGTAGGCGGTGCGGTATGCCCATAGTTCTTCATCAAGCACTGCCGCCCATTCCTTTCTTTGCTTCACCATTTTCTCCAGAATTTGTTTGATTTCTCGGTTGGACAACTCTGTCAGCCCATTCCCTTGAGGATGATATGGAGTGGTGACTCGGTGTTTGACTCCATACCTCGCAAGAAGAGTGGTAAGCCATTTGTTTAAGAAGTGGGATCCCCCATCGCTTACCAAGGCTTTTGGCGTCCCAAATCTAGTTATGAGCTTTTGCAGGAACTTGATGACCACTTTGGAGTCGTTTGTGACCGTTGGAACGGCCTCAACCCATCGTAACACGTAGTCCACTTCCAGAAGAATGTATGAGAACCCTTGGGATGGCGAAAAAGGTCCCATGAAGTCGATCCCCCAAACGTCAAAGATCTTGACTTCAATGACCGGCGTCTGTGGCATCTCATCCCTCCGCGAGATAATGCCGGTCCTTTGGCAGTGATCACAGCAGATCTCGTAGATAGATGGCCAATAGAACCCGCTGGCGAGAATTTTGAATGTCGTCCGGTTGGCTGAATGATGGCCGCCACTAGGAGATGAATGGCAGGCTTCAAAGATTTGTTGCCACTCGGACTGGGGCACACAGCGGCAAATGATGCCATCAGCACATCTATGCCACAAATAGGGATCCTCCCAATAGTAGAATCTGACATCGTGCAGAAACTTCTTCTTTGCATATGGAGAAGAGTCCGGAGGAAGTACACCGCCAACCAAGTAGTTGGCGAAATCTGCGTACCAAGGAGTTTTGGAATCATACATCTCTTTCAAATCCCTAATAGCGTGGATCTGTTCGTCGGGGAATGTCTCTCGGATTGTCATCTGCTGATCATCCCCTTCGACCAGTGGCTCGAGTCTTGACAAGTGGTCGGCGATCACATTCTCGCTCCTTTTTCTGAACTTGATCTCTAAGTCAAACTCCTGCAACAACAATATCCACCGGATCAGTCTCGGCTTGGCATCTTGCTTTGCGAACAAGTATCTGATGGCTGCATGGTCGGAGTAGACAATTGTCTTTGAGCCTATAAGATAGGGACGGGACTTGTCAATGGCATACACGACTGCGAGCATCTCTTTCTCCGTGGTGGTGTAGTTGCATTGCGCCGGATTCATGCTCTTGCTAGCATAGTGAATCCAATGGAAGAGCCTTCCTTTCAGTTGTCCCAAGACTGCCCCAACAGCATAGTCGCTGGCATCGCACATCAATGTGAAGGGCTCATCCCAATCAGGCGCGGTCAAGACTGGCGCAGTCACTAGTGCCTCTTTCAGTCTCTCAAATGCCTTCACGCACTCACCATCAAAAACGAAGGAAACATCCTTCTCCAGCAGGTTGCACAAGGGCCGAGATATATTTAAGAAGTCTTTGATGAACCTCCTATAGAATCCGACGTGGTCTAGGAAACTTCGGAAGGAGTTGACATTTGTTGGCGATGGCATCTTCTCAATAACTATCACTTTGGCTCGGTCTACTTCAAGTCCTTCAGCTGATACTCGATGTCCCAACACAATCCCCTCTCGCACCATGAAGTGGCTTTTCTCCCAATTGAGGCAAAGGTTAGTCTCGGTGCATCTTTCGAGTACAGTAGCCAAATTCTGCAAACAAACATCAAATGAGCTACCAAAAATAGAGAAATCATCCATAAATAACTCCATGACATCTTCGATCAAGTCGTGGAAGACTGCCATCATGCATCTCTGGAAGGTAGCCGGTGCATTGCATAATCCGAAGGGCATCCGACGGTAGGCAAATACTCCGTATGGACAGGTGAATGCCGTCATGTGTTGATCTTCAGGTGCCACAGCTATCTGGTTGTACCCTGAGTAACCATCAAGAAAACAATAAAAAGGGTAACCAAATAATCTATCAAGCATTTGATCAATGAAGGGAAGAGGAAAGTGATCCTTGCACGTGGCGGTGTTCAAAGCTCGGTAGTCAATGCAAAATCGCCATCTCGTGATCGGTCTTGTCGCAACTTCCTCTCCATCATCATTCTTCACTATCTGCATCCCCCATTTCTTGGCTACTACTTGTGTAGGGCTCACCCACTTGCTGTCGGAAATTGGGTAAATCATGCCATGGTCAAGGAGTTTGAGAACCTCCTTCTTTACGGCTTCTTGCATGATGGGATTCAGTCGTCATTGTGCTTGTCTCTATGGTTTGGCATCCTCTTCAAGGATGATCTTGTGCATGCACAGCGAAGGGCTGATCCCCTTGATATCTCCCAAAGTCCATCCGATGGCGGACTTATATTTCTGTAGAACTCTCAGCAGTTTGTCCAACTCCCCCTGTGTAAGATAGGCAGAAACAATAACAGGGTAAGTGTCATTAGAACCCAGAAATGCATACTTGAGATGTGCCGGAAGTGTCTTGAGTTCCAGAAGTGGTGGATCGGAGACGGAAATCGGCTTTCCCATGTCAGCGTCGATCGACAAAGAGGCTCCGTCGATTGACGTGGTCTTCGAAGGGACGTGGATCGACAAGACAGTGGCGTCGATCGACGTGTTCCTTTCCCTATATCTTTCTGACTGGTTCTGGCGGTAGTGGTTAGGCAGTGGTTCTCTCTTGGTTTCTTTTTCTCGAGTTATCTCCTCGAACACATCCAGCTCCACAACCAGATCCAAAATCTGCTCTTCTGTCTCGTCCAAATTTGTTGACGAGAATAGCAAGTGTTGCAGGCAGTTTTCTAGAAAGTTCGGTTCACTTTTGAGAGAGGCGAAGGGAGAAGACATTACTGGGCTGAAGCAGTTGATCATGTGGCATTCTTCTTGATAGCTTCCTTCATTGTGCTTCTGCATTGCCTTGTAGATTGAGAACGTGACTGACTCGTTGTTCACTTGGAATGTCAGTTTGCCGTCTCGAATGTCAATCAATGCCCCTCCGTTTTTCAGGAATGGCCTATCAGAGGAATGTTCCAATCTTTTTCCATGTCTAGCACCACGAAATCGGCTGGAATGATGAAATCTTTTACCTTCACCAGCACATCTTCTACGATGCCTTTCGGGTAGGAAAATGATCGATCGGCCATCTGAAGTGAGATTGTAGTGGGCTTGATGTTTCCGATCTTTACCTGCTTGAAGATTGACAGCGGCATCAGATTGATTGATGCTCCGGAATCGTAGAGGACTTTCGGGAAGGACTCTCCTCCGATCACGCAAGAGATTGTGAAGGAGCACGGGTCCTTCCTTTTGGTCGGCATCTTCTTTTGAATAATGGCGCTGCATTCTTCGAACAGGTTTACCGTCTCATGCTCTAAGAATGGTCTTTTCTGAGAGACCATGTCTTTCAGAAACTTGATGTATCCGGGCATCTCTTGCAAGGCCTCGACCAATGGAATGTTGATATGTACCTTCTTCATTGTTTCCAGGAATCATGCATACCTCTCGTTCATCTTTGTCTTGGCAAACCGCTGCGGATACGTCAGAGGCGGTTTCTTCAGAGGTGGAACGGGGCTGACATCGATCGACGAGGATCAGCATCGATCGACGTGGCCTCAGGAGCTGCGTCGATCGATGTTGACCCTGCGTCGGTCGACGGAATCTCGTCTGCAACGGCTTCTTCGTCCTGCTCAGCTTCTCCTTCCTCCCGGATATCTTTCCCTGCCTGCTTTGGCCCTTCATAGGATTTCCCCCCTCTCAGAGTTATGGCGTTCACTTGGTTCCTCTAATTCTGGTTCTTGGGGTTGACCTGAGTGTTGCTCGGAAGTTGTCCCGACTTGTGTTTAGTTCCAAGGGCATCGGCAATCTGACTGACTTGGTTCTCAATGATCTGCACATGCTTCTGTATCTGGTCAACCTTAGTGTTCACGCCCGAGATTTCTTGCTTTAGCTTGGCTATCGTATCAGTGGAGCCTTCCATGAATTTAGCCAAAATCTCCTCGAGATTTGATTTTTTCTTCTCCACAACTGCCCCGTCTTGCACGGTAAATCCCGGTGGTGGCTGCTCCACGGCTTGAGGGTTTGCGTAGGAAAATCCAGGGTGATTCCTCGCATGATTATAAGTGTAGAACTAGTTATGCTGCTAATTGTGTTGCTGATATCCTCCTCGGTAATTGTTTTGATAACGCCCCTTTGAATGAAGTTTACTTCGGCACCCTTACCATCAGGTGGAACTTGCACCGTCTCAACTGCAGCGACAGTTTTCTCTTGCTTCAGTGTAGCGAACTCTTCCTTTCGCTTTTTCAGCTCAGTTGCCGAATCAGGTTGTTCGGCAACTTTCTCCACCACTTTTTCGACTTCTTTCACAGGCCGAGTTCGATTTGAGGACCACCGTTGAGTGTTGTTGTCCATCTTTTGGAAGAATTCCATGGCTTTCTTTCCGCTTTTTGTCATGATGGTGTCTCCCAGTGTAGTATCCACCAATTTGACGGTCTTGTCATTGAGTCCTTCATAAAATGCTTCTGCCTGTTCTCCTGGCGGAAAGCCATGTCCGGGGCAAGATCTCAGAAGTTCTTTGAATCTCTCCCATGTCTCACTGAAGCTCTCATCATGTCTTTGAGCGAATCTGATGATTTCCTTCCTTCTCTGCCTGATGACATTCGGAGGGAAGAAGTTTTCCAGGAACTCATTCCTCAATTCAGTCCATGTGCTTATACTTTCCTTGTCCAAAGCAGTGAACCATGATTGTGCCTTATCCCTCAGAGAGAATGCGAACAGACGCATTCGGATGGCACTCTTGCTGACTCCTCCGATCTTGACAGTGTTGCAGAGCATAAGGAACTTATCCAGATGTGCATAAGGATCCTCAGTAGCCCTTCCTCCGAATTGATTTTGTTGGACCATTTGCACCAATCCGGTCTTCACCTCAAAATTATTGGCATTGATGCCAATCCTGAAGTCTGTCTCTCTGAACCGAGGTTTATACCGATTCTACATGGCCTCCTCTTCTTCCTAATCCTCAGATTCCTCTGGCGAATTCTGGTTGTCATCCTCTTCATTGTCGGGATTGTCCTAAAATAGTGGGTTGCGGCGGACATCCCTTCCATTTGGATTGTTCCTCTCGAGGTCTCTTTCCAGATTCAGTTGTTGGATTTCTGCCCTTATAGCTTGAACTTCTTGAAGGAGCACAACTTGCTCTTCTGCCGTTAGCACTGGTGGAGGCGGTTGAACAATCGGCTGTGGTACGTTATCGTCCATCGCTTGATTACTTGAGCTTTTCTGCGCAAGCTTGTTCTTTCGGATCTTTCTGCAAGTGGCTTCAATATCCGGGTAATAGTAAAGCGGGTCCTTTCCTTTAGCTCTCGTACTCATGCACTACCTATACAACAAAATAGGTAGTGAGGTAAAACTGAAAAGAACACGAAACGAACTGGAATTTGAAAAATTGAAAATCAGAAAACATAAAGACGTCAATCGACGAGCTACAGCGTCGATCGACGTGGTAATAACAAATGCATCGATCGACACAAAATCACGTCGATCGACGTGAACGACGAAAGATACGAAAATACGAAGAATTTTAAGGAAAAATAATAAAATTACAACCTAAATCAGTATTTTGATCACAGTTTTAATAGTAAGATTAATTCTATTCTATCCCCGGCAGCGGCACCAAAATTTGATTGCTAAATTATTTAATAAGCAACTTATCAAAGCTAACAATATTGCGGCAAATAAAATTATCGAATCCCAGGGGAAAGAAGTAACGAAAAATCCTAAGTACTAAAACATTATTTCTCAAAACTCTGGTTAGGGAAAATAAAACTTTGGGTTGTGATTATTTTGAAAATCTCAATACTTGCTAATTAACATTTGGACAGAAAACTAAATTACTTTTGATGGAAACGATTATGGGAAATACAGATTCCAGGGACATCTACCTATCAAGTATGACATGGATAAATGAATTGATTATTTCGCAATTTAATTCCTCTTCGTAGTGAAACATCAGAAAGGTATTATGAACTTCTTTGTTGGACAATTCATAAAGTAGATTAAATAATTACCTATCTCTGCTCGGTCTCAAGATAAATTAACTAATTCCAAAGATCTACAGCTTTATCCCTACAATCAATCTCTTCAATTACGACAAGAAATCAGATTATATTGTGAAAATCTCTTTCCATTGAAAACTATTACAGTTACTTCTCAAGTAATCAACTAATTAATCCTAAGATGTGGCCAACAAACTCAAAATTATGAATTAAACTCAGATTTCACAAACTACGAAGGGAAAGGGAAAATATTTCAATCAAAACATGCTTACATTGATAGTTCGAAACCCTAGAATCTGAAGAAGAGATTAGTTACACATACTCAGAATAATATTCATCATAGAAAAATACAACCTGAATTGCATAAAAACTTGGGTCTGATTGTCTTCCCACAAAACTTTGTCTTCAAACATAAATTCTAAAACTTTGGAAATCTTCTAAAAATCTTCAATACTAAAATTTCTTAATTGCTCTAATGAAATTCCACCCTTAAAAACGAATTTACACATGGCTATTTATAATAGTGAAAGATGTATCAAACAGTTTCTAGGATTAGATATGTTTTTATCTTCAAAGCAGACTCAGATTAGGAATCCTGCATGCGCGTCGATCGTCGGTGAATGGCGTCGATCGACAGCCTTGAAACGTTCTCGTCGATCGACGTGTTTTGGCATCGATCGACGTGGACTTCGTTTGGCTTCCATCGATCTCTCCTTCACCTTCCTTCGATTGCTCCATCTCCTTCATCTCGTCGATCGACGTGCCCTGGCGTCGATCGACGTGGTCTTGGACTTGGAATCCTAATCCTTCCCTGTTTTCGACTAAAAACCTGCACTATTCATCAAACACGACATTACAAGTACAAAAGGCAATTCATGCACGAAAAAGACACTAAAAACAATCTGAACATCACTCAATTAGTCAAAGAACAATCAGATAAGTTGGTGAAAATCCTAACTTATCAGGGTCACACTTCTGCAACAAGCTATTGGCTGCCCTACTTGCAAGATACGGAGTCATGCACCGAGTCACTACACCGTATCACCCTCAAGGAACAGTTTGACTGAGATATCCAATTGAGAGATTAAGCAGATTTTGGAGAAGACGGTGAAACAAAGGAAGGATTGGGCGATGAAGCTTGTTGATGTGTTTTGGGCATATCGCAATGCCTATAAGACGCCCATTGGACATCCCCATATCTGATGGGTTTTGTATACTGAAAGCATTTATTACAATGTGTATACAACGGTTTATTTCTCCTATCTGTTAACAATCGTACATGTATGAACAATGGTATCCTCTTGTCTCACCGATAGGGATGATTTTGCTGCGTGTTGTAGATCGCAGAAGACAGTATGATCACTTGACCTAGTGAGACATAAACCATAATCACAGTCGAGACAGCGTGTGAGGATAGGTCTGTCCGGATGGCTGTGATAAACACTCGTTTTGTGCATTTTACTGATGTGGATTTGCTCACTTTTGACCCTAGATTGGACTACTACGTGGTGTTTCCATATATTATCTATATTCTTTTAGGAATTATTACGTTTGGTCTGGTTTGTGGTTGTTTATGCAGATTTCACGCACATTTGAGCTGTTTACAAGAATTGACCAAGTACTCAGGGGGCTAATCGATGCTAGCTTGCATCGCGAAGAAGAAAGAGTCAGAAAATACTGAAGAACGCACCGAAATCATGTTCGAGACGGAATCGGCGACCCAAATGACACAACCGGCAACCGCCGGTCATGTAGATGGGTCGCCGGTTGTGAAAAATCGAGCCTTTTTTCACGGCTCAATATCGGCGACCCGGTGACACATCCGGCGATCGCCGGTTATGCAGACGGGTCGCCGGTTCTGCATTTTTCCTCCGTCAGCTTTGAAGCACGATCGGCGACCCAGGTGCATAGTCGGCGGTCGCCGATCGGGCATTCCAGATCGCCATTTTTGTCGCGATTTGACGTTTTCTGACGAATCTGAAGCCCAAAACCATTTCTTTTGGAGATTTAAAGAGCCCCAACTATAAATAGGAGATCCCTGAACGTGAATAAGGTTCCTTTTTCCATTTTTCTGAGATTAGAAGCATAGAATTGAGAGCAAAAGCAGGGGAACTTGAAGAGCACTCCAGGATTCGAAGATTGAAGACTCTACGGGTTTTTGATTTCTATGTTTTCTGTTATTGTGACTCTTCATCTTTCTGTTTTTCTAGAACTTAGCATGATTGGCTAAGTTTACTCATGGATTCTAGGGTTTGAAACTTTGTATTTATTCATTCAACAATTTATGTGATTTAATGTTCCTGTTCCATTGATGTTCTAATTTTATTTGGGATTTTCATGAATTGCGAGATACTGGCCATAGATTGCGATTTGAATTGGTAGTTTTTGAACCGAGAGGTCTAGGTTATCAATTAAGATGCAAGTAAATTAGATTTATTAGAACAATTGTCCGAGAGGAAATTGGACTTTTAAAGGGTTTTCAAAATCTAAGGTTTTATCAAGAGTAAAAGTCTTTTGTATGTCCGATAGGAATCACTTGATCTTTTATTTCCACGTTATGGTTTAGAGTCCGAGAGGATCACCTGATAATATATATGCGATTAACTCACATTTTTGGGAATTAAATTGGGATTGAATTACATAGAGAGTTGTTTGATTGTTATTCAAAGTGGATTACCCTGGAATCCTATTTTCTCATAAGTTTTCTAAAATCATTAATTGATCTTTATTTTACTGTTGCTTTAAAATCATTGCTAGTTTAAATAAAAAACCAAATCTCTTTTCTGATTCGCCTAGATAGTAGTAAGGTATCTACGTTTTAGTGCTTGGTTATATTTCGAGACTGCAGTCCTTGAGATTCGATAAATTATTACTTGCCTCTGCAGTGATCTGTACACTTGCAGCTTTAGCGCGTTGCGAAACGCGCTATCGGGCTGCGGCATTGTCGGAATAAGTAGCTTGTCTTGGTTACTTGACATGCTGGTACGCAGAGGTGGCGTATTGATGGACCGCAGTGAGATATATTCGTCTGTCTGACATTAGCGAATAAAAGATCTCGTTATATTGATTGAGTCCAAACCCTAACGAAGGTTCAGGGGTTTGTACGGGTTGACTGTTGCTTTGACTTGCCATGGTGGAGAGCCAACACAGCACGCTCGTATATCCGCATCTTGGGTAATAGCAGTTCGTGTAGTACTGCCTGAGACTGAACTTAGGTAACCATATCCGAGTAATAGGATGGGGACATTCCCTGAGGAGCTCAATAACATTCATCGTGCCAAAGTCCTGTAGGCTGATTAAGTTCAGGCACGAGTGATAAGGTTTGAGTGGTACTACTCAGGAATAATAAGATATTAATTAATTGTAGTGAGAGCTTGTCAGAGGCTCCGATTAATTAATGAATGTCCGGTAACCTTAAATATGGGGATTCTCAATTAATGCAACCCGTTCTCACAACGTGGTAATAAAGGGGTAGGTCAGTATTAATTCTGTGGTGAAAAAGAATTATTATTAATTAATTAATTGTGTCCTGTGGGAATTAATTAATTTATAGGCCCACTTTATTATTTGCATTAGGTCCCAGGTCTGGCCCAAATAAGTGTGCTGAATTGAGCCCAAAATGGCCCATTAGGGATAAAACCCTAGGTCTATAAATAGACAACTCTCTCTCATAAGTTGTAACACAGTTGAAACACACTAAACCTAGAGAGAGAGGGAGGCGCCGATTTTGGAGAAGAAAAAGGAGGAGAATTTCGATTCTGGTCCTGCTCAGATTACAGATCTACGGAGTCCTCACCAGTAGTAGATCTGAACAGCGCCGGGTCACAGATTTGAAGATCTAATCTGGAGAACAGATTTTCTTTCTTCCCTCTGTTGTTTTCGAATTTTGTTTTTGAAATTAGATTGCTAATTTCTGTTTCCGCAGACAAATTCAAATCGCGTGGTTGAATCGAAGTTTGGAATTCAAACGCGAAAGATCGGTTCAGAGACTACGGAATAACGGTAAACCCTAAATCCACAATCTTGTATTAAATTCATAGGAGCATGCTAGGGTTTTGTGAATTTGTATTATGAGCAATATCCATAGATCCGATTCGGTTCAGTTTGGTTTTGGTGATTCGGTTCACGTGTAAACCCTACAATATCAGCTTGTGTTTTGGAAGTCTTGTCACCTTCTCGTTGAGATGGAGCATAAGGCTTGGAGAGAAACTAAGGAGCTTAACTTCGATTGGAAGCTAGCTGCTGCTGATCAAGTTATGGCACTGAATGAGCTCGAGGACTTTCGGGATGAAGCTTACGAGAACAATGTCATCTACAAGAAGCACGCTAAGAGGTTTCACGACAAAGGAATCCACCAGTACGTCTTCGATTCCAGCGACAAAGTCCTCCTCTTCAACTCTTGCCTTCGTTTCATGCCTGGGAAACTACAATCGAAGTGGACAGGTCCGTACACGGTGGTCTGTCAATTCATGAATGGTGTTGTAGAATTGGCCGGACAAGACGGCACAACTTTCAAAGTCAATGGACAAAGGCTAAAACCGTGCTACACACCACTTTAAATTGGTGTCGTGGAGGTGTATTATTTGAATCGTCCATAAATTGAGGTATCGTCGAGCCAACAACATTAAACTGAGCACTTGTTGGGAGGTAACCCAACGATTTTGTTGCTTTCAGTATTTTACATTTGTTTGTTTGAGTTATTAAATTTGAATATTTAGTCGAACATAGAATTACTAAGTGTTGCTTTGAATTTTTAAATTTTAATTTCGTGCAAGTTGTAGTTCAGAAATTGGGGTGAATTCCCGTTGACTTCGACCGACGCAGATCTGCGTCGATCGACGTCGACAGCTCAGGACGGGTGCAATTTTGGCTCGACTTAAATCGACGCACACTCGCATCGATCGAAGTCGAGACTACACGGGCGCGTCGGGCAGGTAAGTTTTAAATTTTTAAAACCGTCCCCTTCCCTCATTTCACACACGACACAAAACACTCCCAAACTCAAAAACCCCCTTCACCTTCAAGCGCCGATTCAACACAAGGTATGAGTTCTAATCACCTCCTCTTTAGAATTTAACATGGTTTTTTGCTTTTATTCTTGATTTGTAGTATTTTGAACCATTGAAATCTTCAATTTTAACTTGGTTGCTCCTAAGGTCTAAATTCGATTTCCATGCTTCAATTCGATATGGATTTGATGTTTAGTCGATATATATGCTTGTTATGTCTCAATTTCATATTTAATTTGGTAGGATTTTGGAAATTGTTGTTGTTCCTCTTTTCCTTGTGGTTTGGATTTCTAGCCAAATTGATAAACCCTTGAATTGGGAAAGTTTAAGTTGAAATCTTACTTATATTAGGGATAAATTTCTCATTTGTTGGTTCAATTTCGAAAGGGCATGTGTGAAATGAAGGGAATTGTTTTTGGATTTTTGATGGGAATTTTTGATGATTTTTCTTGGTCAATGTGAGGGATGGTTTGGATTACTTTGCCCTGATTTGTGCATTATTTTGTTTGCAGCACAACGATGGCAGAATGACCTACATTCCGCTCAAACGCCAAAGTGACGGCCTACAATCGGTTTCTGCAGGCCGACATTCATCAATCAAGGTACCCCTGCCCCGACACCATGGCGATGCTCGACATTGGTGCCAATGTGGAGGCCCTTATCCGATGAATCCGATGGAGAAAGTGGCTGACGGCTCAGTGGGCCACATACCCAGTCCTTGTTCGAGAATCTTTTGCCACCCTCACGGTGACGAAGACACCCCAACACGTGGAGCCGATCTTCATTGAGTTTCAGTTGGGCGGTCAGCGGCACACCTTGAATAGGGACCAGCTGGATGACATTTTTTGGTGCCCGAGGGGTGGATGTTTCTACTTTCCTGAGGCATTCAGCCCGATGACTTTCTGGAGGCAGATTGCCTCCGAGGAGGCGGATGAAGGGGACCTTGATTCCGGGGCACTCAAAGCATCTTCAGTCGACAACCCAGTCTTCCGCTACATTTTGTGGTGTCCCGGAGTCTCTCTTGCCGGCAGAAATGATAGTGGCTAGGTGCGCTTCCGTGAGCTTCTAGTGCTTTGGGGGATGCTTACTCGGACAAAGGTGAGCATGGCCGGACTTGTGATGGACAATAGGGAGAGGCAGGCAAAGGCCACGACCAGAACCATGTGGTGTGGGGGAATGATCACCCCAATTGCCGAAGCTCTTGGGATCCCGACGGTGGACTTGGAGGCTTGACCACCCCCATGGGTTTGGATATTGCCCAGCTCATCCAGACGAAGTCTATCGTTCGCAACCCACTTGGCGGATGGTTTTGGAAGCTTTGGAACGAGGACTTTTTCCACCTGCCGCAGCCTGCACTAACACATGTCACGGACCATGAGTCCCGTGAAAATTGGTTCATGTCGACCGATGCCCACATGGAGCTCACGAGGGGTCTGAGGGGGCGAAGCGAGCCTACTTACTGCCTCAGGCATCAACATCGCCGATTAAGGGCCGATCAGCGCATCTTGACACCCAAGCAGGAGCGTGAGGAGGAGGCACAACGACACCTCCGATGCCAGATCGTGCATGCCGCGGAGGACATCCCCGCAGATCAGGGGCCGGGGCATTTTTCTGGAGAGTGATCGAGTTTATCGCAACCCAATTGGACTCAGTTTGCTGCAGTCGTGCATCAACAACAGCAGTTGGTCGCGCAACAGTGGGCTTTCCAGTTGCAGCAGCAGCTATTCATGGATCAACAACACACATCCTCAGAGGAGATCCGCACGTCCTTCGAGGAAGAGCGTGCAGTCAGTGCAGCTCATCGTGTGTCCATGAATGCCCAGCTGCAACATATGATCGAGCGGATGGACGATATCCAGCTCTACATCAAAATGGTGGTTGTATACCGTCGGTAGAGGCCGCAGAGAGAAGAGGATGACATTGGTCCGTCCGACCAGTCCTAAGGTACCGTTTTTCTTTTTCATGTATAGCTTGCAAACGTTTTCACTCCTTCGAGTGAAATAAGTTTGGGGGGATGAGG
Organism: Plectranthus barbatus; assembly: GCA_026898455.1. Taxonomy (NCBI): domain Eukaryota; kingdom Viridiplantae; phylum Streptophyta; class Magnoliopsida; order Lamiales; family Lamiaceae; genus Plectranthus; species Plectranthus barbatus. The sequence continues at coordinate 41,371 of JAPKLW010000749.1, forward strand.
ACTCGAAAAAGGAAAATGTTTTATTCGCATTAATTTTTATTGTTAGTTATTTTTTCATTTTAGGTTTTAAAAATTGCTGCATTTAGGATTTACGACCATCCTTGTTCTTTTGCTTCAATGTGAACAGTTGCTCTCTGCATGACTTTTCACTCAAATTAGTGTTTTAAATTCTTGATTTGTGGTACTAGTTTTGATATGATGAGTCTAGACAATTGTTTTAGGGAAGCTTTGAACATAGGACAGTCGGAACGAATCAATTATGATTGGTTTGAAAATAAATTTGTCTATCCCTTGAATGAGAATGATTGTGTTGTAATTGATCTTTCATGGATTATGATTGATTTTAGGTGTGATAGAGCAGCCTATGATAGGAATTGATTACTTAAGAAATTGATATTTGAAGCATAAATTGTGCATGATAGACTAAGTTTGAATTGGATGATTGTGAAGAGAAACAAATTTGTACCTTGTTTGAGAGTTTTGCGCCTTATTGTTTTTCGTTCGTTTGATGTGGGACAAAGTTTTTGCAACAAACTTCTAGAATTTGACGAGTTTTTCTCTCGAGATTGCATTAAGTGTAGTAATAAGGGAAAATGATTTTAGGCATGTTCTTTCGTAGCCCATCTCCTATACACCAACCTTTATTTTCCACTCGTAGCCCATTTGAGCCTTGAATGAAATTTTCTTTGATTAGAATGTGTTTGAATGAGATGATTTGATTTATTGGAGAGTGTGGTTTGTGGGAATTAAAAGAAAAAAAAATGATGAGTTCCATATGTTAAGATAAGAGTTCCCGTGGGTAAAATAGAAAAGGTGAACATGAGTAGAATAAGAAAAATATATATGGTGATATGGCTGTGAGTTCACAAAGGTCTATGATAAGTTCTAAGGGGCCCTGAAATTTTTTCGTGAAAAGAAAAAGAAAGGAAGCTGAATGTGCAGGGAGCAAGATTAGTTGGGTTGAAAATTATTGAAATAATTTAAGTCACTTAGCCGAAAATGCCCTATCTTCTAGGTCAACCACATTACTGAAGGGATTCGTGAACTGAATCACGAAGTCCGTTTGCCAAGGATCATTAATTGGAATATAAAAAATAAATTGTCTTGCCTAAGATTAATCCTAGCATGCTCCTATTGAATATGCATAAGGGGTTTATGCGGAATACCTGGATTGTGAAACCTTGAAGAACGAGTGCGCGGGGATTCCTCTTGATCTTTCCCACACACAATGATTTAATTCCTAACAGATTGAGGAAATAAATCTTATGAAAGTAAACCATTTATTTTCGAATAACAAGGAGAGAGAGAAGAGAGAAAATCCTCCTGATCAGATCTTCTGATCTGTATCCCAGCTCAATCTGAATATCTGGTGAAGATTCCCTTCATATTCCTTGCCCGGTTGAGAAGCAGAATTTCCTCCTCGTTTCTCAGATCTAGTCGATCACCACAGCTCCCAAAACCTGGTTTGCTGTGTGTAACTTATGATCCTGTGGTTTATTGAGATCTGAGGAACTGAGGCCTATTTATAGGAGAATACTGGACTTCTATTGGGCTTGAGTTTCATGGGCTAGACCAGGGACCAGAATGCAAATAGCAAATGAGGCCTATCAATTAATTAATTCCCATATTCAACCCAAAATTTAATTAATTAATTAATATTGATTCATTCCACCAGAGATCAATATTGTCCTACCTATTTGCTACCACGTTTTGAGATACGGGTTGCATGGGCTCGGTATATCCCCACATTTAAGGTTACAGACATTCGTTAATTAATTTAAGCTCTGACAAGCTATTTAATTAATTAACATCTTATATTCCTGAATCAATCCACTCAAACCTTTTTCACTTATGCTTGAACTTAATCAGCCTGCAAGACTTTAGCATAATGAACCTTTTGAGCTGTTCAGGGAATGTCACCATCCTATACTGGATGTGGTTACCTAGTTTTAGTACCAGACAGTCATACACAAACTGCTATTACCCAAGATATAGATATACAAGCTCAACTAGAGCCTTTCACTGCAACTCAAAGTAATACACAATCTGCATATACTTCTGTACCTTCATTTACGCTTAGGATCTCATCAAGCCATAGAGATCTAGATTCTTTTAATGTTAGATAAAATAATCAATCTCGACTTAGGTCCTTATCAATGTGTGCCCCACACCAGCATACCAAGCCATCCAAGATAAGATGCTTATTACTGCGTATGTTGCAACCTACACCGATAGTTTATCCTGGAACTATCTCAGCTGTGATAACCATTTATATCTCGCTAGGTCAAACGATCCATACGATCTTCCGTGATCTTCTACACACCGTATGATCTCCCTATCGACGAGATAAGAGGATAGTTGTGTTTGCGACACATGTTTGTTAATTCAGACAGGAGATGAACATACAACATTTATGATTCCCAGTATATTAACCAATTGACCTTGTACATAATATACCAATCATAATGCTTTCAGTATATAAATCCATCAATCTCCCACTTATACTCAAAGCATTATACAGGTGCTTTCCAGAGTATAACGCGTCTAAACAAATCTAGCTATTACATCAAACATTCTACGTGGATAGGTTTGCCCTCAGCCCAAGGTTACGTACATGCATCTCGTAGACCTTCTGAGGCAGAGCCTTTGTGAATGGATTCGCTAGATTATTTCTTGTGTCAATATTCTCTACTAGCACATCACCCCTTGCTACAATTTATCGTATAATATGGTACTTCCTTTCAATGTGTTTTGTAGCTCTGTGAGTTCGTGGTTCCTTTGAATTAGCCACAGCTCCTGAATTATCACAATATATTGTGATTGTCTTGGGCAGCTTAGGAATCACGTCCAATTCCAGAAGGAAGTTTCAAAACCATACTGCTTCTTTCGAAGCTTCAGAAGCTGCCACATATTCTGCTTCCATGGTGGAGTCCGCAATGCACTTCTGCTTTGCACTCCTCCATGATATGGCCCCACCTCCCAATGTAAATACATAGGCAGAGGTGGACTTCTTTTCGTCTCGGTCTGCCTGGAAATCTGAATCAGTATAACCCACAGGGCACAACTCCTCACACTGATAGACGAGACAATAGTCTCTACTCCATTTCAGGTATTTGAGTATGTGCTTTACCGCGGTCCAATGCGCCTATCCAGGGTTAGACTGGTATCTCGCTACCATGCCTACAGCAAAACAGATATCTGACCTCGTACATAGCATTGCATACATGAGGCACCCCACGGCCGATGCATACTGCACGTTCCTCATTTCATCTTTCTCCCATTGTGTCACCGGATACTGATCCTTGGAAAGATATATGCCATGTCTGAAGGGTGACAGACCTTTCTTGGCAGTTTGCATGCTGAAACGGGCAATCACAGTATCCACATATGATCCTTGAGACAAGGTCAACATTCTCTTATTGCGCTCCCGCAATACTTTTACCCCTAGGATGTATCCTACCTCCCCAAGGTCCTTCATATGAAACTGCTCGGATAACAACCCCTTTATGCCCGACAATACTTCCACATTGTCGCCAAATAGGAGAATATCATCTACATAAAGTGCAAGGAACACCACGCTTCCGCTGACACATAGACAGTACATGCAACTCTCGTTTGAGCATTGTCAAAATCCATAGGATTTAATCACTTCATCAAAACGAAGATTCCATGACCGTGAAGCTTGATTAAGTCCATACAGCGACTTCCTTAGCTTCCAGACCAATTGTTCTTTGCCGGCCACTCGGCGTCGATCAAGTGTATCCAGTCAGTCGGCCGCTCGGCATCGATCGACGCCAGGCTGCGTCGATCGACGTCGAGCCGACCTTCAATTTTTTTAAATTGCAAAATAACTATTAATGCAAAAATAATAGAAATTCGAAATAAAAAAAATGAAATAAAAAAGGAAATATGGAAAAGGTAGGGTTACCTCCCAACAAGTGCTTGATTTAACGTCGCAGCTCGACGATACCTCAAATCACCGCCAGGGAGGTCGGGTCCAGACTCGCCGACCTTTGGAATCCACTATGTAAACCTTCCGATCCTTGATAATGGTGGTGAGCTCAGAAAAAGGCAGCGTAGTAGACAAATTCACCCCTCCGTTTCCTCGCTCCCATTCGATGGCAGTTGCTTCTTCCTCTTCAGATTCATCCCCTTCATCAGTAGTGGAGATTCGATTGCACTCCGCTCTCTTCTTGCTCTTGTTGATCACAAAGGTGATCTTTTCATCTTTCGCTCGGAGTTTGATCTCGCCGCCTCGACTGTCAATGAGAGCGGCGCTAGTGTCGAGAAACTCATGCCCCGAGATCATGGGCATGTTCTCGTCCTCCTTCATCTCGTGCACCATGAAATCTGCAGGAAAAATGAGATGGCCAACACGAATGAGCACATCCTCTAGTATACCTTTCGGGCGGGACACAGATCGGTCCGCCATCTGCAGGGTGATCATCGTGGGCCTCATCTCTCTGATGTTGAGACGCTTGTAGATGGAGTACGACATTAGGTTGATACTGGCCCCAGTATCATATAGTACTCTCTCGAACGTGTGTCCCCCAATCTCAACCGGAATAGAGAAGCATCCAGGATTGCTTCTCTTGATGGGCACCTGCTTTTGCAGTAGCAGGCTGCACTGCTCGTGGATCTTCACTGTCTCGTTCTCCACGAATTGCTTCTTTTCCCTCATCAAATTCTCGAGGTACTTCATGTACCCCGGGATCTCCTTTAGTGCTTCGATCAGTGGGATGTTGATGCTGACCTTCTTCAGATTCTCCACAAACCTGGAGAACTTCTAGTCCTCTTTCTGCTTCGCGAACCGCTGTGGGAATGGTATAGGAGGGAGCTGATCTTCAGACAGCTTCAACTTCACGCCTGGGATAGACTTCGGCATCGATCGACATCGGGTGGCATCGATTGACGGGGCTTACTCTTCTGCGTCGATCGACGCGGATGGAGCATCGATCGATGTGGATCCCTGTCCAGCGCAATTATGCTCCTTTTCGCCTCCAAAATGCTTCATAGCCGTCTCGGGACCCTTGTAGCTTGTCCCAGACCTCAGAATAATGGCCTTCACTGGCTTTTCCTTTGCGGGGTTCACCTCTGTCGTACTTGGCAACTGTCCAGGCTTGTGTTGGTTGCCGAGTGTGTTGGTAATCTGGCTAAATTGTGTGTCCATCATCTAAAGCTATTTCGTCATCAGCTGCATGTGGTTGGCCATCCCCTTCACCTCGGTTTCTACTTTCCCAAACCGGTTGTCCGAGCTCTTGATGAATTTCTCGAGTGTCTCCTGCAGCACGGATTTCTTCCTTTCCACGATTTCTCCTCCAGTACCTACATCAAAACCAAACGGAGGATGTTCTGCAGCAGAAGGGTTAGAATAAGAAAAACCAGGGTGAGATCGCCTATGGTTGTAATAATACCCCTGATTGCCTCGGTAGTTATTGTGATAACCAACGCCAATGTAGTTCACCTCCGTCCCGGCAGTTCCAACCGAACTGCTTGCACCCCGGTTGATGTAGTCGGCCTCTACCGGAACAATAGCCATGCTTGGCTTTGCATCAGCTACAGCTTGTGCTGTGCCCAATTTCTCAATCTCTTCCCGGAGCTTTTTCACCTCAGCAACCACATCAATTTCTGGCTTGGCTTCCACAGCTTTGACCGGAATCTGTCTCTCAGTTGGCCATTGGTGGCTATTCAGCGCCATCTCGGCCAGCAACCTCATGCTCTCTGCACCACTCTTCTTCATCAGTATACCATTAGTAGATGCATCAACCAGCTCCTTCATGTGAGGATTCAAACCCTCATAGAAATGGCACACTTGCATCTCCAGATCGATGCCATGTCCAGGACAGAGTCGTAGAAGCTCTTTGTATCTCTTCCAGGCCTCGTAGTGACTCATCATACATCTGCTTGAAGGTAGTAATGGCAGCTTTCCTCTTCAGCAGCCTGCTCGGTGGGAAGTAGTTGGTAAGGAACTCAGCTCGAAGCTCCTCCCATGTCCCAATTTGACTCTTATCCAGTCCGGCAAACCAAGACCGTGCCTCGTCTCTGAGTGAGAAAGAGAACAGTCTCATTCTGATCACATCTTGGGTTACTCCATTCTGCTTCATTACACACCTCAATGAATTGGTTGAGGTGGGTATATGGATCATCTACAACCCTCCCCCCAAACTGGTTTTGCTGCACCATCTGAATAAAACCTGTGCGCAACTCAAAGTTGTTGGCATCGATGCCAAATTTGAATCCAACCTCCGCTTGCTGTGGAAGAAATCGATCCAAGGTGGACCTTTGCGGAACCACAGTCTGCTTGTTGTTCAACTCTGCTAGTCTTGCAGCTTGCTCTGCCTGAGTAGCATGGGTTGCTTGTAGTTGTGCTCTCAGCTGTTGTACTTCATTCACAAATTGTCTATGCTCCTCGGGAGTCATATTTTGCAGAGGTGCTTCAGGATTCTCAGCCATCTCTCGTTGTTTTTCTTTTTCTTTCTTTTTGATTTTCCTGCAGGTTGCTTCAATTTCAGGGACAAAGGCCTTGAGTGTTTTTCCTTTGGCTCGTGTGTTCAGGCACCTGCATAGAAAATAGGTAAATATCAGTTCGGCGTCTATCTACATGGATGTCACGTCGATCAATGCAAGAAAGAGGTCGGCATCGATCGATGTAAGGTGTCCATCGATCGACGCAGCAAAGTGATCAACGTCGATCAACGCTAAGGGGCGTCGATCGACGTGGAATGCAGACACGAAAACTCACACACGCACACGTACAAAAAAATAAAACTCAATCCAGCAAATCCTAGAACGAACTAGTAACAAGATAAAACCTAACAATTCCCTGGCAACGGCGCCAATTTGATCATTGTAAAATCTACAAATTAATTATAGAAACAGTGGCAAATAAATTTGTAAACCCTAAGGTTATCGAATCCAGGGGAATTGTGTGGGGAAACTATCCTATATACTAGCTATGATCCTAAGATTCATTGTTTGAGGAATTCAAAATCAGGGTTTTGTTTGGAAAATAAAGATGACAACGTTAAAAATTAAAGAGGTTTTGAAAGCAAATTTAAAGACCACAGATTCTACGGAAGAATTCTTATTATGGATAACATGTAGGAATCAATTAATTTAATAGGTGGAATACTACAACAATGCTATATTTCCATGTTTGGCAAATATAACCTAGATTACTAATTAGTGACTATCTCCGCTCGGTCTCAAGTACACCAAATTAATCAATATGATAAGCAAATCAGTTCAATTCCTACAGTCTAGTACATCTGTTTGGATAATGTAGATTGTATCATGCATTCCTAATCCCACTATCAATATTCACCTCTCGGTCCTTCTATCAATAGCTAGACATCTAAATTAATCTTCACCTCTCGGTCCTTGAATTAAATTAGAATTATAAAATAAACACAGGAATCATGAGCCTAATTAATTAATCCTAACATGCATCCATAATAATATCAACCCCTAGAACCCGCTAGGGTTTCTAGCCACTCATCGCATATAGAAATCCAAAAGAAAACATATTAAATTGCATAAAAGTAAAGAACTTACAAGAAAATAAAAGGGTTTCGTGTTTCCCAACTCTCAAAACTCTAAAAACTAAATTGTAGAATGAAAAATATGATAGCTTTTTTCAAAAAGTCGAATTTAGTTAGGTATTTATAGGTGTATCCTATCAAATCTAGGGCTAAAGATATGAATAAATTCGATTTTCATCAAATTTCTCGCATCAGCAGACCCGCATCGATCGTTGCTGATTGGCGTCGATCGACGTGGCTTCAACTTTGGCGTCGATCGACGTGGTTTCTCGCCCCTTCTGCGCGGTCTCACGGTTTTGGCCATAACTTTCTCTCCCGAACTCCGATTGACCCGAGTCCAGTTGCGTTGGAGAGCTAACTCAAAGCATCATCCATTGCCATGTGCCAATAGCCCGAATTCCCTTTGTGGAAGAACTCTTCACTGCTACTCTTACACCTCACTACTTTCAGAACGGTTTTCAAGTGAATTTGGCCTAAAACCTGCAAAAACACCAAGATGCGCGAAATACCACCTAATATAGACTCATGAATAGAATATATATATAGAATTAATAAAACTACATAAAATAGTAGAAAATAATATAGATAAGACAGTGAAATAATGAGCTTATCATATACATCCATAGCCGTAATGGATTCTATTTCTGAATCCATGGCGATCAGCCATTTGTCTGCATCTTTATCAGATACCTCCTCGTCATATGTCCAGGGATCGGTATTATCCAGTCCGTTTTCCGGGATCAAGTCAGAAGTCTCTCCACGAACATATACCTTTCGGGTTGGTGGATAACCCTCCTACTACGACGATGCATCTGAACCGTGTCAGTAGTTGGCACAGTACGCGTTGGTCCCATACCTTGCATTAGTGGCAGTGTTGGTATAGCCTCACCTGTTACAGCTGGATTTACCATTGCACTGGGCTTTCCTGATGGAATTGCTTCCTTGTCCTCAGGCTCGTGGAGGACAATTTCACTCTTGGATCTGTGGTTTCTTACATATTCGTCCTCCAAGAATCATGCATTGGTACTGACAACGACTTTCTGATTCTCTGGACAATAAAAGTAACCACCTTTCGTTTGTCTGGGATATCCTACAAACAACATCAGCTTACATCTACTTTCTAACATATCAAGTTCCTTTGTCAGCACATATGCTGGACAACCCCAAACCCTCACTTTGTTCAAACTTGGCTTTCACCCATAACAGAGTTCCAGAGGTGTTTTAGGAACTGATTTAGAAGGTACTAGGTTAAGCAAGTAGGCCGATGTCTCCAAGGCATATCCCCAAAACGAAATAGGCAAGCTTGCATAACTCATCATCGACCTGACCATTTCCAAGAGAGTTCTATTTCTTCTTTCCGCTACACCATTTTGTTGAGGGGTTCCTGGTGCAGTCCACTGGGATGTAATCCCGTTATCTGAAAAGTACTGCAAGAACTCGTTACTGAGGTATTCACCACCACGATCTGATCGTAGTGTCTTGATAGTCTTCCCTAGCTTCTTTTCTACCTCAATCCTAAACTCTTTGAATTTCTCAAAGCATTCGGACTTATGGCGAAGCAAATAGACATATCCGAATCTTAAGTAATCGTCAATGAATGTGGCGAAGTACTCATAACCTCCACGAGCTTGCGTGGACATTGGTCCACATAAGTCAGATTGGATCAATTCCAACACATTCTCTGCTCGAGACTGACTTGCCTTAAAAGGTCTGGTCGTCATCTTTGCCTCTATACAGGACTCACAGATTTGATGCGGTACCACTTGAAAAGAATCCAAGAGCCCATCGCATGATAATCTTGTAATCCTCTTTAGATTGATGTGACCTAGTCTCAAGTGCAAGAGATATGTTTTATCGTCATCGGAAGAAAACTTTCTCTATAAATGATTATTATTATTGGATGAGTTTGCAACATTCACGGAAGATTTATGCATACAATCAATGATATAGAGTGAGTCAATCAGTTTGCCATGACAGATAACGCCGTTATTACCAATGATAGAAACTCCACTACAAAAAAATAACTGAATATCCATCACAAAATAACTTGGAAACTGAAATTAAGTTCCACCAAAAAACCGGCACATATAAAACATCTCTCAAAATCAAAACATTGTTTTCAAAGCATAAAGTGAAATCTCCAATGGCTACTGCTGAGACTCGCTCTCCGCTGCCCATTGAGATGGTAGTCTCATCATGTTTCAGCTGCCTTGTCGGCCTGAACCCCTGCAAAGTATAACAAACATGATCAGTAGCTTCAGTATCCACTACCCAAGAATGGGTAGAAACTGATTCTAAAAATGTTTCCGTTATAAATGCACATGACGCACCTTGTCCAGTCTTCCTGACTTGACAAACTTTCTTCCAGTGACCAGCCTTGCCACACCTGAAACACTTGTCCATTTTAGCAGGCACGCCCGGTGTCCTTTTTGACTTTCTACCAGAAGTTGTACTTTTGGCTTTCTTCTTAAACATTCCTTTGCGCCTCTTGCCAACCAGCACAACAGGACGATTACTAGAAGTAGCCAAAGCAACTTTTTATGGTTGCATTACTGATTCTGCTGCCATCAAGTCATTGAGTAACTCGTTAAGAGTGTACTCTTTCTTGTTCATGACATCATTCAGTCTAAAGTTCTTATAGGACTTTGGCAGAGAGTTGATGATGATATTAACCTGCGCTTCCGCATCGATTCAACCTCCGTGCAGCGTGAGCTCATCCATGAGGTGAGTCATGCCGACCACGTGCTCTCTGACCGAGCTACCTTCTGCCATTTTCTTTCCCACGATTTCCCTCATGAGATTGAATCTGACTGCTCGGTCTGACTTACCATAGCATTTCACTATATTGTTTGACTTGAGCCACTTGTTATAGTAGCTCCTTTCCTCATCAGTCGATGCATTAGTGGGAGCAGCCGGACGAGGCTTATCAAGGACAAACTTGTGTTCCTCTATGACAAGGATGTAATCCAAGTTGCGTTTCCATTATTGGAAATTAGGACCGGTTAATAGGTTTTGTGCTAAGATATTGATCACATTCGGTAAAGACATGTCTGAAAACAATAAATTAAAGCAGAAATTAATACATAGTCGCTAACTATTGAAGCAATTAAATATTGAAACCTTATGATAAAGCAATATTAATGTTTCCTCCAATTTGCCAAAGTATTACTATTGCAAGCCACACATGTGGATGTTTACAACAAAACACTTAACCAGACTGCGTCTTTCAATTCCAGTCCTTTAATTCCAATCCATGCCCGGGTTCCTTAGACAAATGGAATTAATAATTGGAGACTAACTTAAGACCATATTATCCTACTGACCAGGGACATCACAAATGAGTTATACTCTGGATAACATCTAAGCTAGCTTACCACCAAAGCCAACCCTCCCATATAAGGATCTATTAGAACACACCCGATCCCTATAATAAGGCTGTCTCATTTAATTCAATCCCTAGAGAACTTGTGAAAATTCAATACGCAAGCTACACATGTAGACGTTTACGCATGAACTCCCACTTCTCACATGAAATAATTAAGAAATCCTATCTATTAGAACTTATGAATAATAAATTAAGTAAGCTACACATGTAGACGCTTACCTAATATATCACCCACTTCCAATAAAGGATCGCTTTGTGGAGGTCATACTAAATTATGAGCTTAGTAATTTTTAATTCATAAGGTTCAATTGCACAGATTATTTTATGTAGCCATATTATTACATTGCTAAAATTCTATCATGCATAGAATGAACCCCGAATTTATAGTTATAATTAATTACACAAAATAAATCACATAGCATGCTTTAAAGCTGTAAATAAAAGCAGTAAACGAGTTCCTATTATCTACAACATGCTTATATGTTGCGCAATTAAATTAAACACATATATCATGCGAAGATAGATAATAAAACAAATAAAAAAATGTCCTCGTTGCCCCATGATACAAAATAAAATTAATTCTAACTATTACAAGTTGAAATTAATTATACAGATCTTCGACTAGGCTCCCACTACTTGGACTGTGATCTGAATTTATTTTTTGAATCTGGGCCTCCAAGATTTGATCCATCAGAAAATTGGACAACTGGGCCAGTTAACCAAATTGTAGGCCTAGGCACACATTGCAAGCCCAATAACCCGTGAGAACTTGGCCCGAGGAGCCACCACCGGTGAACCACCGCCGCTAGCGACTCACCGCCGCCATGAGGGCTCTCAGAATCGCGCAACAGCCATGCATGGTTGCAGCCTGCGATACCGCCTCCTCCGGCCGTTGCTCGTTTTGCATGTTGCCGCCCCGGCTTGCCCTGACTGTCGCCCGAACCGCCGTTCACCTTCTTCTCCACTGTCGGCTACCACGACTTGCCGGAAAACGTGCAGGGAGCACGACGAGAGAGACGCGCACGTAGCACGCAAACCCTAGGGTTTGCGATGACCCGCATTCGAGCCACCCCGTCGGACCGCCCCAACCCACGCCTCCAGCCTCGAGCCGCTACTGTCACCACCTGGCTCCCACCGACGCCGACTGAGGGAGGGAGGAGCGCCGCCGGCATCGCGCGCAGGGCTGCGCAAGTCTGCTACGTTGGCGGCCGTCCCTAGAGCACCCACACCTGGCCTGGCCAGCCTCGGCCACGCGGCTGCTGATCGTCGCACGCGCACCTTGTGTTGAAACCCTAGGGTTTCCGCGCGGCTATGCCGCCGTCGTGGCCGCCGCGCGCTTGTGCGCCGCCGTGCCTGCCATGAGCGAATGCCGTACATAGCCCTGTGTTGTGCCAGCGCCGTCGTGCGTTGTGCGGTCCTTCGTTCTTCGCGTTCTTCGTTCTTCGTTTTACAGATTTAATTTTTGAAATAAAATATTACATTTGAATTATCTAATTACATTCTAAAAATCTAAATCTAACCACGGATTTATCTCGTGGGTGAAAAACGAATCCATATAAAAGGGCGGATTAACCCGAGAACCACGAGGACGAGAAAACATGAACATACAATCCAAAACCCACGCAATCATTCAATAATAATTATCATGTAGATCATAGGCAATATTACTTTTCCGATAGAGCCAATTAATTTAACCTGGCTCTGATACCAATTGAAGGGATTCGTGAACTGAATCACGAAGTCCGTTTGCCAAGGATCGTTAATTGGAATATCAAAGATAAATTGCAATGCCTATGAATAATCCTAGCATGCTCCTATTGAATATGCATAAGGGGGTTTATGCGGAATACCTGGATTGCGAAACCTTGAAGAACGAGTGCGCGGAGATCCTCTTGATCTTTCACACGCACAAAGATTTAATTCCAAACAGATTGAGGAAATAAATCTTATGAAAATAAAACAATTATTTTCGAATAACAAGGAGAGAGAGAAGAGAGAAAATCCTCCTCATCTGATCTTCTGATCTGTATCCCAACTCAATCTGAATATCTGGTGAAGATTCCCTTCAGATTCCTTGCTCGATTGAGAAGCAGAATTTCCACCTCGTTTCTTAGATCTAGTCGATCACCACAGCTCCCAAAACCTGGTTTGCTGTGTGCAACTTATTTGTGGTGTGTTGAGATCTGAGGAACTGAGGCCTATTTATAGGAGAATATTGGACTTCTATTGGGCTTGAGTTTCATGGACCAGAATGCAAATAGCAAATGAGGTCTATCAATTAATTAATTCCCATATTCAACCCAAAATATAATTAATTAATTAATATTGATTCATTCCACCAGAAAATCAATATTGTCCTACCTATTTGCTACCACGTTTTGAGGTACGAGTTGCATGGGCTCGATATATCCCCACATTTAAGGTTACAGACATTCATTAATTAATTTAAGCTCTGACAAGCTATTTAATTAATTAGCATCTTATATTCCTGCATCAATCCACTCAAACCGTTTTCACTTATGCTTGAACTTAATCAGCCTGCAGGACTTTAGCATAACGAACCTTTTGAGCTGTTCAGGGAATGTCACCATCCAATACTGGATGTGGTTACCTAGTTCCAGTACCAGACAGTCATACACAAACTGCTATTACCCAAGATACAGATATACAAGCTCAACTAGAGCCTTTCACTACAACTCAAAGTAATACACAATCTACATATACTTCTGTACCTTCATTTAGGCTTAGGATCTCATCAAGCCATAGAGATCTACATTCTTTTAATGTCAGATAAAAGAATCGATCTCGACTTAGGTCCTTATCAATCTGTGCCCCACACCAGCATACAAAATCATCCAAGATAAGATGATTATTACTGCGTATGCTGCAGCCTACACCGACAGTTTATCCTGGAACTGTCTCAGATGTGATAACCATTTATATTTCGCTAGGTCAAACGATCCATACGATCTTCCGTGATCTTCTACACACCGTATGATCTCCCTATCGACGAGATAAGAGGATAATTGCATTTGCAATATATGTTTGTTAATTCAGACAGGAGATGAACATACAACATTTATGATTCCCAGTATATTAACCAATCGACCTTGTACATAATATACCAATCATAATGCTTTCAGTATATAAATCCATCAATTACAACCAAACAAAGACCTATTTGAATCACCGAAAAGCTACACTATATAGCGATGGAGAGATGAGAAATTCGTCAAACCTATAGTAAGTTGAGCTATAACTTTGAGGTGAGAAAAGAAAGAAATCAAACCCTATTAAACAATCGAGTGATGAGTGCAAACACTTTCTGGTGAGGTTTCTCTTCAAACAATATGATGATTTAAATGATGTCTTGACTGTGTGATCTATGCGAATGAGTGAGATTTGGAGAGTAGGAGATTTGTGAGGCATTTCATGCTCGTATCTGCACTTGATTTGAATTCATGTCCATAGATTGATCGAGGACGATCAATAGTTCAAGTTTGGGGGAGTTGATAAGTCCGTATTTTCACGAACTTATCAATGAGTTTCTTTTGCATTTTGAGTGCTTTTAGGGTAGTTTATTCATTTTCGAATGCATGATAGGGTTTTTGCACGTTAGATGCTCGTGATGGTATGTTTTGTAGGATTTTGGATGAAGAAAATGACTAAGTAAGAGATGAAGTTCGAGGAGGGAATCTCGACTTCGATCGATGCAGACCAGCATCGATCGGAGTAGAGGGCATTGAGGAATTAGTGTGCGAGGTGTCACTATGATCGACGCAAGGGTCAATCCGAAGTTTCACATTGACCGACGTGAGGCCACATCGGTCGACTCCGACATCTTTTGGCAGATTTTTCTTATTTCTGAGATAGATATGTATCTTAAATCCTAAGCCTAGCAAGATACACCAAGACAACTATGAAAAGCACTCTCCTGGTCGAAAATTAGGGTGTGTTAGATTTAGGATTTCATTAGAGAAGGAGACAAAAACAGCAATTTAGAGTTTTTAGTTTGATTTCACATTTGGATTACATTGTAGCAATAACTAAGGATTATTTTGGATTTGAGTTTTTATTTTATGCAAGACTATTTTAGGTTTTATCTTTTTATGTTAATTATGATTATGTCTTTGCATAGCTAAATTCTCAGTAGATTCTAGGGCTTCGAATATTATGTCTGTGAATGATTGAATTGAATTAATTGACTTTCTAATTCATAGTTTATGAAAACTAGGACTTGTAATGATCTTGATTTACTGGCCATAGATTAAGATTAATTTAGTTGAAATTTAGAGACTCAAAAGGTGATAAATTTCAATGGAATTTGGTTTTCATAATACAATCTGATTTTCTTGTCTGAGAAGAAAGAAGCAATTGTAGGAATAGATCTGTAGATCTGATTGGAGTTAATTATATTTTCTTGAGATTGAAAAGGTAAAGTGAATTAATTAATCAACTTTGTGAATTGTCCTCACTAGAAATTCATACTATCTTTCTGATGTTCCACTACGAAGAAGAATGGGATTTGGCAATTAATTAACTCAATATTACATATCTGGCATAATAAGTAGAAAACCCTAGGATCTATGTTTACCATCTTTGATTTTCAGAAATCTTTCACAGTTTACTATTTTATTTCGAATTATTGCAATTTAAGAATTTATAAACAAAACATTGTTTTCTACTTTCCTAACCAATTTTCCAAAAACAATTGAATAAGTAATTTGGGTTTATTCGTTGCTCTACTCCTCTGGGTTAATTTTAACGATCACAAGTCCATGCTGATGACGTCATCCTTTGAAGTATGCTTGGTCCCTATGCTGGTAAGTATGGCATAATCAATGAGACCATACTTGTTGGATCCGTACTTGATGAAATCCAAACTTCAGCTAGACTCATAGTCATCTAAACTTTAGATTTCATCATGAATCTTAGTATGTTGAGTCTTTTGCGCGTACTAGACTGATCATCCAGTCTAGTCTTCAGATTAGCTTTAGCTTACAAATTGATGAAAGAACCTATACAGGACTTTACATTTTTCAACTTTTCTGAGACTATCTAAGATGACTTTTACATACTTTGACCCACCAAAACACAAAAACAAAGAAGGATATTTCTATCAAATTTCCTAACAATTTCCCCCCTTTTTGATGTTGTCAAAGCCATCTCTAACCTAATCTGATGAGGAGCGTAAAACTTTAGAGTTTTTACAAGTAAAAACTATCAGTTTATAAACACAGAAAGATTCCCCCTCAAACTTAGCTTATTCGTACTTAAGATCTTCTCCTTATAAGCTTGGAGAGATATTGCTCTATTAATATTTCATGTGTGTTTAGAGCATAGAAATCTTAAATAAATAAGGAGGCAAAAAAGCTTGCTGATTACACTAGAATGTGTAAGTTCAACTTATGAAGAGTAAAGACCATTGTTTGACATAAAGAGATTGTCATCAATAAGTTAGTTTACCCTTTAAGTATTTTTGTTACAAGTACAGGGATAATCTAACTCAAGAAACCTATACAAATCTATTACAAGACTATGTTAGGCTATTCTTGGTCTTCATCTTCCATTGACTGCTCGTACTGTCATCCAAGAGTACTGCATCGAGGGAAGCGTGTTAGATATTCGACCAACTTTTTTCTTCCCTCTTGTTGGCATTCAGCAGTTCTGCGTATGGAAGTGCTGCAGCCGTTGGCAAAGGTAACTCCAGCAGCAGTGGCAAGGAAAACCGGGATGTCCTTCTCAGATTTTACAGTAGAGATGAGCAAGGAGACATCTTTCTCTATTTTTACCTTACCCCTCCGGGCTTCTCTTCTCATTCAACGACATGAACTGGTTTCACAGTATCTGCACATCATGCTGTGAAGAGCTCTCTAAGATGTGAGTCTAGAGTAGTCCATCTCTTGATCTTTTAAGAATGAGACAACTAGTAGAAGGAGAAGCCTGAAGAAGAATCCTTCTGATTTCATCTGCTCCTTCTACTACTTTTCTTCTACACCTTTAATACTTCCTCCACCTCTTTGACCACACCCAAAAAGGTTGTGATTCTTGAGATATTTGGTGGCTACGTCTTTTTCTTCATCGAGAGATTTGAGAAGGGTAGAAAATAGATCTTGAAGCATATGCTCAAAGTAAGGTAGGGGTCGGCAAAGAGAATATCGCACAATAGGCGACAATCAACCTCTATTTATATTCAGAAGAGAATCAGTGGATTTGAAAATTGATGGTTGAGATCATGTACTGGAAAGTCAGATCGACTTTTGGGAAATGAGTGACGGTTGAGCTTTCCTAAACCCACGACAAGGTTCGTGGGCTTTGATGTGGCTTTCCTCATCGAGTCTCGAATAGGCTGACTTGGTAGGCACCGATTGAACCATAAAATCTACTAGAATATTCGAATATAAGTTCATAATCCTCTCGCATTAACTACGCATTTAATGTAGCGTATTGCATACGTGAAATAGAAGTTCAAACATCCCGCCCAGAATATGGTCATCAGGGTTGACAAGCATGGAATGCTTCATAGTCAGTACAGGTTAATGAGCCTGGACCAAAGATTTGTTAGCATGGATCTCCGTCAGCTTAGTCTTCAATCTTCAATAGTCTTGAAATATTGAGAGCTTGGACTCAATCTTAGTCGGCTTCACATCGTCTTCAAACACTTGTTGATATTCCTTTGAATGATTATTGAAAGGAGTATTGAGAGCTTGGACTTAGTATCAACCTTTGATATGATAAAAACTAAGAGCTTGGACTTAGTTAAATTTCGAAACTCTTAAGAAATCAAAAGAGTGAATGAGAGCTTGGACTTCTTATTCTCCTTGTTCAATTTTTTCAAACTCCATAAGACTGAGTTTGATACAGAGCTCCTTAAATCGAGCTTTTGGAAGTGGTTCATGAATATATCGGCAAGTTGATTGTCAGTACGAATGTACTCCATGCTTCTATCTTTCCTCTCGACACGATCATGAATGAAGTGGTGTCATATGACAATGTGCTTGGTTCTGGAGTGATGAACCAGATTCTTCGTGATGCACATTGCACTGTTATTGTTGTAGTAGATGGGAACACATCCTGAGTCCACATCATGGTCGAGCAATTGTTGTTTAATCCAAAGAATTTGAGAACAACAACTAGCAGCAACAACGTACTCCGCTTCTATTGTAGATGTTGCAATTGAGTGTAGTTTCTTGCTGAACAAGCTTATCAGCTTTTTCTAAGAAACTGACAGGTTCCACTCATGCTCTTGCAATCAATAAGACAATCTCCAAAGTCTGAGTCTGAGTACCCATTGAGAACAAGCTCGTCGTATCTGGGATACCAAATTCTAAGTGACTCAGTGCACTTCAGATACCTAACTATCCTCTTGGCAACATCCATGTGAGATTTCTTCTGATTGGCTTGGAATCTCGCACATACTCTGAGGGCATAAGAAATGTTAGGTCGGCTTGCTTTCAAGTACGGGAGTGTGCCTATGATTCATCTGTATGTTGATGGGTCAACTAACTCTCAATTTCGTCCAATGTGATTTGCACACTTGTGCTCATAGGAATCCTCAAAGACTTTGTTTTTTCTGGAAGAAACTTGTTGATCAGGTCTCTGGTGTACTTCTTCTGATTGTTGAATATTCCTTCCTTGGACTGATGAACTTGAATTCCTAAAAAGTATGTCATTTTGCCCATCATACTCATTTGAAAATAACTCTGGATAAGGTGGGATAATTTCTCACAAGAGCTCATATTCCTTGATCCGAAAGTAATATTGTCGACATAAATTTGGACCAGTAGGATGTCATCTTCATCTTTAATGAAAAATAGAGTCCTCCCGATCTTCCCTTTTCTAAAACCATTCTTTAGTAGGAATTGGGATAGTCTCATACCAAGCTCGCGGTGCTTGCTTCAATCCATATAGAACTTTCTGCAACTTGTATACTTGATTGCCTTCTTCGAAACCAGGAGGTTGCTCCACATATACTTCCTCCTTTAGTTCGCCATTGAGAAAGGCACTGTTCACGTCCATCTAATAGACATTGAAACCATGATATGTAACATAAGCTAAAAATGACCTTATAGCCTCCAGTCTGGCTATTGGAGCAAAGGTCTCATCAAAATCGATTCCTTCACACTGTGCATATCCTTTGAAAACTAGTTTGTCTTGGTTTATGACTATTTTACCAGCTTTATATCGCTTGTTCTTGAATACCCACTTGGTTCCAATCACAGACTGATGTGATGGACGATCAACCAAGTCCCAAACATGATTGCGAGTGAATTTTGCAAGCTCCTCTTGGATGGCATTTATCTAGTTAGCTGATTGAAGTGCGTCTGCTACTCTTGTTGGCTTGATTTGAGAGATGTAGCATATGAATAACACACTGCCTTGTCTGCTTTGAACTGGATTGGCGACATCATCTAGTAAAACCTTTTCTGGATGGTTGCGAAGCAATTTGGGTCGTTGAAGTTCTTCGACCTCAATTGATTAAGTGAAGGGCTCCTTGGAGTGAACACCGACAACTGACACATCTTTGAGATAGTAGTCTTCAGGGATAATCTCATTTCCCAATACTTGATTGCCTGCGCCTTGGTTGGTCTAGACTGGAAGATGAGTTTGAGCATGATCTTCAGTATGGACTCCGTTTTCAGTCTGTAGTCTATATTCTGCTTCAGCATTCTCTTCGACATTTGTATGAGCTTGAGCCTTCTCAATACTAGCTTCTTGATCATCATTCTGGCCTTCAGTGCTACCAATCTGAATTCCTGGGTCTTCATGTTCTTCATCAACATTTTCATCTTGGAAGACACCAGTATGAATTCCCCCTTAATTTGTGCTATCTCATAGGGTTATCGAATTTGAGGTCTCAGCTTGATCGTTAGGATCATAGACCCTCTTCATTGTCTGATGGCCAATCAAAGAAGTTGGTTGAGAAGATCAATCCTTCCTATATCTAGTCGAAGCAATCGATTTGGCATTCGAAGAATTTATGCACGATTGATCATTGACATCATTGATCTTAGGAATATTTTCTCCCAGCTCTCTCATGGTTCTGCGCACTAGAGTAGCTTCATAAAAAATAACATTACATGTTATCTCCACAAGTTTGGTAGTCTTATTGAATACCCGATATCTTTTATGAGATGGGTGTCGCTTTGGAGAAAAGGCATTAAGTTTTGGCTTGCCATTATTGTGAACATAAAATGGTGAACCAAAAGCACGAAGATGAGCTAAGGAAGGCTTATGACCATGATATATCTCATTTGGGGTCTTCAGAAGTCTGTCATTGATACTGCTTCGATTTTGAGTGTAGCACGCTGTAATCAATTCTTCGCCCCAAAACTTCTCAGCTGAGTTGGTCTCAGCCAGCATGGTTCGGATAGCTTCCTTCAGTGTTCAATTTCTTCATTTTGCGAGGCATTTTGCTGCAGAGTTCTTGGAGTTGAATTCTCATTCCCAATACTAGCTTCCGTGCAAAAATCCATTGGAGGCCTAATGCAAAACTCTATTCCAGTGTTGGATCTATTTCTCTTTACTGTAACTTCTCGTTGATTCTAGACTCGCATGATGAGTTCTGGCAGGATGATCTTCACTTCGTTCTTAGCTTTGAGAGGTTTAATCCAAGTACAACGTGAGTACTCATCAACGACTACTAGAGAGAATCTTATTCCACCAACGCTTAGGAGAGTTACAGGACCAAAAAATTCCATATGGACTAACTCCAGCACTCGGGTAGTGCTTCAGCTGACTGCTTTGTTCTTGAAGGAGGCCTTGGTTTGCTTCCCTTGCTGACAGAACTTGCATACTCCTTCCTTCTTGAACACTCCATTTGGTAAACCTTTTTCCAGATCGTGCTTAGCTAAATAAATGATTTTCTTGAAATTCAGAAGGCTTAGTCTCTTGTGCCATAGCCAGTTTGTTTTTGTCGTACCGGTGGCAATAAAACACGAGTCAGTCTGCCCGCTCCGCCAGTCTACTAAATAGAGTCCACCTTTGCGGACTCCCCTCAGCTTGATGTGTCCAGTAGCTTTTCCCTTGATTTGACATTCAGATTCTTCAAAGGAGACAACATATCCATTGTCGCTGAGTTGATTGACACTAAGTAAATTATGTTTCAGGTTGGTGACGAGTGATACATTAACCAAACTCGGCCCGTTCTACTTGATGCATCCAATTCCAATGACTCTTCCTTTGGATTTGTCACCGAATAGCACTGGTGGCCCTCGTATCAAGTTGAGCTAAAAGAAGAATTCTTTAATTCCCGTCATGTATGTTGAGCATCCACTGTGGACGATCCACTCGCTTCTCTATTGCGGTACCTATTCCTGCAATCACAAGGTTCAATTTTTTGGTCCCCGAGGATCTGCGGGTCCTACAGGATTAGCTCGTGTGATTAACCCCTTTGGGATCCACACTTTTGTGATCTTAACAACAAGTGTGATTTTTTTGTTATCACTGGTAGGAACCTTTTCATTCCTTCTAAAATAATGCATGATTTTCGATTGGGAGGGTGTGGTAGTGTGTGGACTTCTCTTAGAAGAGTACTTCTGTAGAGAACTTCGGAATCTAGGTTCCGGATGTCAGTACCTTGGCGGTTGCTTGTTGACCAAGTATGGACCGCCTCGGTTAGCCTTCATAGCATATAAATAAAAAGTGTGATTTGGCTCTGGCCTCAAGCAGATGTTCCCCCTACTTAGTATACGCCTCCTCTCAAGCTGGACTTGAGATTTGGTTCCCCAGTTAGTATGCTAACTGGGTTGGGTGTTCAGCTTCCTTATCATGTATTGACTGCTTGGCTGAACTAGTCAAGTAAGTTGACTTCTTTGCGGGTATGGTCCTTGTTGGGTGTTTATAGTTCCCCTTCAACTATCTCCTTGATGGTAGGTTGCCCGTAAGACTCAGAGCACGAGACATACTTGACTGTTATAGCCTATCTTGGAGAGAAAGACCACCAAGAAATAACTCAAGAACATTGCGGTTCTGAGTCTCATGTTTATTCAGGTGACACACGAAAAATGTTGGTCCCTGAGATTAGAGTCGTCGTGGTGTAAACACACAACACCCACGAAATGCAGCGGAATAAATATACGTTCACTTGCACTTATGTTATTTTCAAAGATAGTTTAGCTCAATCTCGACTTAAGATTTATTTGCAGATATACACTAGCAACTTGATTGCTAGGTTTCAAAAAGGACTAAAACAACAAGCAATAAAATAGTAAAACACAGTCAAGACACAATATTTATAGTGGTTCGATCAATAGATCTACGTCCACTCCTTAGCCGAAATGCTAAGAATTCACGAAGAAAGTATACGAAATACAAGGAATCGCCTTTCACGTGTAGTAGGCGGTGAACTTTCGAGCCGACTATTTCACGACTATCCTCCATTACTTTGTAATGCGTAGTCAGCTACAACTCCAGCCAAGTCAAGGGCGGAACCTTCGTAAAACTTTTCTTTCGCTGATAGAGATGGGAGGTTTTAGAGTTCTCCTTTGAACTTATCTGTTTTTAGCAAAAGGCCCGTCAGAGTCAGATCTTGTTAGAAATGACTGATGGATACTTCCTAGGGTATCCCAATGATTGAACCTTAAAAGGATTCAATGAACCACTCGATTGTCAGATCTTAAATGTAGGGAACACTTGGTGGTTGAGAGCTTTAAAGATTCTTCTTGTCTCGTTAATGCTCTCGTGACTACATTTTCACTTTGTTTGTCTAAGGAATCTCTTGAATATGAGTTTGTGAGTCAAGGGTGATTGAAGCAGTAGTCATCTCTCACTTTTTTACTTGTCTTTTATACCTGGAGATTCAAATTTTGAATCTCCATACCCGTTAGACACAACGGTTCATTTGTCTAAGAGTGGTTTGACTTTCTCTATCCTTTCTGGTGTCGTATAGTACTTTCTTAACTACTTCAGGAAGGCTTTTGTCCTTTGTGAGTACGTCTTTTAGAACGGTAGTATAGTAGTTGTTGTTGATTGTCTCGCTTTGCTAAGCTTCTTCCGAACGATCTGCTAATCTTTCCAAGCAATCTGCTAGTTAGATATCGGACTGCTGACTTCTCAGCAGTTGCTCATTTTTTCTCTGATTCCTTCGATTCCGGATTGCTAACGCCTTTGGCAATCTGCGATGTGCTAGCGAATGCTGACTTCTTAGCATTCTGCTACCACTTGTCTTCTAGAAAATGCTAACCTTCTTTGGCAGTCTTCTTTATCTGCTAGGAACATTTCTACCTATCTAATCTATTACCACTCAATACTTAGCCTATACAGGACATTACTAGAGTTGCTAGACTATGCTAGAATTCAACAATGATCGACCAAATGCTAAGGCTTTGATTCAACAAAACCTATTACAAATTTGATCCTAAAGAGAGATTTACAAAATAATTCCCAACAATTTACCCCTTTTTGGTGCGATCAAAGCCTACTATCGATTGCTGAGACTTAGTAGAGAAAAAATCCGAGGTTTACAATATTTTTGCTAGACAAACTATCTCAGAGTTTTTCCCACTTAAAGTCTTTAGCAAGATGATTGGTTTTAAATAAAATTCCCCCTCAAAATATGCTGGGAAATATTCTCGCTTAATAAAACACAAGTAAATGCTGCAAGTATAATATGCTAAAAATCCTAGCATCCTTAAGAACAGCAGACATTTACCAACCAATCAGCAACCAACAAAACATAGCATCCACATTCAAATTCATTGCATACACGAAAATTGTATGTCAACTAAGGCACACACACAAGAAATCAGAAGTGGACAATGAGATTTTGTCGCGAATATGATGATTTCATATATGATTTGGAAAATGCAGGTTATAATGAAATCAAACAGAAATAAGAGAAAATACGAGCTAGAGAGAGATGATCTTAGCTTTCTGCATCAGGGGAAGGCTTTCACTTGTCAATTGAATCCAGTTTTTTTAGTGTCATCGCCATAAATTTTTCAAGACGTGCTTGGCTAGCCTCCCTCTCCTTTGCTTCTCTCTCCAGTCTTTTCTGAAGCATTGCCATCTTGATATCCATCTATTTTCTCAGCAGCTCTTCTTCTTCTTCTTTCAATCTTGCTTGCTCAGCAATCCTTTGTTCTTCCCCCTCTTTGATCGCATCAAAGAATGAGGCGGAAAAGGATATGAGGTTTGCAGCAGTCTCCTCCATGTGCGCGACAACATCTACTTTAAGGAGCACAACGTCTGTCTGTACCGATGAGACGGTTTCTTCTACATGGGTGACCTTTTCTTCGACGTGATCAACCTTCTGTTGGACCTCGTTGACTGTGGATTTGACTCCGGAAACCTCACCTTGAACCTCAGCAACTTCCTTCCTGACTTCTTCAAACGCCTTAGCTTGCTAAATGTAACGTTGTTGCACGACGGTATTGATCATATATGCGACATAGGATTGGAGATTGACTTGAAGAGGCTCAGCATTTATGGGAGCTTCAGGAATAGCAAGCTCAATTCATTCTACATGTTCAGGATTTGAGGCATGTTCTTCATCGATTTCATTCACAGCAGACTCTGGAACAGAAACCTCAAGTGCTAGAACACTTGCTTCCCTTGTGTCCGGATTAGCGATTTCCTCAGCATCCACTAATTTCTCGAATTCCATCGGTTCTCCTTCAAGCACCATTCTCTGAGATGCATCCAGAATTTGAGCAGTCTCTGCTTCACGGGCTTCCTCTGCTTGAGCAGTTTCGATGGTCTCCAGGATGGCTATGTCCAAAAACTTGACAATTGTTCTATCTTGCCTGATTAGCTTAGCAGCCTCTTGTTCCGCAACCATCGCTTCTTTTCGGGCTTCCATTCTTTCTATCTTGAGGTGCTCGTATTCTGCTTGTCGACGACGATACTCAGCAGCCGCTCTAGCTTGGCGTTTAGAGAGTTCGATCCTGGCGTCAGAGTAACCGTCGGGGGCAAAGGAAGATGGTGGCAGTGATTTGGACTATGAGAAGAGTCGATGAGCACAAATTGCTTGCAGTATAGCAATTACTTGCTTATCTGAGTATGGTTTGGATCCGGCTACTTGATCAACCCAATCGTTCGCCCATCTCTCCTCATTTCTCCAGAAGTTCATTCCTTTATCCGCAATGACCAACATCCGCTCTTCAAAGCATAGCTGGAACACCATGTAATCGAACATCTTCCATCTCCTAAGCTCTTCGGCTAGCAACTTCCCTTGCTCGTTGGACTCATCGATCTCAGCATAAAATACATTGTCTAGGTCTCTTTCAACCTCTGCCATGATGAATTCTTGAATTTCAGAGCAAAAAGGTAGGAAATCAGCATTTACCTCCTCATGGATTTGGACCGGTGCACACAACTGAGATATCCTTCGCAATTTGAAGCGAAGTCTAGGTAGACCATTAAAAGGTACTCGATGTGGACTGCCTTCGCCTTTGTTAATCTTTTTTAGAGTGCGTGCATCGTATACGTCCTTAGACTCTCCTTCTGAATTAGATTCAGAATATCCATCGTCATATCCTGCTGGAGTCGCATTGCTGACCTTCTCAGCATGTGCAGTACCCTTAGTAGACATGGATACCTCCTGGGCAACAGATGACCCTTCAGCAGATACCAGAACCACCTCCTCAGCAGACGGTCCATCAGCAGATTCTGGAACCACCTTCTCAGCAGATGGTCCTTCAGCAGATGCTGCCGAATATTCAACCTGCTGCCCTGCTCCTGATGGAACAACATCCTTATCTCTGGGCGGCATGACATCCTTGACTTTGGGCGGCATGGCCTCATCTGAGCTACTGCTACTACAAGGTCCTCCACTTGATTCACGAATCTGAACCCTTTTCCCTTTGGAGTGCTCAGTTGCATTGAACGCTCCAGATTGTAAGAGTTGAACAAGCTCTGTATCAGACATAGCTTCTTCTTCGGGTACAATTGTTCCACTATCATCGACCTTGGGGATGGTGACAGTGATTCGTCCACCTTCCTTAGCTTTTCCTTTCTTAGCAGTCTCAACTGCTATCCTGCTTTCCTTTGCTACTCGTTCTATCGTCTCAGCAGCTTCCTTGGCTACTCTCTCACCAGCAGCCTTCTTTTGAGCTTCACGCTCTTCAATAGATTGCTTGATTTGTTCGAAATTGCGATCCCTCGCTTCAAACGTTACTCTGTCAAGCTCCTTCTTATATTGCTTTGTCTCAATCACCTTCTTCTCAAAACATAGATGGAACACCATGTAATCGAACTTCTTCCATCTCCTAAGCTCTTCGTCTAGCAACTTCCCTTGCTCGTTGGACTCATCGATCTCAGCATAAAATACATTGTCTAGGTCTCTTTCAACCTCTTCCATGATGAATTCTTCAATTTCTGAGCAAAAAGGTAGGAAATCAGCATTTACCTCCTCAAGGATTTAGACCCGTGCACACCACTGAGATATCTTTCACAATTTGAAGCGAAGTCTAGGTAGACCATTGAAAGGTACTTGATGTGGACTGCCTTCGCCTTTGTTAATCGTTCTTAGAGTGCGTGCATCGTATACGTCCTCAGACTCTCCTTCTGAATTAGATTCAGAATATCCATTGTCATATCCTGCAGGAGTCGCATTGCTGACCTACTTAGCATGTGCAGTACCCTCATCAGACGTGGATGCCTCCTGGGCAACAGATGGCCCTTCAGCAGATTCCAGAACCACCTCCTCAGTAGACGGTCCTTCAGAAGATTCTGGAACCACATTCTCAGTAGATGGTCCTTCAGAAGATGCTGCCGAATATTCAACCTGCTGCCCTGCTCCTGATGGACCAGCAACCTTATCTCTTGGCGGCATGGCATCCTTGACTTTGGGCGGCATGGCCTCATCTGAGCTACTGCTACTGCAAGGTCCTCCACTTAATTCACGAATCTGAACCTTTTTCCCTTTGGAGTGCTCAGTTGCATTGAACGCTCCACATTGTAAGAGTTGAACAAGCTCTGTATTAGACATAGCTTCTTCTTCGGGTATGATTGTTCCACTATCATCGACCTTGGGGATGGTGACAGTGATTCATCCACCTTCCTTAGCTTTTCCTTTCTTAGCAGTCCCAACTGCTATCCTGCTTTCCTTTGCTACCCGTTCTATCGTCTCATCAGCTTCCTTGGCTACTCGCTCACCAGCAGCCTTCTTTTGAGCTTCACACTCTTCAATAGATTGATTGATTTGTTCGAAGTTGGGTTCCCTCGCTTCAAACGTTATTCTGTCAAGCTCTTTCTTATATTGCTTTGTCTCAATCACCTTCTTCTCAAGGGCACGCTTCCTCTTGGTTTCCCTTACACCTTTGAGACGCTCCCTAAGGCATCTAGAAGAAAAAGGAGTATGATCCAATTTCTCTTCAGCAACCTTCTCTTCTGCTGCTTTCTTTTCAGCTTCATTTAGATTAGTAGACTTAACAAGACGTCTACGCATCCTCTTCTTCTCAGGAGATGTAATCTTTGATCTTTGTTTCTTGGAAATTGGCTCAGCGATTTGACCCAAGATGAGTGTTGATTTCTCAGCGTCCTTCTTGGCCATGATTTCTTCAATCTTCTCAGTAGGTAGATCGCCAAGTTTCACAATCTCCTCGAGATGCTGGAAGCATTGTTCTGTTTCAGCATTCTTGCTCATCGTAGCAACTTCTTCTGCAGAAAAAGGAGTGGCTTGCTCCAATACTCGGTATCCCAAAGCACATTCATCAATCTCTTCATCAGATGTGGGCTTCTCCGTATCCACGTTAGATTTGCCCGTCAACTTCCGAGGTTTCTTGAAATTAAGAGGTTTGGCCTCCTTCTTTGTCACACGAATGAAATCAGTAGGTAAGAGCTTCACACCTTGATCGACCTTCTTGTTGTTGAGGAGTATCTCCAGAAATTTGCTAATCTTCAAACCGAAGTTGACATTCGAAGAGAATGTCCCATCTACTGACATGTGATCGTTCTTACGAGCATGCTCTGCCCATCGCTCGAAAAAGAACTCGGCCCAATTGCCTTTCACATTATCTGTCAAGGCCATCTTGACGGCATACTTCTTTGCCAATAATTCAGAATAAGCATCACACTGGAACATCTTAATAACAAATTCTGAGAGGATTTTGAAATCCTCCTTCAAGGTATTGATAGGGGTGGCTACATTAAAAGGGATAATCTGCCCCTTTCTATCCTTTAGCTCGCCCGGCTTCTTCCACAAATTCCATCTTCTCTCCATCTCATCTATATCATTGACCTTATACTGAGATATCCGCTCTCCATGGTTTCGGAGACCAAATGTCTTTGCAAGAATTTCGGCATTTACTTCAATGATGTTGCCGTGGACAGAGGTTTTGAACAACCTCCTAGCATCATCCATCACAACCTTAGCATAAAATTCGGACACCATATGCGGATGAAAATGTTCAGGTTCAGCAGAAAGGTATTTTACTACCTGTTCGGTATCCAGGATCTCCATGATCCAGTCTGGGATGTGAGAAGTAGCGAGAGGCATGTACAAGATTATGTCCTTCATAATCTGGGCTAATCGCCTCTGCTCCTTGGTATGACTGGACTGCTCCTTCTTCCGAGCCAAATCAACTAGTTGACTGTAGGGAATGAAGTCATCAATGTCCTCCTTCTTCACAATTCCCGTGAATCCTGGCGCATGACGCTCATGCAGGGGCGCACCAGTGATTGGTGGAAATGTAAAAATGGGGGTAGTACCTTTTCCGGGGGAACAATTACCGGATACAGGGTTCTGGGTAGATGAGGACTCAAGGTTGGTAGCCATTTGATAGTAACTTAGTGTTTCAGAGAGGATTTTTGAGAAGGATTTGAGTGAGAGGTGCTGGCTTGAAGGTTTGAGAAATTAGGGATTTGATTTCGAATTCGGGAAAAAAAATGGAACAGTGACGACGGTTCAAGTTTATACCTTCTGATTTAAGATCCGACGGCTGGGGGAGCTTCCGTATTGGATTCAATCAACGGTTCGGATTCAGCGCGACCTTCTGTATGGTCTCCCATGCTCCAAGGAGTGCTTGAGTGCTTTTGACGTGGCTCTTCTTGATTCGTCACAGCCGTCTGCACGCATTAAATACACTGCGTCGGGTCCCATCAATTTGAATTCAAAATCTTCCCGCCTCGACTTCTGAGATTGCTGAGAGCTTGGACTCAGCAGTCTGCCAGCGCGGAATCCAGTGAAAGCTTGAGCTCAGCATTCACGTGCTAGCAGTAGGTGTACTAGCATCCCTTCCATATCTGTCAGCACTCTCATAATGGCTGCTAAGAGCTTGGACTCAGCATTTAAGATATGTAATGAACATCTTGAGCCTTTTGTTTTCTGACCACCTTTTATCATATCTGTCGATCTCTCTCTCCGCGACTCTTCGAATTCCGTGATATGTACTGAACCATCGTGATTTTCTGAAAGATTTTCTCGGCCATTCATTATGAGAGAGAACAGGACCAATATTTTCCTATAAATACCACCTTACGTGGTGACTCTTGATCTCACTCATCTGCCTTTCAATATCCTTGCCTTCCTGTATTCTTCCAAGTGAAATATCCTTTCTTCTCCCAAAAAATGGATTCTCCACCAGAACTCCATGTTCCGAGAAACCAAATTCCAAACGAGTCTGGCTTATATATAGAATATGAGTCAGACTATATGGTGGCGGAGGCGGTGTTGTCCGGCCTTCGTCAAAATGGCCTTGAGCAGTTCGTCAGCACAACTCCCCACCATTTCCAGAGGGCTCAACTCCAAAACTTCCTCCGAACTTGCGAACCTGCGGAGGGCACTATCTTTGGCATCTTCCGGAATCAGCTCATCAAATGAATGCTTGATTCGTTCGCCTTGGACTTTGGCCTTTGCCGGGGTCCGTTATCGGTGTGGGGCTACCGTGTAGGAGACACGGCCCCAGAATGGTCAGCATGGGAGAAATGGAGGCATTCTCACTGTTTAATTTCAGTCCAACTGTATCGGCGTACAGCCTCCAAACATCGTACATGGTGATCTTAGACGTCGTCAACAGCATGATCGTCGGCTACGATCACAACGACTTGGATTTCACCAAGGAGGTGTGAAAGGCGATGAAGGCATTTGACGATAGGGTGGAGGTGGATCGGGCGGCATTCATCTTTCAGGGCGTGCGGGAGTGTGTCCTGAATTTTCCGGAGGAGTCACTTCCTTATGGAATGCAGCTGAGTTGGCTCCTCGAACAGAGGTTCCCAGACCTCACTACCGAACGCTCTAACCTCAGGGAGACCGACTTCTATCCCTTGAGGACTCATTCGCCTTTTTAGTCAAAGTCATTGTAGTTTCCTTACTTTGTAAATCCATCTTTGTATATAAATATCGTTTAATGAATGAAAATCCTTCACTTTTATTGCATTGTATTTTCTTCTTGCATTTCTATTGAATTATCTTTGCAAACACTACAGACTTTCGAACTTCGGCAAACCGACTTAACATCCTTCATATATTCACGCGATATACTAAATACTTCTGAAAAGGTTAAGACTTAAAAAGAATACCAAACTTCTGCTTCGGCTATCTGCTGAGTAGACTCCTCACCTCTGCTATCTGCCTAGCAAAATCTGCACCTCTGCTATCATCCTAGCAGAGTCACCTCCACTGCTATCTGCCTAGCAAATTCACCACCTCTGCTATCTGCCTAGCAGACTTTATCCTAGTAGAGAAGCTAAGCAACCAATAAACGTAAGCTGGGATACGTTTTTCTCCATCTTCTCCAGAAATCTAAGAAATCCAGAAAGAATGAGAGTAACGACTCAGTCATCCACAGCCTCGTCCAATTCCATGAGACCTAACTTGATGCATAGTTCTTTGAATCTGGTCTCTGCTAATGACTTTGTAAAGATGTTAGCGATCTGGTCTTCAGTGCATATATATCGGATGTCGATATCCTTCTTTTCCTGATGATCTCGAATGAAGTGGTGTCAGATATTGATATGCTTTGTCCTCGAATGATGAACCGGATTCTTCGTAATGCACATGGTGCTGTTGTTGTCGCAGTAGATTGGCACGCATTCAGGAGAAATACCATAATCCTGTAGTTGCTGTCGAATCCACAAAACTTGTGAGCAACAGCTAGCAGCCGCTACGTACTCTGCTTCAATGGTTGACGTAGCTACAGAGTGTTGCTTCTTGCTGAACCAACTGATAAACTTATATCCAAGAAATTGGCTAGTTCTGCTGGTGCTTTTCCTGTCTATATTGCACCCTCCAAAGTCTGAATCAGAGTAGCCACTCAGTGCTAGACTATCGGACCTTAGATACCAAATCCCTAGACCCTCTGTGCATTTGAGATATCTTACAATCCGCTTAGCAGTGTCCAAGTGCGTCTTCTTGGGATTTGCTTGGTATCTTGCGCACAATCCAACAGCATAAGAGATGTCTGGTCTGCTGGCCGTGAGGTATAGCAATGAGCCGATAATACCTTGATAGAGAGTGGGGTTCACATTATCCCCTTCCTTCTCCAGAGCAGCTATGAATGTTGTGCTGATTGGAATCCTTAGGGTCTTGGTCTTCTCTGGACAATACTTCGCAATTAGATCGCGAGTGTACTTCCTTTGATGAATGTAGATCCCCTCGCTGGATTGCTGAACTTGAAGTCCAAGGAAGTATGACATCTTCCCCATCATACTCATCTGAAAGTTACTTGTCATGAGCTTGGAGAACTTATCACACATGTCTTGAGTCTTTGACCCAAATATGATGTCGTCATCATATATTTGCACAAGCAGAATACTTCCTTCATCCTTGATGCGAAAGAGATTCTGGTCAATTCTCCCTTTCTTGAATTCGTTTGATAGTAGGAACTTGGACAGAGTTCCATACCAAGCCCTTGGTTCTTGCTTCAAACCATATAAGGCTTTCCTCAGCCTATACACTTGGTTTCCTTGCTCGAAGCCTGGTGGTTGCTCAACATAGACTTCCTCCTTGAGCTCACCATTCAGAAAGACACTCTTCACATCCATCTGCATGACAGAGAACTCGTGATGTGTGGAATATGCGTGGGACAACCAGATTGCCTCCAGCCTAGCAACTGGAGCAAACGTCTCATCCTAGTCTATACCCTCACGTTGTCTGTACCCCTTTGCTACGAGATGCGCCTTGTTCCTGACTACCATGCCTGTCTCATCTTTTTTGTTCTTAAACACCCACTTAGTGCCAATAACGCTTTGATGTTCTGGCCTGTCTACTAAATCCCAAACGTGATTACGCGTGAACTCAGTAAGCTCCTCTTGCATAGCGTTCATCCAATCTGGACGCCGTAGAGCATCTTCGACCGTTGTAGGCTCTTCATGCAATATGTACCAAGCTAGCATTGCATTTCCTTGTCTCGTCAGAATAGGATCGTTGATGTCTCCAAGAACATCATCTAGGGGATGAGCATGCAACCATACATACAAGTCTAATGGGAACAGGACCTTCAGCATTTACCTCGTCTGCTGGAATGTTGTCTGCTACAGCATTCTCTTCAGCATCCACCTGGTGCTCAGCATCTAGATTATGAGCAGCCTGATCCTCAGCAACGGGAATGCCAGCATATGGTACTTCAGCATCTAGAATCTCAGCAGCTGGGACTTCAGCATCCAATTGCTCAACTACGGCTTGGTCTACTACGGCCTCCACAGGTTCAGCACAGTTATAGTAGCGTCTGCATCGTCTTCAGCATCCATTGCTGGATCTGGAGTTCCTTCATCGTCTTCATCATCAAGTGATCCCAAAACTTCTAAATTATCATTAAGATAAATTGGTGTGGCCTCAACATGGTCATTAGCATCACTGGCCTGGTCAGTAGTCTGGTCACCTGCTGAGTGCGTCCGGTTTGGATTAGAATCATTTATAGATCTAGTCGGATCAATACTCAAATTCTCGAAAGAATTCAGGATTGATTGACCATGGACATCATTGATCTCATGATTGTCATCCTTATGTGCTTTGATAGCCCTGCGCACTAGAATAAACTCATCAAAAATAACATTGCATGTTATCTCCACAAGTTGAGTCGTCTTATTTAACACTCTATAACCTTTGTGAGAAGGGTGTCCATATCCTAGGAACACACCTTCGTCAGACTTAGGTGAGAAAGTGTTAAGTTTTGACTTCCCATTATTGTGAATATAACATGTTGAACCGAAAGAGCAAAGATGAGCTTTCGAAGGCTTACGACCATTGTACACTTCGTATGGAGTCTTGTTGAATCTGCCATTGACGGCGCTCTTATTTTGAGTCTAACAAGCAGCCATCACGGCTTCTCCCCAATACTTTCCACTCAATCCAGAGTTAGCAAGCATGGACCGCACTGCTTCTTTCAAGGTTCTGTTCCTTCGTTCTGCTAGTCCATTCTATTAAGGAGTCCTGGCAGTGGACTTCTCATGACCAATACCAGCTTCGGCGCAAAAATCCATGAGGATTCCATTGCAGAATTTGGTTCCATTGTCAGACCTGATCCTCTTCACCGTGACCTCTTTGTTGTTTTGATATTTGAGAATCAGCTCCGGTAGAAGGATCTTTACTTCGTCCTTGGTCCTCAGCAGTCGAACCCATGTATACCTAGAAAAGTCATCAACAACCACAAGTGTATATACTTTCTTACTTACAGTGGATGGAGTGACTGGCCCGAAAAGATCCATGTGCAGGAGCTCAAAGATCCTCTCTGATGTGGCCTTTTCTGGGTTTGACTTGAAAGATGCCCTAGTCTGCTTTCCTTGTTGGCAAGCCTTACAAACTCCTTCCTTTCGGAAGATTCCCTCGGGCAATCCTTCAACGAGCTTGTGCTTGGCTAGGTGAGTGATGGTTTTGAAATTGAGATGCATCAACCTCTTGTGCCAAAGCCAGTTCGTGTCCTCTTTTTTCAATGCTACGAAGCATGAATGTTGTTGACCGCTTTCCCAGTCAACAATGTATAGGCCACCCTTGCGGATGCCTCTAAGCTTTACTTCTACTGTAACATTGTCAACAATTTCACAGCCACTACTTAAGAAATAAACATTGTAACCATTCTCTGTAAGTTGGATGATGCTCAGGAGATTATGCTTCAGATTGGAAACGAGAGCGACATTCACTATACGAAGTCCATTCTGCTCAATGCACCCTCGTCCAATAACTCGACCTTTGCTATTGTCCCCGAACATGACTCTTGGAGCATTTACTCTTTGAAGATCAGAGAATAGCTCTTCTTGTCCTGTCATGTGTGCCGAACAACCGCTATCAAGGATCCACTCATTTGACATTCTTGATGTCTTGGCACTTGGATCCTGATCCTGCAAAAGAAATCAGGTTATTTTAGGTCCCCGCTTAGCATCGGGTCCTGCTGGATTAGCTTGAACCATCATTCCTTTCGGAACCCACATCTTAGTGATTTTCAAAATTTTCTCCTTGATATCACTCTTAACACTTTTCTCGACCTTTGGATGTGCAAACTTAATGTGTTGTGCATGAGGTGGAGTAGTGTGCTTCTTAGCCTTCATAGTCCTTTGCGATTGAAAATATTTGGACTTGGGCCTCGCATAGGTGTTCCTCCTATGTGGTGTGAAATGGTGATACTGGGGTCTTACTTCATTGTAATTACCCTGCTTGCCCTTAACAAAGATAGGATTTGGCTACCTGGCATTTGGAACATAATGCTTAGCATTCATCCTAGATTCTGTTGAGTAGATCTGTCTATAAGACTTCTGATAAGTACTCTGCTGAGGTCTAGCTTTCTGCTTGACACTCTGCTGAACAGTTTGCTTAGCATTCTGCTTAGAAAATTGCTGAGTAGTATGCTGAACATTACGTCTAGCACTCTGCTTGACATTTTGCTAGACGTAATGTTCAGTGGATGACTCAACAATCATCTTTTCTTTGCCCTTATCAGCAAACAACTTTCCAGCAGAAATAAAGGTAATACTCTTTTTCTGCTTCGAAGATTCAACATTGTTGCTATGACTATGCCCAATTCTAGATCGGTCAGCATGACGTCTCTGTTGGCTCACAAGGTTGTTTAAAACATCCTTGCTCGTCGTGTAAGCGCAAAAACACTTCTCATTAGTTTTGTTCTTCAAGGTTAAATTCTCCTTTTCAAGATTTTGGAAATTTTCAGAGAGCTTGGAGAATTCAGCCTTGAGTTTTAAATACTACTCACTATCAGACCTTAGTCTTTCCACTTCATCGGTCAAAGATGCAACTTTATACTTAAGTGAGGCATTATCTTTCACTATAGCAATCTTTAAAGAATAAATTTTGGAAAGTTCTAAAGAAAGCTTTGCAAGATAATCTTTCTCGGAATCCAAAAAGGAATCCTCCGATTTTTGTATGTATGCTGAACTAGGGTTGCTAGTAGAGGTTACCTCCTGATTGTCGACTGCAAGAGTCGATTCAGTCGGTTGCTCAGCATCAGCAACAACTTCAACATCTTCCACGACATCTGCCATTAGCACCATCAAGGCCTCCTCTTCCTCATCGGAATGATAGTATTCCTCTTCATTGTCCGGAATGTCCGGTACCTCAGTCCTGGTCAGCAATGCCTTGGTAACAGCTCGGATGACTCTCCTTTTAAATATTTGTCGGAGGCGCTCCCTCTCTTCAGGACTCACCCTCGAACACTCGTGCTTTAAGTGATCAGGAGATTGACATTCGAAGCACGTTCTTGGCTTCCTTTCTGTTGAGCGCTGAGTTGAAGCAAGCCTTGCTTCCTTTTCAGCTTTAGCTTCCAGTATCAGCTTCTGGAACTTTCTCATCTACTCCTCCAACTCATTCATCTTCTGATCTTCATTATGAGAGCTAGAGTTTGACGGAGCTTCCTTGTTAGGTGTAACTGGAGCAGATCTCTCCTGGTTATCGATTGTCTTCCTGTTCTTCCATTTGTTTCCATCTTTCTTGACGAAGTTGGTTGCACCACAGCAGCCTCATTCTTCTTTGATTGCAGGATGATGAACTCATGAGCTTTGAGTTGTGAGAACACCTCAGATGTCGTCATCTTTTCAAAATCCTTCTCACTGAGGCTCGTCATCTTGACAAACCAATCACTCCTCCAAAAAAATTTGGATATTATCTTATTATTCATTTCCCCATTATCATAGGTCTTCCCAACATTTTTCAGCTCTCCTATGATTGTGTTGAATCTTTCTCCTCCATGGATTGGATAGTTTCACCTGGAATCATTGAGAAGGACTCATACTTGTCAACAGCCACTTGTAGTTTGTTACGCTTCATCTGCTCAGTTTTCTGTGAGGATGCACACACGTAGTCCCACATCTCTTTAGCTGAGTCAAAATCTAGGACTTTGTCGCCCATCAGGGGGGGTAGACAGTCAATGATTAACTTCATAGCATGGTATTCCAGCTGACCCCTTTTCTTATCTTCCAACGTCCATTCCTCATAGGGTTTTGGTACCATCTCTGGACGTGGTTGACCTTCAGCAGGTGGACCCACTGCAGTATTGACCTTCATGATTTGAATGGGTCCTTTGTTTAAGACATCACCCATCTCAGGATGAATACTCTGAAGCTGGATGGTTGCCTTCTTCTTCCATGATTCAAAGTTCTCCCTGGTGTACTTCGGCAGAGTATGATTCATTTTCTTGTCAAACCAGCTAGACAAAAAAATAGGGTAATAGTGCAAGGAAAATTAAGATCTAGGTCTTAAAGCGACTCAGAAGCAGTCATTCTTTCAACCTCCTGCTCTGATACCACTTGTTGGTCCTTGATATCAGAGTCGTCGTGGTGTAAACACACAACACCCACGAAATGCAGCGGCATAAATAAATGTTCACTTGCACTTATGGTATTTTCAAAGATAGTTTAGCTCAATCTCGACTTAAGATTTATTTGCAGATATACACTAGCAACTTGGTTGCTAGGTTTCAAAAAAGACTAAAACAACAAGCAATAAAATAGTAAAACACAGTCAAGACACAATATTTATAGTGGTTCAATCAATAGATCTACGTCCACTCCTTAGCCGAAATGCTAAGAATTCACTAAGAAAGTATACGAAATACAAGGAATCGTCTTTTACGTGCAGTAGGCGGTGAACTTTCGAGTCGACTTTTTCACAACTATCCTCCGTTACTTCGTAATCCTTATTCAGCTATTGCTCCAGCCAAGTCAAGGGTGGAACCTTCGTAAAACTTGTCTTTCGCTGATAGAGATGGGAGGTTTTAGAGTTCTCTCCTGAACTTATCTGTTTTTGGCGAAATGCCCGTTGGAGTCAGATCTTGTTAGAAATGACTGATTGATACTTCCTAGGATGGAGGTATCCCAATGAATGAACCTTAAAAGGATTCAATGAACCACTCTAGTGTCAGATCTTGAATGTAGGGAACACTTGGTGGTTGAGAGCTTTAAAGATTCTTCTTGTCTCGTTAATGCTCTCGTGACTACTTTTTCACTTTGTTTGTCTAAGGAATCTCTTGAATATGAGTTCGTGAGTAGAGAGTGATTGAAGCAGTAGTCGTCTCTCACTTTTGGACTTGTCTTTTATACCTGGAGATTCAAACTTTGAATCTCCACACCCGTTAGACACAACGGTTCCTTTGTTTAAGAGTGGTTCGACTTTCTCTATCCTTTCTGGAATCGTATAGTAATTTCCGAACTACTTCAGGAAAGCTTTTGTCCTTTGTGAGTACGCCTATCAGAACGGTAGTGTAAAAGTCGTTGTAGGTTGTCTCGCTTGGCTAAGCTTCTTCCGAATGATCTGCTAATCTTTCATAGCAATCTGCTAGTTAGATATCGGACTGCTGACTTCTCAGCAGTTGCTCATTTTTTCTCTGATTCCTTCGATTCCGGATTGCTAACGCCTTTTGCAATCTGCGATGTGCTAGCGAATGCTGACTTCTTAGCATTCTGCTACCACTTGTCTTCTAGCAAATGCTAACCTTCTTTGGCAGTCTTCTTTATCTGCTAGGAACACTTCTAGCAATCTAATCTATTACAACTCATTACTTAGCCTATACAGGACATTACAAGAGTTGCTAGACTATGCTGGAATTCAACAATGATCGACCAAATGCTAAGGCTTTGATTCAACAAAACCTATTACAAATTTGATCCGAAAGGGAGAATTACAAAATAATTCCCAACAGAATAGTTTAAAGAAACCTCGAATGTGAGTAGTAAGCTCGAAAGTCATCTGCTTTCACGTACTCGGTTTGGTGTTTGAGTAGTATGTAATTTGTATGCATTGTAAATTCGTAACTCATAACCTTCTTCTTGTTGGAGTTATCAGATATTTATAGCCGTGAGGTTGAAGGTTTGAAATAAATTCCTGTTAGAGACAAATTGGAAGATGTCCAATCAGATATCTCTATTTGCTGTTGCGCTAGGCAGGTAGGTGGTGCTTTTCCTGAAGTTCTGCGCCTGCTCCGCCTTTTATCTGACTTTGATAGCGTCTTCGTGTCAGAATGATAGTATTCATCAGTTTGAGGAATCTCTAACTTGTTGTCCTAGGTGACGAAACTTTGAATTTCGTGCTAGCAGACTTTAAGACATCTCCAATCCTTAAAAACTATACTCTTGAGTGTATTCCTGACCCAATCTTCATTGTCTTTATGCATTGGGACCTGGACTATAAAGTACATGCTGGTGTCGTCATACTTGCAAGTCCATGCTGATGACATCATCCGTTGAAATACGCTTGGTCCACATGATGGTAAGTATGACATAATCGATGAGACCATACTTGCTGGATCCGAACTTAGCAAAATCTAAACTTTAGCTAGACTCATAGTCATCCAGACTTGTAGATTTCATCGTGAATCATAGTCTGGTTAGTCTTTTCCACTAATAAAAATATATCAAGTCATTACGAAAAATGATATTAAGTTGCCACATTGTATCTAAAAAACACTAAAATCTGCAAAACGTTGATAATTTAATCTTGGAGATTGTTGTGGCCATCCCGCTTGCCTTACCACACGACTCCTCAACCTAAAAAATTATAAGGGGGGATGTTCTAGTTGTGCAGTTTTGGGTTTTTTCATGCTAACATACTCGGTAGGGAAATACACTATAAGCAGCTATAACTAATTGTTTAATGGATCATACATAAAGAACTCTGTAAACTTCTGTAACACAAAGTTACATCTGTAGTTTGGTAATTGAAAGTTACCTCTATTGGAGACTAGTCTCGGTCACTAATGGACCCGACCATTTGCAGGCCCGTCCCTTGTGGGCGTCTATAGTGATCAGTAATGGATCATGAACCTATACGGTCCATTGGCATTCACTTTCATGACACACAACACAACAATGGATTTAGCCATGTAATGCACTTACAGATATAGCAAAACCCCACCTCGTAGAAGATCATAATAAACCTTGGAGAGAGTTGTTGTTGTCCACCTCAGAGCTGAAACAATACAACATCCTAACTTGGAGACATTTTAATTTAGTCTATAGATTTTTGTAAGTTATTCTTAAACTTTTTGTAATGTAATCTTACTAAATTTATGGATTTATTATATCAAGTTTAAATACTTTGAGCAATATATAAACATTTAAGCATTAATATTATATCAATTATGATCATGAAAATCCCATACAATAGTCTAAAGAGTTAGAAGTATAAATTCAATTTCAAGACATACATCCTCCCACATAAATTCTAAAAGAAAAGCTGGACAATAACAACTTTAACTAAAGTATCTTTTCAATGAAACTTGATTAAGAGGTTGTAATCATTTTATAATTTTTATATAATAACTATGTTCATATTAATAAAATTTAAGATTACAAACATTTAATCTTCAGCTCAACTTTTATATTCTTTAAGGCATACATCATAGAATTAATAACATGATTCAAGGTTCCTTTATAAATTCAAGACTTCTCATCCTCAAAGTGTTCAGTGCCAACATAGATATTAGTTTTTATTCCAAAGATTCTCAAACAACACTTTATAGAAATTGGATTTCTTGAATTAAAACTTCTCTATTTTAGCCAAAAAATGGCAGCCCTCAGTAAAATGAACATAACTTTTTCATTACATTTGGACTGCATCAATTCTTGGCATTCTAGAAACCTAACTTAATTACCCACAATTTTGACAGAGACAACATATTCAAGATTCCAACATTAGAAGACCGAAAAAATTGATTTTCAGAGGCTAAGATGTTAAATTTTTAAAATTGGCAGCTCGTAGACATTAGAGCATAACTTCTTCCAAATGACATGATCTTGGTCTCAAGTGAAAGCTAAGACAATTAACTACAATTTTCATTCAGAAATCATCACAGAAAAACCACTTAAAAGTTTAAGATTTTAGCATGAACAGAGGCCCTGTTTTCAACCAAAAATCTCAAATTAAACAAAATAATTATGATTTCAAAACAACACCTCTACATAAATGCATGAGTAAGAAGTCAAACACCACCAATCATAATCATGAAATTGCACCTCAACAACATTTGCCCTAATTATTCTTTATTGCAACTCTAAGAACAAAGAAATCAAATAATAAAATAAGAACACAAGATCTTACCTTTGTGATGGAGGTGGGGAAATCAAAAAATAGAAATGGAATAGGAAGAAAGATCGAGAGGGAGACGTGCTGGGGACGAGAGGAAACTTGAGGGAGAGAGACGCGGAGAGCGGAAGAATGTTTGGTGTATTTTTCGACACCCCTTCCCCTAATATCCCTCATTATTATTATTTTTTTATTATTAATTTATTCACTTAATTATGAAAATATCTTAGATATTTGAATTATTATTATCTTTGTGTCATTTTTAAATTTAGAGAGTCTAGATTCATTCATTTTTTTTTGTTCTCTAATATATTATTAGTTGTTTCAAATATCACATTTCATTAAATATATTACTCTCTTTTAACAATTTTTGATATTATTTAAATATTAAGATATTGATCTAGATACATTATTTGTGTTTTACACAATCTATTGAAGTCAGTCAGCGGTAGAAGCTAAGGTGGATGAGATATCATCATGAAGATGTTGTGTTGGACAATATTGCAAACCTAGTTCGCACACGTCAAGGAAGTGCTTAGTTATCGTACTTTATTTCTCAGCAATTAGAACAAACAAATATCAGAGTTTCATGGCCGGCATACAGGTCAGAGTTCACCCCGGACTCTTCAGCAAGATATCTTATTTGAGGAACAATGGTGTAAAAATTGCAAATTACAAATAAGGAGGCCCTACCAGTCGAAATGAGATGGAAAGGCTCTGGAGGGACTGGTAGAAAGAATTGGTTCAAACCCCTTGGAAGGTGACCACCAAAACCTCTGAACTTGATAGTTTTATAAGTTCTTGGGTGAAATTACCAGCTGTATGCTACAGTGTGAGGTGGGTTGACCCTCAGAACTGAGCAAGAAGAAATACTTAGTTCGGATGGCTATTCATGATGAGGTGAGTAGGAACGGGGCTGAATTTATTTTTGAAAGAATGCTGGATAATGTAGGGAGGACCTCCACTCTTGCTAAGAAGGGCACTTTTGCCACTGGAGTCAGCTTCGAGCTGAAAGTAAATTTCTTGATCGAGAAGTTGGTGAAGAATGTGGATGAAGGAGAAAAGTTGTCTGACACAAATTTTATCCGACCCAAAAACAAAATTTAAGAGATTTCCAGCATTGATGAACAAATGACGGAAACTGAAAAAGAAGATAACTTCTAGCAGATGTTGTAGGATCTACCCCCTCTTACAAATCTTGGTGAAGTGACGAGCAAGGGGAGAGGAGACCCATTTGGAGGTGAGACTATCTTTGTTGTTGTGAGGAAGCAAAGGTCAAGTCCTAACTGGCCGAAGAAGAGAATTT
The DNA here is from genome assembly GCA_026898455.1 of Plectranthus barbatus. Classification (NCBI taxonomy): domain Eukaryota; kingdom Viridiplantae; phylum Streptophyta; class Magnoliopsida; order Lamiales; family Lamiaceae; genus Plectranthus; species Plectranthus barbatus. Next base: position 83,004 of record JAPKLW010000749.1, read on the forward strand.
TGAAGGAAGAGGAGAAGGGGTGCCCTGAGAAAAGGAGTAAGAAAAGAACAATGGAAGAAACTATGTCCAATGAAGCCTACTGCCACTGTATTTCCAGAAACTATGTCCAATGAAGTCTTTGCCACCTTATACAGAGAAGCTCATGGATATGATCAAGGCCCATGGAAGGAGAAAACTGTGGAAATCTGGTATGATACAGAGCTTTCTACAACTGAAGGATAGACGACTGACCTTGAACAACTGGCGAATGATGGCGAAACTGCTGCTACTGAAGAAAGGGCGACCAACCCTACACAACTGGTGAAGAAGATTCTTGAAGGCGTGTTGGATGAGCTGGAGAACTTCAACAAATATTCTGAAAAAACCCAAGCGACCACCCCAGCAAAACTGGCGAGCAGCAAAACTTGAACTGAGACCTCCTCGAGCACAAAACTGAAAACCAAGAAAGGAGGCCAAACTAGAACTAAAAAGGGTGGTATGGGAGGTAAAACATGAATATCTGAGGATCATCCTTACACATCTTCTGATATCTCAAATTCTGATTCTGATTTAAATGATCTTGGTTTGGATCAAGTTTTCAACTTCTCTAAAGACAAGCAAGGAAGGTGGAGGCACCACCCTTGGGATCAAACGGAGAAAGATAGGTTGAACAAGCCAAGTGAGTTTCCAACTTACCGAATTCCTCTAAGTGGGCTACCACATCCCGAATATACTACAGAAAGGTTGAAGATTTGGTGTCCACCGATTGGGGAGAAGGATGTGAGAGACTCAAAACTTATCCCTTGGGCAACAAAGATTAAAGAAAGGGTGGAGGAGAAGGTCACTGAGGAGTCTATGCTCTTATATCCAGACAACCTTGAGGACGAATCCATGTTTTCCATAGACTTAAAAGCTGAGTTCAGAAGGTGGAGAAGATTTGACTTGGTGAAGCACGAGCTGGATGAAGAAGACAGGCAATCATGCAAGCCAGGGTCGGGCTCACTTTCTAGAAGTCGGAGGAAATCTGGGCCAAGGAATGTAGTGGCCAGACTGAAAGTAGACTGATGACAATAGAGGAGACGAAGAACAAACTTCTCTGTATCCGTGCTTAATGGCTCCAAACTCTATCATCGAAGGATACCGATAGAATACCTCCAACTGACTTTGTATATGAACAAAAAACTCCAGTTCCAGAGGCACAATTTCTAGAAACTCAAGTTTCTCCACCACTTATCGAAGAAGAAGAAGAACAAGCCACAAAAATTCCACTTCTAATTCCTGAAGATCAGAGTTTAATTGCTGCAAAACTTGAAAAATTCAAGAAGCTTGATGATCAACAAAGAAGATTGGAGGCTAAGATGGAGAAGGCCAAGATGGAATTGACTAAGGCCGAATTCGAGAAAGAAGAGATGGAGCAGGCTATCCTATTATCTCATGAACTGATTGTGCTTTCCACTACATAGAAGACAATCAAGCTCATTCAAACAATTCAAGGGCCAACCACTCAAAAACTTGGAGAGGTTTTCAAGGAGATTAAAATTCACCGCGTTAAAACACCGGTTGGCTGATCACTGTAAAATTCTACAGATTAATTGCAGAACAGTGGCAAATTAATTTATAAGAGTACTATAAGGTTGTCGAACCCAGAGGAATTGTGTGACGAAATTATTTCATGTACTAGCCATGATCCTAGAATCTATTGTTTGAGTCAACAAAAATCAGGGGTTTTGGGTTTTGGAAAATAAACAAAACAAAACGGAAATTTAAAGGGTTTTAGGAAAGCAATTTAAAGACACATACTCTAGGGCGAACTATCAATCAAAATACATATCAATTAATTAACTTGCACTGGTGAAAAATCATAATATAGTATAATTTCTTGGTCAAACAATTATAGCCTAGGTTACTATTATGTGAATGTATATGCTTTGTCGGTCTCAATAACACAATACTATTTAACCTTTAATAACTCGACAGATTAAACCCTACAATTGCTATCTTCCCCTAGGACAGATATTCTAATTGTATTCGAATTCCTTTTCCTTTTATTAATTTTCTCCTTTCAATCCTTCAATTAACAACTATAAACCCAGAATTAATTTTATCTTTCGATCTGATTAATTCTAAATCCTAATAATTAAAACAGGAATTTGAAACCAAGCAATTTATTGTTAATCAATTAAACATGCATACAGATTGATATTCGTTGCCCTAGAACCCACTAGGGTTTCTAGCCACTCATCGTAGATAGAAATCCAAAAGAAAACATATTAAATTCATAAAATAAAGAACTTACAAGAAAAAGTAAAGGGTTTCGAGTTTCCCAACTCTCAAAGCTCTAAAAACTCCAAAATGCTAAAAGGGAAGATGTCGAATGATGAAAAAAATACCTAAAACTCGAAATAACAAAGCTATTTATAGGGGTGGATGTGTATCTTATTAAGTTTAGGGATAAAGATATGATATAATTTGAATTTAATTGAATTTTCGCCAATTTGGGTCGCACGTCAATCATTGTGGCTTGGTGTTGGTCTACGCGCGTGATCCACGTCAATCGAGATGGCTCCACGTCGGTCAAAAATCGGGCCTTCACTTTCTCGCCCCTTCTGCGCGGTCTCACCGTTTTGGCCATAACTCTCACTCCCAAACTCCGATTGACCCAATTCCAGTTGCATTGGAAACCTAACTCAAAGATCTATCCGTTGCTATGCTCCAATTACCCGAATTCCCTGTGTACAGGAACCCCTCACTGCTAATTTTGCACGTCAACTGCTTTCAGAATGGTTTTCTAGTGAATTTAAGCCTAAAACCTACAAAAGCACACTATGACATGCATAACACCACATAGTATAGGCTCATGCATAAAATATATAGATAAAATCAATAAAAATACATAAAATAGTAGAAAATAATATAGATAAGCGAGTATAATTATGAACTTATCATTGGTCGAGGCCGAAAAGAAGAAGAAAGCCAAAGAAGAGGCTGAGATGCTCAGGAAAAAGTATTTTGATAAAGAAGAAGTGGAGAGAAGGGTTATCAGTGGCCTGGTACATTTTACCCCGACCACCATTGTATCTCATGAGAATCCTCTAATCGAATACACTGAGGGTGCAAGGTAAGTCACAACAAGCTCTTCTTAATCCTCACTCATTGCTGAAGTGAAGCATTATGTCCAATCCAAACTTGAGGCTATCCGTCAAGAAACACAAGAAGTTAAAGCCAAGCTTGAGGAGAAAGAAAGGAAGAATGCTGAACTGTCTCTTCCATAAAGCCAACAGTAGCAACTCTTTTTGCTGTTGTCAAAAAGGGGGAAGAAAACAGGAAAAATGAAAAAAACGAAAAGAAGAAAGAAGAGAAGCTCTGAAAGGAGAAAGAAGAGGAAGAGAAAAAGAAGAGAGAGACAGAGGATGCAGAGAGGAGAGAAAGGGAAGAAGCTGAAGAGAAGAGGAGGGAGGCTCAATTTCAAGCCCTAATGGAGTTGGCCCTAAAACTCTCTGATCCTAAGTCATCTCCACAGTCAGAGCAACCTTCTCGTAAGCTTTTGAAACTTAGTTTTTGAAAGATTTTGATTTCTAGTATTCACTTTTTGTTGTACTTGTAATATTCCACATTCAATGAAAAACTTAAAACTGGATTGAAAGCAAACTCTTATTGTCTCTTTCTCGCTCTTATGTTTATGTTTTTAAGTTGGCTGAACTCACTTATTCTAGTGTGATCAGCAATCTAATTCACTCTTTTTTATTTTTTATCGAGCAATATCTCTCCAATTTAGGGGAAGATCAAATAAAGTAGGTCGGATAAGGAAGTAGTATTTCTGAGTAGTGTCGTTGTAAACTCAGTTCATCAATTGTCCTTTTTCTTAAGTGGTTTTGACAATACCAAAAAGGAGGAAATTGTTAGAAACTGGGAAATTGATTTACCCTTATTTGATGTTTTGGTGTGTCAAAACCAGCTTTATGTTTCTAGTAAGTTTCTACATGTAATCCTTGTATAGGTTAAATCGAGTTGTAATAGAAACTGGAAGTTGAAGATTGAGTAGGCAGAAACTTAGTTTCTGAAGGAAGACCAGAATCATGTTTCAGAACTTGAAACTTGAAAAGAGCTCGAGATGCTGAAATCAAGTTTTAGAACTTAAAGTGAAGATACTAATAAAATTGAAAAGCTAAAGTTAAGTTTCGGAACTTGAAACTTGAAATGTCCAAAAAGTCAGTTTCTGGAAACTGACTTTTCACTGAAGGATTTCAGAAAATTAAAACTTGAAATCAGGAGAATTTTAGTTTTCAATGCACGTGAAAAGATAGGAGACAAAGGGAATCTGAGTGGAACTCAAAGTGTTATTCAACATTTCTTAAAGTGTCGAGCAACAAAGATGTACGAGGAATCTCAATTTAAGTTTCTCGTACTGAAATTGACTCTGACAAGAAGCACGTGAAAGTACACTTCAAAAGTTAAAAGCATAGCAGAGCAGACTGCTACAGACAGAAGAATGGAGATGGTTGGATGACATAATCCTTATTTGTAACGACTCAATTCTTGTCTCTAACAGACATATTTAAAATAGTCAACACATCTACCGATAAATAGCAGACAACCACTTCAGAGGAGAGCACCTGAATCTTTTGAAAGAACAAAATGTTAGTATGCCAAACTTAAAGCTCTCAAGCATACTATGAAGTTTCGTGTCTCTGAACGTGAGGCTTATGCTTTCGAAGCTAAAGCTAATCATTTTTTATTTATTGATTTTTAAGTAATAAAAATAGCAGTCAGTTATTGATTCCGGAATTGTAATTCTAATGGGTATTGCCAACCATTGAAATTATGGGAAGAACAACAAACATCTAGCTTTCCAGTTTGAAGGTTGCGAGGTGCGTCCTCACTTCAGATTGAAGAAGGAAGCAGACGACCAATTTTCTGGGCTAGTGACCTAGCAGGCAGAAGGACATTGGCATCCGATGAGCTAGTATAGATCGTGAGAAAGCTTGTAATCTGTTACATGGTGGATTATCGAATAATGTTCCGAAAAGTAGATGTAGGACTTGAGGCTTGGAACCACTATAAATATCCTATGTCTTTTTACTGTTTTATTTCAGTTTATGCATTGTAAGTTTTCATACTTATTTGAAACCTTCAATACTTTCTAAGTATTGAAGTATATACTTGATTCTGAGACTTAAAACTAAGTTCGAGCTAAACTAAGTTTTCAAAAATTGAAAACTGAAAACTGAGTTTCAGCTTTTAAAAGTGCAAACATATTAATACTTCCACTGCATACAAAACTACTCTGATCTCGGGACCAAAACGATCTCTTATCAGAAGTGAATAATCTAATAATTAAACGTCTACATGCGTAGCTTGCTTATTTTATTCTTCATAAGTTCTATTAGATGAAATTTCTTAAAACAAACATTCAATTTATGTGAGAAGCGGGAGCTCATGCGTAAGCGTCTACATGTGTAGCTTGCGTATTTGATCTTTCACAAGTTCCCAAGTATTGAATTGAATGACACAACCTTATTATAAAGGATCATGCGTCATGGACCTGGTGTGTGCATGACAAATCAATATTTATATGGGAAGATTTGATGTGGTATGCTAGCTTAGATATTATCCAGAGTATAACTCATTTGTGATGTTCCTACTCAGTATGATAATATGGTCTTGGTTAGTCTCCAACTATTAATTCCATTTGTCTAAGGAAACTGACATGGATTGAAATTTAAGGACTGGAATTGAAAGATGCAGTCTGGTAAAGTATTTTGTTGTAAACGTCCACATGTGTGGCTTTCAATAAAATTACTTGGGCAATTGGAATAAACAATAATATTGATTTATCATAAGGTTGCAATATTTATATGTTTCAATAGTTTGTGAAAATGTTTTAATTTTTGCTGTAATTTATTGTTTTCAAACATGTCTTTACCTAATGTGATCAATATCTTAGCACAAAACTAATTAACTAGTCCTAACTTCCAAGAAGGGGAACGCAACTTGGATTACATCCTTGCTGCAGAGGAACATAAATTTGTCCTTGAGGAGCCGCGTGAAGGAATTATACCATGAATTGGAATTCACATAATTCAACTGAACCAAGGAACTCTGTGGATATTTAAATAATTGTCATAGATCAATTATTCCCTAGCATGCTCCTATTTAATAAATAAATTGCCATGAAGATGTTTATCGGATTCCCTGACATCCATAATGTCTGCATATCTACGCGTAGGGATTGAAATCTTTGAATCCTTGCGCTCCATATTTACCTCGGCAGAATAAATATTAAATATCTTGATTTTAAATAAATAATTAAAATTAAAAAAAAAGTGAGAGAGAAGAAAACGATCCTCTATATTTGATCTTCTAATCTGTATCCCAGCTCCGATCCAAAAATCTTGTAAAGATTCCCTCTGGATTCCGTGCCTATCAAGAATAAAAATTTCCTCCTCTTTCTCGGATCAATGACACCTATCGCAGCTCCCAAATTCTGGTTTGTTGCATAGTAACTTATGATCTTGTGGTGTGTTTTGACTTGAGAACCTCAGGATATTTATAGAAAAATTATTATCTCAGATGGCCTTTACCTTTCATGGGCCAGACCATGGACCAGAATGCAAATAGCAAATAAGGCCTATCAATTAATTAATTGTCATAATTAACCCATAATATAATTAATCAATTAATATTGATTCATGCCACCAGTGAATCAATATTGTCCTACCTATTTGCTGCATGGTTATGAGGAACAGTTTGCATAGACTCGTAAAATCCCCATATTTAAGGTTACAAACATTTATTAATTAATTTGAGCTCTCACAAGATCCAAAATAAATTAACATATTTTATTCCTGAGTAAATTTACTCTACTCTTTTCATTTATGTTTGAACTTAATCAGCCTGCAGGATATTAGCATAGTGAACCTTTTGAGCTCCTCATGAAATGTCACCATCCTATTCTGGATGTGGTTACTGATAAGCTCGTTTTTCTACTCACTTATCGCTTTGTTTTTCTTTTCTTTTATGCATTTTAGCTTGTTTTCTTGAATAAATTGAGCACGAGTATATATTAGAGGGTGTTATGGTTGCCATGGTAAGATTTCGCAGAATTTAGGCCAAATCCAATGGAAAACCGTACCGAAAGCAGCAGATGTTCAAAGGAACAGTCACTACTTCTTCCACCGATGGGATCTGAGCTAATGGATCATGTCATTGGAAAGATCTTTGAAATAGCTTTCCAACGCAACTAGAATCGGGTCAATCGGAGCTCGAGAATGAAAGTTATGGCCAAAACCGTGAGACTGCGCAGAAGGGTCGGAAGTGGCGAAAATGGTCTCTGTTTCGACCGAATGAAAGCCATCTCGGCCGGGGCGAAGTTTTTTGGCGAATTTCTGGGATTTTTCCACATAATTTGGGCGAGAATTGCTTGGGATTCAAGTTACACATCAATTTGGAAGCAATGAAGACCCCAAAAGGGAAGTTTCTACCAAGAAAATCATTCCTTTTGAAGCCATCAATTCAAGAAGGAAATTCCTACCATCCAAAGCCTCAACCCTACTACTATATAAACTCTTGAATAGCTCAGAATTAGGTCCCCTTTTCTTTTGTCTCTTTTTAGTTATCATTCAGTTGTTAATTTTTGCTTTAATTTTCTGTTTTCACTTTATGTTTTTGAGAATTCCTCTTTAATTTTTGTTAAACCTTTATTATTTTTAATACAATCCTTAATTCTCCCTGCAATGTTTTTCTTTAAGATGTTAGGCTAGAACCCTAAACAGGTTCTAGGATTTCTCCATCTGTGATGCATGTTTAGATTCAATTGTTCAAACCCTTTTTAATTGGTGTAAATCCAATATTTTGTTTTAAATCTATTCTCATCGAAGGATCGAGAGATAAAGATTGAGGTAGGTTACAATTATTAATCGAAGGACCGAGAGGTGAAGATTAGTAATAGGAAGTTAGGATTTAATACTTTTGATTTTTTGTCCGACCAAGAAGAATTCAATCGTAGAAAAAATCTAATCTTTATGAAATTGATTAACTGGTGTATTTTGAGACCAAGAGGAGATAAATCACTAATTAGTAATTTAGGTTTTAATTGCCCGACCAAGGAATTAATTCCACATTAATAGATTTTCCACTAAAATATCTTTTCTGGGTTTGAATATTTGTTTCTTGCATGTTGATCAGATTGGTAGATTTTCCTAGAATCTGTGCTTTTTAATATTTATTTTAATCTCTTTAAATTAATTGTTTTGAAAAACCCAAAAATCTTTGTTTTGAATTACCCAAACAAAGGTTTCAAAAACCATATTCAGTACATGTATCCCTTCATTGCACTATCCCTGTGGGTTCGACAACCTTCGGGTACTTATAAATTTATTTGTCCTATGCTATAATTTGTATGCAGATTTAGCATCGATCAAATTGGTGCCGTTGCCGGGGATAGTCAGACGGCGAGTCATTACTGGATTGTTTGAAGAACTTCTAGATTGGGTTGTATTTTCTTAATTTTTCTTTTCATTTTCGAGTTTGGTGTTTTTTTTTTGTCTTTGGTTCTGTTGCTGTGTTTTCTTTCGTGTGAGTTTTTTGCAGAGTAGTGTCTGTCCCGGCCGAGTTGAATCTCAAAACGGCCGAGATAGAAGCGTCCATCCCGGCGGAGACTAAGTCCACCACGGCCGGGATCATCTGATTTCTCCCTCGTTTTCTATGCAGGTGCATGAACACGCGGAACAAAGGGAAGACACTTGAGCCCTTTATACCTGAGATTGAAGCAACCTGCACAAACAACTGAAAAAAGGGAAAGAAGCTGAATTTTGAGATGGAAGCAAATCCAGAAGCCCCGTTTCAAAACATGCCACTAGAAGAACAGAGACAGCTGCTAGAGGATATACAAAACATGAGAGAGCAACTTCTTGCTGCCCAAGCTATTCAGGCAGAGCAAGCCGCACGACTGGCGGAGCTGAACAACAGACAGGTGGTGGTCCCATAGAGGTCTATTCTCGACCGATTTTTACCACAACAGGAGGAAGCAGGATTCAGGGTTGGCATCAACGCCAACAATTTTGAGCTGCGCACAGGGTTGATACAGATGGTGCAGCAGAATTAGTTTGGGGGGAGAGCAGTGGAAGATCCATACGCCCACCTCAACTTGTTCATCGAGGTGTGCGATACGATAAAGCAGAATGGAGTCCCCCAGGATGTCATTAGGATGCGTCTCTTCGCATTCTCACTCAGAGATGAGGCAAGGTCTTGGTATGTTGGGCTTGACAAAAGCCAAATCGGGACATGGGAGGAGCTGCGAGCAGAATTCCTCACCAACTACTTCCCACCGAGCCTGCTACTGAAGAGGAAAGTTGCCATCACTACATTCAAGCAGCTGTGTGATGAATCCCTGCATGAAGCTTGGAAACGATACAAGGAGCTCCTGCGACTCTGCCCTTGACATGGAATTGATCTCGAGATGCAGGTTTGTCATTTCTATGAGGGTCTGAATCCTCACATGAAGGAGATGGTGGATGCATCTGCTGGCGGGATCCTGATGAACAAGAGTGGAGCAGAAAGTATGAGGTTGCTGGCAGACATGGCACTGAACAGTCATCAATGGCCAACTGAGAGACAGATGCCAGTCAAAGCAGTGGAGACAAAGTTGGAGTTCGATGTGGCTGCAGAGGTGAAGAAGATCCGAGAGGAAATTGAGAAGCTGGGAACTGCTAAGGTTGCTGCTGTTACAACTGAGCCAAGCATGGCGATTGTTCCGGTGGAAGCTGACTACATCAACCGGGGAGCAGGCAGTTCATCTGGAGCTACGAGTTCGGAGGTGAACTGCATTGGCAGTGGTTATCACAATAACTACCGAGGTAATCAGGGGTATCACTATAACCATGGGCGATCTCACCCTGGTTTTTCTTTTGCTAACCCCACTGCTGCAGAACACCCTCCACATGGCTTTGATGTAGGTACAGGAGGTGAGATCGTGGAGAGAAAGAAGTCTGTGCTGGAAGAGACACTGGAAAAATTCATAAAGAGTTCAGACAACAGGTTCGGCAAGGTGGAGAATGAAGTGAAAGGGATGGCCACTCACATGCAACTAATGACAAAGCATCTGGAAACGATGGACACCCAATTGAGTCAGATTTCTACCACCTTGGGAAATCAGCACAAGCCGGGGCAACTTTCGAGCGTGACGAAAAAAATCGAGCAAGGGAGAAGTCAGTCAATGCCATCTCGCTTCGATCTGGAAGGAGATATGTAGGTCCGAGCAACCCGGAAGGAGGATTGAGTGAAACAGAGGAGAAAAATCCTTTGGAAGACCTCTTTGTTTCGACCGAGACGGAGCCCATCCCGATCGAGGCAGAGGAAAGCAGCTCGGCCGAGATAGAAGGAAACACGGCCGAGACAGAGCAGAGCAGGACGGCCGGGATCGACCTATCCCGGTTGAAACAGAAGGCCAAGCAGGGCGAGAAGGAAAAAGAGAAAGAGAGAAGAGTTGATCCAGTTGCTCCCATGCCTTTCCTACATAGATTCGCTAAAAAAAGGGAAGATTCTAAATTCACTCGTTTTGTTGAAAATCTTTAAAAAGTGAATATTAATATACCTTATGTTGAAGCTTCCAGGGAAATACCGGGATACATGAAGTTCCTAAGGAGGCTGATGAGCGAGAAGAAGCAGTTCGTGGAAAACAAAACTGTGAAGATCCATGAGGAATGCAGCCTACTCCTACAGAAGCAGATCCCGATCAAGAGGTCTGACCCAAGATGGTTCTCGATACCTATCGAGATTGGAGGCAGAGAGTTCCAGAATGTGCTTTGTGACACCTGTGCAAGCATCAATCTGATGCCCTGGTCCATCTACAAAAAGCTGGAAATAGGGGAGATGAGAGCCACTACAATTACCCTCCAGATGGCGGACCGATCTGTGTCCAAGCCCAAAGGAATTGTAGAAGATGTTTTGATTCGTGTTGGTCACCTTATTTTCCCTGCAGATTTTGTCATACATGACATGAAGAAAGATGCCAACACTCCGATGATCCTGGGAAGAAGTTCCTCGACACAGCTGGTGTCTTGATCGACTGCAAGAAGGGAGAGATCACCTTGAGGGGGAATGAAGAGTCTATAACCTTCTGCATCGACAACAACAAGAGGAAAGGGGAGTGCAACCGGATCACTTCTGCTGATGAAGAAGAAGAAGAAGAGCAAGATGACGACGAGACACCGGAGGAAGAAGAAGAAGCCATCCGGTGGGAACGAGGAAACGAGTCAGTGAAATCGGCAATTAAGCTGCCTCCTTCCGAGTATACCGCCATCATTCAAAACTGGAAAGTCTTCATGATTGATTCGAGGTTGACGAGTCTGGACTCGACCACCTTGGTGAGCTGAGATGATTCGAGCCACGACGGTAAATAAGGCACTGAATGGGAGGTAACCCATTATGTTTTTCCATTTTCTTTATTTTATTTTGTTCTACACTATTGTATTCTGTTATTTCACTTTTATTATCTTTTGAAAAAAAAAATTTGAAGACCGTCCCGGTCAAGGCAGAGATTGCCACGGCCGAGACAGAAGCTCGAGGCATGGTACACTTCGACCGAGAAGAAGGTCGACAAGAAGGCTCCATCCCGGCCGAGATGATGTTCGCCATGGCTGACAAGGAAGAGGAAGGAGATAAAAAGTTGGTGTCAGAGGCCAACAATTGAGGTACAGTTTCGAATTCTGAATATGACTTTCAAACTTATTCTCTCTGATTTTTGAATAAGTTTGGGGGGAGGAAGATTTACGGATTCGAAACTCTTTTCTATCTTTTATTTGCTTTATTTAAATTTCTGCATGGGAAATTTTTTTGAATAAGACGCGAGATTGTGGGAACTTGAGCATGTTTGAACCCTAGGACTTTGATGCGAGATGAGAATTGATTGACTTTAGTTTGCATTGATTGTGATAGTGGTTGAGTATGCCCATGAATGTAGAATACCGCAGGATTACTTGTTTTGATACTTGCGTTGGCATGATAGTTGGATGATGATTTGATGTTTACTATGGAAGAAAAATTGTCCCAAGTGTGAGTTTTTGAGCCTGAATTTCGATTGTGAGTGTGTCTGCAATTTTGAGTTTCTCTAGAACTTGCTTTGTTTCTTTTTCAAGACTGCTAGTGTGCACAGGTTTAGGAAGTGATTTTAGGCCATCTTTGTGTTGCCTATTTTCTCATACACTGTCCTAATTGAATGTTATCCCTAGTCAGCCCTTTTAAGCCTATGATATTTTCTTTCTTTGTCTATGAGTGGAAATAAATAGGGGAATCAACTCTTGTCTATGAGAGTGGGTTGGGATTTGTTTGAGAAGGATAAGATATTATTAGAAGGGTAAAAGCAAAAGATATGGTTGGGCTCTAGAAAAAGAAGAAAAAATAAAATAAATAGTTGTTGTGTTTAACCCTTATAAACTCAAATGTATAACCAAAATTGTTTAGAGCATAAAAGGATGTGTGAAAAAAAAAAAAGAGAGAAAAATATGTAAATAAAAGAGCCTTGTTTGATGTTGAATATTTGAGGAGAAGGGTGGATATCAATAGAAGGTGGTTTGGATTGATTGAGGAAGTACAACTTGATGGATTTTAGTCACTTGGCCATATTTCCCTACCTTTCACAAAAAGCCTACATTACAACCTTGAATAAAGTCCTTTCTGAACTTAGACATGTGTACACATATTTGCAGTGGAGATTGAGATTATTTGCAAGCCTATGGTAGAACTTGATTTGCATGACTTGTGTGTGATCTCAAAACTATCCTAAACACTTGAGTGAATGAGTGAAACACTTCCTTTGTGAGTCTTCCATAGTTTACAGATTTTCTGATTCTTTCAAAAGTGCAGATGTCTTGTGGATTTTCGAGTTTGAATGTGATGAATCTTGTGAGGCATTGCACTACTCTTCTGCTTGAACTTTTGATTCTTTCTTTTGTTGATTGACGACAATCAAGTGTTTAAGTTTGGGGGGTTTGATAAGCTCATTTTTCTACTCACTTATCGCTTTGTTTTTCTTTTCTTTTATGCATTTTAGCTTTTTTTCTTGAATAAATTGAGCATGAGTATATATTAGAGGGTGTTATGCTTGCTATGGTAAGATTTTGCAGGTTTTAGGCCAGATCCAATGGAAAACCCGTACCAAAAGCAGCAGATGTTCAAAGGAACAGTCACTACTTTTTCCACCGATGGAATCTGAGCTAATTTAGCATATCATTTGAAAGATTTTGAATTAGCTTTCCAACGCAACTAGAATCGGGTCAATCGGAGCTTGGGAGTGAAAGTTATGGCCAAAACCGTGAGACTGCGCAGAAGGGTCGGAAGTGGCGAAAATGGTCTCTGTTTCGACTAAAATGAAAGCCATCTCGGCCGGGGGGAAGTTTTTTGGCGAATTTCTGGGATTTTTCCACATAATTTGGGCGAGAATTGCTTGGGATTCAAGTTACACATCAATTTGGAAGCAATGAAGACCCCAAAAGGGAAGTTTCTACCAAGAAAATCATTCCTTTTGAAGCCATCAATTCAAGAAGGAAATTCCTACCATCCAAGGCCTCAACCCTACTACTATATAAACTCTTGAATAGCTCAGAATTAGGTCCCCTTCTCTTTTGTCTCTTTTTAGTTATCATTCAGTTGTTAGTTTTTGCTTTAATTTTCTGTTTTCACTTTATGTTTTTGAGAATTCCTCTTTAATTTTTGTTAAATCTTTATTATTTTTAATGCAATCTTTAATTTTACCTGCAATGTTTTTCTTTTAGATGTTAGGCTAGAACCCTAAACAGGTTCTAGGGTTTCTCCATCTGTGATGCATGTTTAGATTCAATTGTTCAAACCCTTTTTAATTGGTTTAAATCCTGTGTTTTGTTTTAAATCTATTCTCATCGAAGGATCGAGAGTTCAAGATTGAGGTAGGTTACAGTTATTAATCGAAGGATCGAGAAGTGAAGGTTAGTAATAGGAAGTTAGGATTTAATACTTTTGATTTTTTGTCCGACCAAGAAGAATTCAATCGTAGGAAAAATCTAATCATTATGAAATTGATTAATTGGTGTATTTTGAGACCGAGAAGAGATAAATCACTAATTAGTAATTTAAATTTTAATTGCCCGACCAATGAATTAATTCCACACTAATAGATTTTCCACCAAAATATCATTTCTGGGTTTGAATATTTGTTTCTTGCATGTTGATCAGATTGGTAGATTTCCCTAGAATCTGTGCTTTTTAATATTTATTATAACCTCTTTAAATTAATTGTTCTGAAAAACCCAAAAATCTCTGTTTTGAATTACCCGAACAAAGGTTTCAAAAACCATATTCAGTACATGAATCCCTTCATTGCACTATCCTTGTGGGTTCGACAACCTTCGGGTACTTATAAATTTATTTGTCGTATGCTATAATTTGTATGCAGATTTAGCATCGATCAGTTACGTAGGTCCAGTCAAAGACAGTCATACACAAACTGTTGCTACCAAAGATACAAATATACATGTTCGACTAGAACTTTCCACCGAAGAATCTCAAATTAACACACAAGTTTATGTAAACCTCTGTACTTTCATTTAGGCTTAGGATTTCATCAAGTCAACAAGATCAAGATTCTTTTAATATCAGATAAAAGAATCGATCTTAACTCAGGTCCTATCAAAGTGTACCGCACGCACCATTATACCAAGCAACCAAGATATGTCATTTACTATTGCGTATGTTGCAGCCTATACCTACAGTCTATCCAAGGACTGTCTCAGCTGTGATAATCGTTTATATCTCGCTTGGTCAAGGGATCCTTACAATATTACGTGATCTCCTACAAACCATATAATCTCCCTATCGACGAGTTAAGAGGATACCGTTGTTCACTTCATTTGTTTGGTAATCAGACAGGACTATTGTATCAGTATATACAAGACATTAATTATTATCATTATATCAAACTAAACTATTTACCGATATACCAATCATAATGCTTTGCAACTACAAAAACCTAACAATCTCTCACTTATGCTAAAAGCATAATGATATACTTTCCAGAGTATACAATGTATTAAAACCATTAGCTGTTAATTTAATCACCGAGTGGCTTGCATCAACCACATCCAAATTTATGAATCCCTATCATATATTTCTGTGTGAGCCTTTTAAACCAATCAAGCAGCTAAAGAAAAACTTTTTATACTTTTTATTCAATTGCATGTCTTCTCTTATTTTGGTGTGTAACTCTATATATTACATCACGTTGTGAATACTTCTACTACTCAAACTAGTGATACCACATGCAAATGAATAACCATTACCGACTTCTAGTTTGTAATACATGAATCATATTATACCATGACCGAGTCCCATAAAACTCGACCGTTTTACACTCGGACATTATATGATTCTATTACCCAAAGTGAGCACATAGTTAAAGTAAGACATTATTATGATTTAGTCCACCTGGAGATCCGAACCATAACCCACAACACAAATACTCGACCGTATTGTGTTTGTCCAAGGTTAATACTGATATCTATAAACTATGCCAACCTCATAGCAAGATATTAGATATTATACAGTTTTCTGAGAAAAACTCCTTAGACAAACTTAACATCCTCATCTTGCATACATGCAAGACTTTGATCCTGAGGACGTACCAAGAATCCCTCATTCGTTCAACATCTATAACTATTCGGATAAGCATCTTCTTATGCCCAAAAATACCTCCACATTGTCACCAGATAGGAGAATATAATCTACATACTGTGCCAGATGCACCACGCTACCGTTGATATATAACTCAGAACTCTGTTCATGCATAGTGAAAATCCATAGGACTTTATCACTTTATTTGAACGTAGGTTCCATGACCGGTGAGCTTCAATCCATAAAAGCACTTCCAAATCTTCCAGACAAGATACTTTCGCCTTACTTCACAAAACCTTCTAATAGTTCCAACTGCCTGATTGCTAGGTTACCAAGTACTGCTATGACTTGGAGTATCCGAATGAACTTGTGCACGACTTAGAGGTGAAAAGTCCCATTATAGTCTTATGCTCTCTCACTTACTATAATGTTTTACCACCTTAATACTTTCATTTGCTCTTGTATTTACCTTGTATACCTACTTACTTCTTATAGCTATAAAGTTATCTATCAGTCAAGACTTCTGGTATACAACCATAACATGATGAATTTTTTTACTGAATTCATGTTGATCCATTACTGGTGTATACAATTGTCAGATACTACTTTATCATAGTTCCGGGGACTTCCATCAACCAGATCAAAATCTAGGATGAAGTATAACCTCCTCTTGCAATGAAGCATCGATATTGTGTCAGCAGTCGTTGGAGTTCCTCGTGGTTCCGTACCTTGCACCATTGGCTGTGTGTGATACCATATCAACCTAGGTACATCCACACTCACACAAGGTTTTCCAAATGGAAATGCATCAGCATTTTCAACTACTTGAAGAACAAAATTACATTTGATAGTACGATTACTTAGTTTCAAAAGAATCATCCGTTCACTTTAACAACGAACTTGTTGATTCTCAAGACTATAGCCGTCATTAGTTTCTTCATAGAATATCCTATAAACTACCTTATCTTGATTTTAACCCATCAATGTTATGTTTAATGAGCATGACTAAATATTCTCAAAACCATTATGACCTACTAGACATATGGCATAGTCATAACTTTTGAGAAACTCTTAACACTGACTTAAAATTAACCAATAAGTTCACTGTTCTTTTCCAAGGATTACCAGGAAACGAATCTGGTAGGAATGCTTAAATTATTATTAACATATCATGCTTTAAAAATTCTCATTTCTTCTCATACTACACCATCGGGACAAAATCCTTATGTAGTCCATTATGAGTACATTCCAATTATATGACTAGTGCCGACTTAGCTTGCTACTGAGGTGTACATCAATCGTATTTAAAACGTGATGACTTGATAGTCTCAATTAGCTTATTTTCCACTACTGCCTTGAATATTTGAGTTATCAAACTATACTTACTTGCGGCAAAGCTAATTGACACGTCAGTACCTTGAGTAATTGTCAAATAAATGACACAATACCCAAAACCCTCTAGAGCTTAAGTGGACATCAGTTCACACTGGTCAAGATGGATCAATTTCAACATATCACCATATCGAGACTTACTAGCCTCAAAATGCTGGTCAACATTATTACCATCTATCCAGAATATGCCAATTCAATGAGAAGCAAGCCTAGATTAAATTCATTGATTCATTAACCAAAAGTTTCTCAATCCTTATTAGATTAATGTGACCTGTCAACATCTTATCCTCCAATCTAGATTTGCACTCTCAATTAGGAACAAGTCGTGATTAAGTCCAATGTTCCACCATCTATGAGTTCCTTAACCTATTTGAGACTAATGTGACCTAGTTTCAAATATCACAGATATCTAAGATCCATATTTTTTAGAAGAAGATACTTTTAAACGCATAAAATAAAAAGCAATATTCATTGGAAGTCTTATGGAGACAATTAATGATATGGAGAGTTACTCAGTAATCCGTGATGAATAGCACCGTTATTACCAATGATAGAAACTCTACTATCAAAAATAAGTAAATATCCATCATATAATGGAAACTATATAATAAGTTCCACCAAAATATAGGTACTTATCTAAACATCTCTAAAAATCAAAATATTGCTCTCTAAACATAAATAAAATCTCCAACCCCTATAACGAAAACCTCGTGTTGCATTAACTACGGAGATGGTATTCCGTCACATCTAGGCTGCCTACCTGGCGAGTGTTCTTGCATTATATAACTTGACTTATAGATACTGTTACCATTACCAAAAAGGTAGCAATAGCCATCTAACATTGTAGATATGCATTCATTATATAACAAAACATGATTCACAGATACTGCTTCCACTAATAAAGTAGGAGCAGTCATCTAAACATGTACCAGTCATACTTGCAAGTGGCGTACCTTGTCCCTTGGTGTCAAACATCAAACATTTTTTTCCTTTCCAATGTCCTACCTTGACTTACCTAAAACACTTGTCTACTTCCTTAGACAATTAAGGTCATCAGTTAGTTCTATGACATTGTTCCCATTGTTTGCTTTATTTCTCCTGCTTTCGATGCCTACCTTCTTCCCTTTCACCTCTAGTGAAATAGAAGGGCTCCTAGCAGTAGATACAGTAAACTTTTTCCTTTGTTGAGATAAGATCTTGAAGTTTCCCATCCACTGGATGCTTCATGTTATTTCTTCTCAACAATCAGTCTGAAGTCATTCAAAGACTTCTGTAGCAAATTGAGGACTAAATAGGCTCTGGCCAAGCCATCAATATCATCTCAACTTTATGTGTACATGTTTTTTAATTAAATCAAATACATCACATATTCGCACACTGATAATCCAATTATTGTCTCATAACGACCCTATGAGACTGGATATGGTAATCCTTTTCCATACATCTATAAGTCGCGATTATATCCCATAATATCAATTGCATAGTCTTAACACTGAAATCCGAGCTGCAGCATACCCGTACATGCTCTTTCAAAAGAGGACTTATGAGTAATTAGATAAGGACGGAAAATCCCAGAGCAAATAAAGGTTCAAAGGAAATTAATTATTTATCAAATCGCATTTCCATTTCAGGAAAATGGACTAAATAATAAATATCGAGCAAGAGTATAATATGAAAAGTTGTAATAACATGTCTGAAACAATTTAACGATCAAAGTAAGAACATATAAGCAGAACAATGAAAAAGATTAGTATTGTAACCTTTTTGTAAACCAATACTAATGTTTCCTCCAGTTTCCCAAGCAATCTTATTGCAAGCCACACATGTTGACGTTTACAACAAAACTACTCAACCAGACTGCATCTTTCAATTCAAGTCCTTTAACTCCAATCCATGTAAGTTACCTTAGACAGATGGAATTAATAGTCAGAGATAAACTTAGACCATGTTATCCTACTAAGCAGGGACATCACAATGAGTTATACTCTGGATAACATCTAAGCAAATGACCACATAATCCACCTTCCCTTATAAAAGTCGACTTGTCATACACACACCAGGTCTATGACATATGATCTTTTATAATAAGGTTGTCTCATTTAATTCAATCCTAGAGAACTTGTGAAAATCTAAATACGCAAGCTACACATGTAGATGTTTACACAAAGGCTCTCACTTCTCACATGAATTAAAAGTTTTATTTAGAATTCTCATCCATCAAAACTTATGAATAATAAAATCAAGCATGTACACATGTAGACCTATTCTATTACATGAATTTTGGATATACATATCTTCAAAATAATTCTTCAAGTTTTTGGGCTTTCGCTTCTTTGTTGAAATCTAAAATCAGGCTGAAAACTGCAGATTAAACTAGGTTTTACAATTTCAGTCCCAGACTAGGCCGCGCATTAAACACACAAAATACGGGAACCATGAGAAACAAAAAACATCCACTTTAATTTAATTAAAATAAATAAACAATCAAATAATTAAAGATAATTATTTTCTAGATTGAGATACAGATATGAACTTGGCTCTGATACCAATTGAAGGAATTATACCAGTTGGGACTCCACTTCTACACTGTGAAAATCTTAGTCTCACCCTTGAATCCATAGGGCTGTTCATTCGGTCTTCCATGCCTGAACGAAAGATGTTGAATTTCTTTTTCACTACGTAAGCCTCGGGCTAGTGCTTTATTTAAACTAGCCCTGAACCAGGGCAGAAGGAATAGCACGCAAAAGCCGGTTGGGTGAACCAGAATTCTAATAATTCAATTGAACCAAGGAACTCTGTGGATATCTAAATAATGGGCATACATCAATTATTTCATAGCATGCTACTATTTAACAAATAAATTACCATGTAGATGTTTATCGAATTACCTGATATCCATAGGGTCTACATATCTGCGCTTGGGGATTGAAATCTTTGAATTCTTGCGCTCCATATTTAATCATGCAGAATAAAGATTAAATATCTTAATTTTAATTAGATAATTGAAATTGAAATATAAAGAGAGAGAAGAAAACGACCTCCATATCTGATCTTCTGATCTGTATCCCAGCTCCGATCCAAAAATCTGATGAAGATTCCCTCCGAATTCCATGCCTATCGAGAAGCAGAATTTCGTCCTCTTTCTCAGATAAGTGTCACCTATCGCAGCTCCCAAATACTGGTTTGTTGCTTAGTGACTTATGATCTTTTTGTGTGTTATGATCTGAGAACTTGAGGGGAAAATTCTGATCTCGGATGGGCTTTAGCTTTCATGGGCCAGACCATGGAGCAGAATGCAAATAGCAAGTGAGGCCTATCAATTAATTAATTCCCATATTCGACCCAGAATATAATTCATTAATTAATATTGAATCATGTCACTCGAGAATCAATATTGTCCTACCTATTTACGACCACCTTATGAGGAACGTGTTTCATAGACTCGAAAAATCCCCATATTTAAGGTTACAAACATTTATTAATTTATCAGAGCTCTGACAAGCTCCAAAATCGATTAACATCTTTTATTCCTGAGTCAATCCACAACCCTTTTCATTTATGCTTGAACTTAATCAGCCTACAGGACTTTAGCATGGTGAACCTTTTGAGGTGCTCAGTGAATGTTACCATCCTATACTGGATATGATTACGTAGTTCCAGTCAAAGACAATCATACACAAACTGCTGCTACCCTAGACAGAGATATACAAGTTCGACTAGAACTTTCCACCATAGTATCTCAAAGTAACACCCAAGTTTGTGTATACATCCGTACCTTCATTTAGGCTTAGGATTCCATCAAGTCAACAAGATAAAGAATCCTTTAATATCAAATAAAGGAATCGATCTTAACTCAGGTCCTATCAATGCGTACCGCATGCACTAACATGCCAAGCAACCAAGATAAGTCGCTTATTATTGTGCATGCTACATCCTATACCGACATTCTATCCTAGAACTGCCTCAGCTACGATAACCATTTATATTTCACTAGGTTAAGCGATCCATACAATCTTCCGTGATCTCCTACACACCGTATGATCTCCCTATCGATGAGATAAGAGGATACCGTTGATCACTTCATATGTTTTTTAATCAGACATGACTATTGTATCATTGTATACAAGACATTAATGATTACCACTATATCAAGAACACTGTTTACCATTATATCAATCATAATGCTTTGCAGGATACAAAAACCTAACATCGCGACCGACGACTCCCACTGCTGAGCAAGTGAGTCAGTATAACAAGTGGCTCAAGTCAAATATTATAGTGAAATGCTATATGATGAATATTATGTGCAAGGTGCTATAGCAGTGACATCATTCATATGATAATGCCGGTGACATCATGGACAGTCTCGTAGCGACATATGGTGAGTCTGATCAAGCTATCAGTATGACTCATCTTATGGATGAGCTCACGTGGTATTGACGCGGAAGCACAAGTCGATATCATTCTTAATTCTCTGCCAAAATCCTTTGAGAACTTCAGGCTGAGTGCTTCCATGAACAAGAAAGAGTACACTCTTAATAAGTTACTCAATGACATGATGGCAACGGAATCAGTCATACTTCCAGCAAAAGTTGTTTTAGCTACTTTTGGGAATCATTCTATTACGTTGGTTGGCAAGAAGCGCAAAAAAATACTAAAGAAGAAAGAGAAAGGTACAACTACTGTGAAGAGGTCTAAAAGGATATCGAGTGTAGCTGCTTAGAGGGACAAGTATTTCAGATGCGGCAAGGCTGGTCACTAGAAGAAAGATTGTCAAGTCAGAAATACTTGACAAGGTGCGTCATGTGCATTTATGACAGAACCATGTTTAGCATCAATTTCTACCTATTCTTGGGTAGTGGATATTGGAGCAACTGATCATGTTAGTTATACTTTGTAGGGGTTCGTGCCGACAAGGCTGCTGAAACATGACGAGGTTACCATCTTAATGGGCAACAGAGTGTAAGTCTCAGCAGTAGCCATTGGAGATGTTACTTTATACTTTCAAAATAGTCTTTTGATTTGAAGAGATGTTTTATTTGTGCCAATTTTTTCGTGGAACTTAATTTCAGTTTCCAAGTTTTTTAATGATTGATATTCAGTTATTTTTATAGTAGTGTTTCTATCATTGGTAATAACATTGTGATTTGTCATGGCAAACTGATTAAATCTCTCTATCTCATAAACTTTTTGCATAAATATTTTGTGAATGTTGCATCGAACTCATCTAATAATCATAGGATGTTTTCTTCTGATGAGGATCAAACATATCTCTGGGACTTGAGAGAGACTATGTCACATCAGTCAAAAGAGGATCAAGAGACTGGCGGATGATGGTATCTTGGATCCAATCCAAGTGGTACCTCCTCAAGTCTGAGAATCCTGTATAGTGGGAAAGATGTAGACTAGGCCTTTTAAGGCAAGTCAATCTCGAGCAGAGGATTGTTAGAAATGATCAACATTGACTTATGTGGACCAATGTCCACGCAAGCTCGTGGAGGTTGTGAGCATTTCGTGACATTTATTGACGATTACTCAAGGTTTGGATATGTCTACTTGCTTTGCTACTAGTCTGAATGCTTTGAGAAATTCAAGGAATACAAGACAGAAGTAGAGAAGAAGCTACGTAACACTATTAAGACACTACGATAGGATCATGGTGTTCAATACCTCCGTAATGAGTGATATTTGTGTGAAATATATACTTATTGTGTTCTTAATTGTGATCATTTCATGTATACTTCACCCATATATCATATGTTTTTAGTAGATTTGATATTGTTTTCGAGTGTTTTAGTATTTGATGAGTGTAAGAAGGTGACCAAGCATAAATCCATAAGTTTGAACCATTTTTGGATGGATTTCGACCCTAATCTCACATGTGTGAAGTTGGTTTTGACACAAATGAATCATGAGGAGCTGGAAATGGGGAACATAACCAAATTTTGACCAGGACACTTCTGGTTTCGGTTGAAACTTTCCTCTGTGAGGCAAATTTCGACCCAACTCATTTGACTCACTACAAGAAAAAATCTAATCAACTACGGTTAGAAAGTGTTGTCATAGGGCATTTTGAAGTGTTGTCGTTTCTCGAAAAGACAACGGATTTAAAATTATTGTCTTTTAAACCTTTGTATTTTCTCGAACATGAAAAAAATTAAAATGTAGGTGCGGGGTATTGTTCTCAGTACCTCTCGCATATTATGCGAGAGCTCTACCATCTAAGCTACATACACAAATTATATATTTTCGATATAATTTAAACTTATACTTATTTATGTTTCATTAATGTAAATCAAATAAATTAACACATGTTTGTCTTGTTATTTCATATTTTATAATTAGTCTAATAATCGAGGTATTTTTTTAAACACTTCATGCATTTTTTTGAATAATTATTTTAATATATTTAATTCCTCTAAGTTATTAATTTAAAATTCACATATCCACATGTTTCAAAGGTATTTCAATCCTATGATCGTTTGGTTACTAGACAGATGATTTTATCACTACGCATAATTATTATTTTAGTTGCTAGAAATATGGACAAAATCTTCTACTCTCTAATGGTGTTTTATTTTATATTTAATTATTTTGTTTCCTCGATTTAGTTATATTATTTTCACTAATTAAAACTATGTATAATACAATATATATATGGAAAACTATTAAATACACCCAATGTGTCGTTTAACTCTTAAAGATATACAAAGTATTTTTATCAATTAAATAAGAATCACTAAAAAAATAGAATAACAACACACAAATACGATTGTTGTCTTTTCGATAATAGACAACACGTAAATAACACTAGTATAAATTTTTTGTCTTTTACCGCATTTTTTCGCAAATATGTCTTTTCGATGATAGACAACACATAAACAACACTACTAGTACAAAACTGTTGTCTTTTAGCATAATTTTAGTGGTCGTTGTCTTTTCGATAATAGACAATACGTAAACAACAACACTAGTGTATAACCATTGTCTTTTAGCATCTTATTCTACTAAAAGACAAGACTTCCATTCACAACAATTCTTTTTTAGTCTACAACAACACTTTTCAACGAAAAGTGTTGTCTTTTTAGTGTTCTTGTTTAATGTTCTTGTTGTAGTGGTTTTGGTCAAAATCTGCCTTACAGAGGCAAATTTTGACCCATCTCTTCTCATCTCCTGACCACGGGACCAATTTGGTCCAAATATGACCATCTGGGGCGAAATTCTGGAGCGGTTACTAACTAGAAAAGGAGCAAAATAGAGTTGGCTCGAGACTTTTGGCAGTTACACGATTTGAAACACTTCTCGATAGCCTATCCAGGGACTATCTCAGCCGTGATACTATTTATGCCTCGCTAGGTCAATTGATCCATATGATCCTCTATGATCTCCTACACACCATATGGTCATCCCTATCAACGAGATAATAGGATATTATAGTTCGTTGTATGTTCATTGTTATATGAGATAGCGAGCATTGTTCATGTAACACATATATGAAGACTAGTATATAAAACACTTAATCATATATGCTTTCAGTATACAATCCCAACAATCTTCCACTTATACTCAATACAAAATATTATTACTTTTACCGATTATTAAGTGTGTCTATAAAATGTAGCTGTTACAAAATAGGACACAGAGTGTCTGGCTTTAGATCTTCAGTCCAAGATTACGAACGTGTTCCTCGTAGATATTCTGAGGTAAGCCTTTTTGTAAATGGATGAGCTAGATTCTCCTTTGTATATATCTTTTGGATCTGCACATCGCCTCTACCTATGATTTATTGTATGATGTTGTACTTTCTTTCAATTTGTTTTGATGCCTTGTAAAACCTGGGTTCCTTCGAGTTTGCCACTGCACCAACATTATCACAATGTATTGTGATTGCTTGCGGCAAGCTTGGAACAATATCCAGCTCTAGAAGGAAGTTTCGGAACCATACAACTTGTTTCGAAGATTCTGAAGCTTCTACATATTCAGCTTCCATGGTGGAGTCCGTGATACACTTCTATTTCGCACTCCTCCGAGATACAACTCCTCCTCCCAAGGTAAACACATATCCAGAGTTTGACTTCTTCTCATCTTGATCCACCTTGAAACCCAAACCCGTATACCCTATAGGACACAAGTTCTCGCACTGATATACAAGACTTAGGTCTCGTGTTCTTCTCAGATACATGCGAATGTGTTTTATTGCATTCCAATGCGCCTGACCGGGATTGGATTGATATCTTGCCACCATGCCTACAACAACATAGTAGATATCTGGCCTCGTATAGAGCATCACATACATGAGACTTCCCTTTGCAGATGCATATGGTACTATAGCCATCTCATTTCACTCTTTCTCTATCATAGGGCACTGTGACTTTGATAGATGAATACCATGACGATATGGCAATAACCCTCTCTTGGCATTTTGAATGCTGAAACGGGCCAACACAATATCAATGTAAGTACCTTGAGATAAGATTAACATCCTTTTCCTACGATTTTGCAGGACTTTGATCCCAAGGAATCAACTAGCATTTTCCAAATCTTTCATTTGAAATTGTTCGGATAATCAACCTTTTATGCCTAACAACACCTCCACATCGTTTTCGAATAAGAGAATGTCATCTACATAATGTGCAAGAAAAACCTTGCTTCCACTAACTAAAAAACAGTACACACAACTCTCATTTTTTCTCTGTGAAAATCCAGAGGATTTGATCACATCGTCAAAATGTTTGTTCCATGACCTTGAAGCTTGTTTAATTCCATACAGTGACTTTTTAAGCTTCCTGACAAGATGCTCTTTATCTTTCTGAACATATCCTTCTAACTATTGCATGTAGATGTCACGACCTTCTTCAAGGTACCCATTCAAGAACGCAATTTTGACATCCATTTTCCAGATTTCATGATCCATATATGCTACTATAGATAGAAGTATTCGAGTGGATTTTAAATTGCAACAGGTGAAAAGGATACATCATAGTCAATGCCTTGTCTCTTACTGTTGGGAAAATATTCCTAGATTCAATGAGTTGTTGTGGAGCTGCCCGGGACATGGATTGGACACCGAGGAGCAGGCCCATGTTTTCTACCGAGGGTTGACTGAAAAGACCCAAGAGTCGTGGACAATGCAGCTGGGGGATCATTGATGAGCAAATCACCAGAAAAGGCCTTGAAGTTGTTCAAGAAGATGGCTTTACAAGCAGTGGGGCAATCCAAGGAGGCCACAAGTCCGAGTGGTGGAAAAGAAGGAGGATGATGCACTGAAAAAGGAGGTAGAAAAGCTCAAGAAGGATGTTGAAAAACTTACTACTTCTGCTTCTATTTTTGTTGCACAGGTTGACCCTATCGTCGACATGAACTACATGAATCGTGAAGGCTACCAGAATTAATACCGGTAAGGGGGATACCAACATTACCATCCTAAACCTCATCCATGCTTCTCTTACTCTCAGCTCGAAGCTACCAAACAACCTCTGCCAAATTTTGAAGTGCAGAATGACGAGGTCGTGGAAAAGAAAGAGAGTCTCGATGAGGTGCTCAAGAACTTCGTCAAAGCTTCCGACTACCGGGTTGGAAAGATTGAGCAGGAGGTTGCAGGGGTCAATACCAAGGTGGACCGACTTGGTAAGCACGTGCAGATCATCGAGACTTAAGTCAGTCAGATTGCCATCTCATTTGGTGCGCAACACATTCCCGGAAAGCTGCCAAGCACCACCGAGGCGAATCCCAAGAACTAGAAGGATTGCAAGGCTGTGAATCTCAGATCCGGAACCAACTATTCAAGCCCAAGCATGCCCCAAAGCAAGTTGGGGGGAAAAGGAAAAACAGCCCGTAGAGCCGTCCTCTATTTCGATCGATAGGCAGCCTGTCGATCGAGACAGAGTACAAGAGGAGGAGATCGATTTAGAAGAGGAGGACTCGATCGATAGGAACTCAGCGGGTGTGTCGATCTACACACCCCCTATTGATCGAGAGGCAGGTCAGACAGGCAGAAACACCTTCCAGTCGACACAGACACAACTTCATCACCATTCGTCAATTTCCAAAGCTTCCAAGACACTACCGATGCCTTTTCCTCATCAATTTGCCAAGCAAAAGGAGAATTCCATGTTCTCGCACTTTGTCGAGAACTTGAAGAAGGTAAGCATTAATCTGCCACTGATAGAAGCTCTTTCTGAAATTCCAGGTTATATGCAATATCTCCGCAAGCTGATGAGCGAGAAGAAACACTTAGTGGAGAATGCAACCGTGAAGCTTCATGAGTGTTGCAACTTACTCCTTCAAAAGAAGATGCCAATCAAAAGGAGTGATCCAGGGTGCTTCACAATCCTAGTCGAGATCTGGGGGATTTCATTCGAGAAGGTGCTATGTGACATTGGTGCCAACATCAACCTAATGCCCTTCTCTATCTTCCAGCGCCTCAAGATTGGAGAGTTGAGGCCGACTACAATTAATTTGTATATAGCAGACCGATCTGTGTCCTGCCCCAAAGGTATAATTGAGGATGTTCTCATTCATGTGGGTCATCTAATTTTTCCTACAGATTTTGTAGTCTTGGACATGAAGGAAGATGGCAGCACACCCCTTATCTTGGGAAGATAGTTCTTGGACACAAGTACTACCTTGATCGACTGCCGAGGAGGAGATATCACTTTGCGAGCTAATGAGGAGAAGATCACATTCAAGCTGGACAGAAGCCGTTAGCAGTTAGAGTGCTTCAGGATCACAGCCAGAGAGGAAACTGATGAAGAGTAGGAAGAAGCAAGTGAGGAGATCAAAGAAGACCGCGCCGCTCAAAGATGGGAGCGAGGGAATGAGGTGGCAAAATTGTCAATTACACGATCTCATCCCGAGCTCACTGCTGTCATCCAAGATCAGTGGGTCTACCTGGTAGATTCTTAAGGAAGTTGAGTGCGATCTAGCTAAAACACTTGTTGGGAGGTAATGCTTTCCTTTCAATTTCTATTGTTTGTCTTTTTAATTATCGATTTTAATTCTGTTGGTGTGTTTAACTTCATTTCCAAATTTTTGTTTTGCAATTGTTTTTTTTTCGAAAAAAAATTATTTGAACAGGGAGGATTTACCTCTATCTCGATCGACAAGCCCCCTATCTTTCTAGATAGAGGTCAGCACGCAGAGAACACTTTTGACCGAGAGCAGTCGATAGAAGGCTCTGTGTCGATCGACAGGCCCCTTGTCGATCGGCTCAGAGTGCAAGCAGCCCCGAATCTCCGTCGTAGAAAGTTGATTCCTCCGGTGGATAAAAAAGTTGATGTCTGAGATCAATAGTCAGGTAAAAGTTATGTTTCTTGTCTGATTTTCAAACTTTTTCTTACTCTCCGAGTTCGAAATAAGATTGGGGGGATGTGGACAAGAAATTCGAACTTATCTATCATTTACTTGCTTTATTTTTTATTGTATTATTTGAATTGGTGTGTTTATTTAATTTTTGCCTAGAAAAAAATATGAATAAAAAATGTGAGGAAAATTCTTATTGAGTCATGAACCCACTTGAACTAATTTTGAGATTGGAATTGATTGAGGATGAGTTTTATTTGATTTCAATTGTAGTTGATTGCCTATGAATGTAGAATACCGCATGATAGGGTCTAATTGAAACTTACACTTGCATGATGATTGAATGGATTGAAGTTGACTAAGGAAGAGATTTTTGAACCTAAGTGAGATTTGAGCCTTATTTTTGATCATGTGAGATTCGCATGCATGTTTTTATTTCTCTAGAATTTGCTCCTATTCTGTTTCGAGACTGCATAGTGTGCACAATGATAGAAAATGATCTTAGGCCGTCTTTGTTAGCCAAATTATCCCAAACACTGTCCGTTATAAAATTTATCCTTAGTTAAGCCCCTTTGAGTCTGTTACTTTTCTTTCTTGTCTATGAGTTAAGAGAAGCATTGTAGTTCTGTCTTGTCTATAAGAAGTGCTATAAGCAGGTGAACTGTTTCTTGTCTATAAGAGTTGGGTGAAATAAGAGTAGATTGATGCTTATTGTTCCTAAGTAACCTTTGGGTCCTTGGTTTCTGTACTTGTCTATGAGTGAAAACTTGGATTCCTTCTTGTCTATAAGTTGAGGTGAAATGAAAATTATAAGAGGATAAGAAGTATGTAATTGGTGTACAAAAAGGGTTGGGCTCTTGTAAAAAAAAAGAAAAAAAAGGTGTGTTTGTGTCATTATAAGTTCAAATGATTAAACAAAATTCTTAAGAGCATAAAAGGATTAGAAAAAAAATGAATGAGCCTTGGTCTATGTTGAAAATATTAGGAGATTGGTGGATTATGAAAAGATAGTGGTTGGATTTGTTGAGAGTAGCTAACTCAATTGATTTAGTCATTTGGCCATATTTCCCTACCTTTCACAAAAAGCCTACATTATAATCTTATCAAAGTCCTTTTCTATTCTTTATTTGTGTGCACATTTGAGCAGTGGAGATTCTAGAAATTTTGCAAGCCTATGATAGAAATTTCTTCATACATGATGTGAGTGCTTTCATTGAAACCTAAACACTTGTTAATGAGCGATACACTTCCTTATGAGTCTTCCAAAGTTGATGGATTTCTTATCTCTTTCAAACTGCTTGTGTAATGTGGATTGACGATCTTTGATTGTGATGAATCTTGTGAGGCATTGCACTTCAACTGCTTTCTTTTCTTTTCTTTGATTGAGGACAATCAAGTATTCAAGTTAGGGGGGTTTGAAAGCTCTTATTTATACTCACTTATCTATATTTTTCTCCATTGTTTGAAGGCAATTTGTTTATGTTTTTATTTATTTATGTGCATGAGACTACTTTAGAGGATGTTATGCCCATTGTGGTGAGTTTTTCAGGTATTTACGGCGGAAAAGAGGTGAAATGATAAAAGAGCTGAGTTACATGGAGTGCCATTTTGATTACCGCACGGGTAGTCAACCAGAGATGGAAGACGAAGCCAAAATCCTCAAGCATGACCTCTGTGTCGATCGACAGACACCCTGTTGATCAACACAGAGGTCGGATATCGATCGGAGGCACAAACAAATCAAGAAACTCGACACTGGCATTTCTGTTGACTGAAATACTACATGTCGATCGACAGGGAGGACAAAGATGCAAATCGACATAAAGAGAAAGCCCGGATTTTGATCTGACGCTTGTGTCCATAGACAGGCTCCCTGTCGATCGACATAGAGGCCCGACATGGAGATTTTGGCATGTTTTTGCAATTTTTGTTATTTTAGCCCAATACCCTGATTAGGTCTTTTTCTCTCCTCCATAAATAGGACTTATTATGCATGAATTTCAAGTTAGTTTTTATGCATTATTTTACTTAGAATATTGGAGCATTGGAGTTTTTCTAGACATTGAAGATTCCTATTCCATTTGTAAGTTGATAATATGTTTGTTTTCTTTCTAGTCATGTTTTGTGGCCAGTACCATAACAGGTTCTAGGGTTATAATTTATCTTTTCTGATGCATACTTAATTGAAATCGACTCTTTTAGCATGGTTTAATTCTATGAATTTAATTTAATAATCTAGATTAAAAGATGGACCGAGAGGTGAATTTGAGTTTAGGTTTAAATTAATAAATTGAAGGACCGAGAGGTGAAAATTGTTAATAGGAAGAGAGAATTAAATATGTTAGTTTTTGTCTAAAAAGGAAGAAACTTGCATAGGAATTAATTAGATAATTATTGAGATGAATTGAATTGGTGTTCTTGAGA
Organism: Plectranthus barbatus; assembly: GCA_026898455.1. Lineage (NCBI taxonomy): Eukaryota > Viridiplantae > Streptophyta > Magnoliopsida > Lamiales > Lamiaceae > Plectranthus > Plectranthus barbatus. Next base: position 113,739 of record JAPKLW010000749.1, read on the forward strand.
CCGAGAGAATAAAGTCACTGTTTAGTAATATAGGATTTAAATTGCTAGACTAAGGAATTTAATCCACTTGAATATGAATTTATCCCCATTGCTGAGTTGATGTAAATTGCATGTTGATGATTAGATTATCTGCCCTAGGATATGTGCTTCCTTTATTGTTTTCAAAACCCTTTAATTTTATGCACTTCTCACCTTTAGTTTTCAAAACAAAAATCCCTTTTCTATTTCTTCAAACTTCTATGTTCTAGAAATTATGGTTAGTATTTTGGGTATTTCGTTGCACAGTCCTTGTGGGTTCGACCTCCTTTGGCTGTAATTATAAATATATTTGCTAACTGTTTTTTCAGTTATCAGTCGCCACCCCCACCCCGCCACATTTTACCCTATCTGCAGCAAAGAAAATGAAGATGGTGCAACAAGATTCGTGGGAAAGAGTGCAAATGTTGCAAAACTGAACCAATTTGTCCAGGAATCTCTTACATCATGTCTTTCCAACTAAACAAGATGTTGGGAATTTGATATTGCATTTAACAACACCAAAATTGAAGAAACAACTCGACAAAGGAGTGAGTGTTGTTAATTTTCATCTCAACAATTTAATCGTTTACCAGGACTTTTTTATTTTTCAGATATAAGTTGCATTATTTAAGCCTGTAAATTTGCATTATATAAGCTTATATAAAGTTGCAGAATTCAATGGATTGTTTGACGTTTTAATGCATAGTTGTTTATTTTTATATGTAACATTATTTAAGCTTGTTAATATGAATTATATATACATCATGAACAGTTGCAGTGTTCTATGGATTCATTGAAGTTTTTAGAACATAATTGTGTATTTTTCTTATATATGTTACATTACGTAAGCATGTAAATATGCATTATATACGTCTAAACAGTTGTAGTATCTTTAATGGGATGATTGAAATTTTTAGAATATATATGTTTATTTCTTTGATGTAAGTTGCATTATTTAAGCCTATAAATTTGCTTTATATACGCCTGTAAAGTTTCAGTATTTCATAGAAATTGAGGTTTTAGAAGAAAGTTATTTACTTTTCAGATGTAAGTAGCATTATGTAGGCCTGTAAATATGCATTATATATGCATGTACAGCTGCAGTATTTCATGGATTCATTGAGGTTTTGAGAATATAATTGTTTATTTTTATTACATAAGTTGCATTGTGTAAGCATGTAAATATACACTATATACACATGTACAATTGAACTATGTTTCAAGGAATGCTTGAGGTTTTTGTGTACATAATTATTTTTAAATATTATGGACAATGCATTCAAATATAAAATATAATGTAACTGAACTTTGTTATATTGATTTTTCTCGGATGGTTTTAATGTGTGAAGCAATGAAATAAACGGGATGAATTTAATTTTGATATTTTGCGGACTAAAATTTAATTCAAAATTCGAATTTCTTAGAAATTTGAGATTATGGTACATGAATTTTATAATTTTCCTATTTCTCTAGATATAATGGGTGTGAAAAAAGGAAAAAAATATTTTAGGAAAATTTTCATTAAAACTTGAAATCCCTAAAAAGGAACATAAAATTAGGGATTTTCCTATTTTGTAGATTTAATGGTGTGAAAAAGGAGAAAAAAGAAATTAATTTTTAAATATTTTCATCAAAATTTGAAATCCCTAAAAAGTAGGAATAATGGAAAATAAATTTGGAATTTACTTATTTTGTATATTTAAGAGGGAATAAAAAATGACAAATTTACCCTGTTAATACACTTTTTTGCCTAGATAATGCAACAAGTTTTTTGAGGATAAAAAACATCACAACCGTTAATTTAATAATTTGATGGCTCAAATTCATTCTCATGTCCTATCTAAGGAGTCACTTGTGACTTTAACACACACCTATATATATATATATATATATATATATATATTTAGAGAGAGAGAGAGAGAGGGAGAGAGAGAGAGAGAGTAGTAATCATATAATAAAAGTTTTTCCCATGTTAAATGAGAAAAAATCTGGGTCCTTTATTTTGTTGATCCAATGGTTGTGATAATTGAGGATTTATTAGATAAATAAGGTAATTAGGGTATCTTAGTAATCTATTCTTTAAGTTTGAATAACCATCTTCTCTATCTTTAAATCTAAACATTCTCTCTCCTAATTTTCTCTTACCTCCCATTATAATCAAACGATTACATCTTTCTCGATTCAAATATATTTTTTACGAATCATATATCAAATTAAACGTATTTTTACGACGATTCATATGATATCCATATTGAATATGTTAAATTTAGAAGATTTGCACGAAAATCTTGATTTTATATTCAGCTAGTATATGTTCTTCATTATATTTACGTTTTGATAAAAAATACATCAATTACGCATAACAAATATTCCCAAATATTTGCATCTTTTTTTTGCATCAAATGATGCATTCTTAACTTGAATAAGATGCATTTTTATTCTAAAGCATATGCATTTTTGTATTCATATTGAGTGCATTTTTTGCATTGATTATATGCTGAGGTTTTATGCCTAAAATATTGCATTTTTTACATCGAACGTATGCATATTATGTTTTATGAACCGCACGAAATGAAATTCTTGAATATATAGTTTTCACATTTTTGCCCTTGAATGCTAGATGGTAACACAAAAAATGCATCGAAATGGGGACGGATTTAAATTGATCACATGCGTTGATTTTGATCTTTAATGGTCCAGATTTATTCTCATTTAGCAACAAAAATATTTAGTGGATAAGGTGAGAAATATCCCGTGTAAGAAAAAAGAATGAATCGTGTCCGTTATATCGAAATAAATCAATGGTTGATATACAAATCAAAGAACAACTGAAACACAATCAAGCAACTACTAAAACACAATCAAGCAACATTAATAATATTGCTTGATTGTGTTTTAGTTGTTGTTTGATTGTATATCCACCATTGATTTATTTATATTTAATAGATAAGACTCATTTTTTTTTCACATGAAATTTTTTTCTCACATGATCTGATCTATATATATATATATTTATATATATATATATATATGTTAAAGTGACAAGTACCCCTTTAGATGGGACAAGAGAATGGATGTAAGCTCTTTATTTTGTAAATTGGATGGTTAGGATCAAATTTAAAATTAAGATTTAGATTTGATTACATGGGTATTTTAGTCATTTTTGGATAGATATTAGATTTGACTTATCTAATATTAGGGGACCACATCTCATAATTATCTCTCTTAATCATACGTAATTGTTTTTTCTTTATTCTCTCTCCTTTTAGATTTTTGTAAAATTTTAAATAATCATAATTCATTCAATTTAAATTATTTTTTCACGTATCATATATCAAATTAAAAATAATTTAATTCTCTTTAAAACAACATCCCTATTGACTGTGAAACCCTGAAGAACGAGTGCGCGAAGATTCCTCTTGATCATTTCCCACGCACAAAGATTTAATCCCTAACAGATTGAGGAATTAAATCTTATGAAAATAAAATAATTATTTTCGAAAAACAAGGAGAGAGAGAAGAAAGAAAATCCTCCTGATCTGATCTTTTGATCTGTGTCCCAACTCAATCTGAATATCTGGTGAAGATTCCCTTCAAATACCATACCCGATTCAGAAGCAGAATTTCCTCTTCGTTTCTCAGATCTAGTCGATCACCACAGCTCCCAAAACCTGGTTTGTTGTGTGCAACTTATGATCTTGTGGTGTGTTGAGATCTGAGGAACTCAGGTCTATTTATAGGAAAATACTGGACTTCTATTGGGCTTGAGTTTCTTGGGCCAGACCAGGGACCAGAATGCAAATAGCTAATAAGGCCTATCAATTAATTAATTCTCATATTCAACACAGAATATAATTAATTAATTAATATTGATTCATTCCACCAGAGAATCCATACTATCCTACCTATTTGCTACCACGTTTTGAGGTACGGGTTGCATGGGCTCGGTATATCCCCACATTTAAGGTTACAGACATTTGTTAATTAATTTAACCTCTGACAAGCTATTTAATTAATTAACATCTTATATTCCTGAGTCAATCCACTCAAACTTTTTCACTTATGCTTGAACTTAATCAGCCTGCAGGACTTTAGCAAAACTAACCTTTTGAGCTGCTCAGGGAATGTCACCATCCTATACTGGATATGGTTACCTAGTTCTAGTACCAGACAGTCATACACAAACTGCTATTACCCAAGATACAAATATACAAGCTCAACTAGAGTCTTTCACTGCAACTCAAAGTAATACACAATCTGCATATACTTCTGTACCTTCATATAGGCTTAGGATCTCATCAAGCCATAGAGATCTAGATTCTTTTAATGTAAGAAAAAAGAATCGATCTCGACTTAGGTCCTTATCAATGTGTCCCACACCAGCATACCAAGCCATCCAAGACAAGATGTTTATTACTGCGTATGCTGCAGCCTACACCGACAGTTTATCCTAGAACTGTCTCAGCTGTGATAACCATTTATATCTTGCTAGGTCAAACGATTCATACGATCTTCCGTGATCTACTACACACCGTATGATCTCCCTATCGACGAGATAAGAGGATAATTGCGTTTGCGACACATGTTTGTTAATTCAGACAGGAGATGAACATAAAACATTTATGATTCCCAGTATATTAACCAATCGACCTTGTACATAATATACCAATCATAATGCTTTCAGTATATAAATCCATCACCCTTAACACCGCCGAACGTACGACCAGACCATTTGTGTATAATAATGAACAATAAATAACACAATAATGATCCATGCATGACTATTCAATGAAATAAACTATAAACTTTAATGATTTTATTATAATCTATTTAATTAACTTTAAATAAAAAATACAATCATCAAAATGGTGAGATAAACAACAATGAAGTAACTTAGCATATATGATGATGATTTTTAGCACACACACACATATATATATATATATATATAAACTGGACACAATAGAAACTTTAAAGATGCATGATGAAATTATGTTGGAGAAGATAAATATTCATCATAAACAAAAATCTTTAAATTAAAATCAGTATATTAATGAATTACCATTATTGCTAAAGCCTAAAATAATGAATAAGCAATGTAGACATAAACAAGAAAATGATACGAAAACAAAAAAAGCACAACAAAAAGAAGAATGTGATAAAATCCCTTTACATAAACATGAATGAGATAAAATACACAATTTTAAAAAGATGAACAATTTAATAAGCTTTGGTAGCATCCACAAGATATCAAAAACAAGACAACTGGACGAAAATGAATGAGCAAAAATGTAATCAGTTTCATGCAATAAATAACGCCTCGTTGGCTGCTACTAACCAACTCACCAATTTCTGACGACGGTGAAATGAAACACTATCTCCACGTTAAATTTTATCAATCCGAGTACTTTTCAATTCGCTCAAGTGATAACTATTAACTTGTTTGAAGGTTTAATAGCTAGGCAAAACATAGTCGTTGGTATTCGTTTAACTAGGCAAAACAGAATGTAATCAAGCATACAAGTAACAATGCAATAACAAAACACGTAATTAAACTTCAACAAGCCAAAACAATGAGTAACTTGCTTAGATAGATCAAAATCTCAAGTTCAACAATTAGAAGATAGTGAGTATTGATTGAATTTCTATTGTTCCACGTTGAATCAAGCTATGTTGTAAACCAAGTTTTAATCCCTAGGAGGTTGAGCAATCGACCCTACATTCGCTAGCCACTTGTCACGGAAAACTAGCGGTAGATGACACTAGGAATTGCAAACAGCTACATTATTAAACCCTAGATCACTCCCAATCGACCGTCAATTATCGCCCTATGACCTAGCCCCGCACAGGGATTGGAATTAAAATCGTAAGAATATACACTTTTCACGATTATTCCGCCCGCGAGTTGGCTCCTAAAATCAAGAAAGTCTTTGTTTTTGGTTATAACGTGGCTTACTAAAAGGGAGGTGGTTTTGGGCCAAAGTGACAAAACTCCTCAATTTCCCAAAACCCCCAAACTTATTATCCTTTTCCACTTCAAACCCGAGGCTTCTTATTCACAACATTTCTTTCTCTTTCTTCTTTCACTTCTCTTTTTTTTTCTTTTTTCTTTTTCATTTTTTCCACACCATCATTCATTCTTTTCATGGTGCCTTTCTTTCTTTTTCAAGCACCCAAAATTTTTGTTGGTGCATCAATTTTTTAGGATTCACATCAATCCTTCATTTCATAACTTCCATGCCTCAACTCTTGCTATACAAAGATACCAAACAATTCCCAACCCAACTCTCATCACCGTATTCACCCTCATACACTCTTTCCCCCCAAAATTTGTCCTAATAATTTCAAAGGAAATCCACCATTAAAGCTCAATCACGGGGGTGAAAGGTATGAACGGCAAAATTATGATAACAACCACCTTATACTCCCGGAGTGAAAGGTAGGACTAAGAATTGATGGCCTAATATCATTTTTTAGTTACCAAACTCATGCTAAATAGATAAAGAATTTATTCAAGTTCTAGATCTTGTGCTCTCAATCTTGCCACTGACAAAAGATAAAGATATGACAATATCAAAGTCAAATCTCACGGTATTTTGACAAGTCCTAAGCATTAACCACACACAAAACTCGGCAATTCAAAAGTTCAACTAAAGCATGCCTTGACAACTAGATTCCGCTCTATCATTGGTCAAGGTAAATCTCAAGCTTACTAAGTAAATCATAATTCAAATCTCAAGCTCTTATTTGGGTTCATCACACACACACAGGCACACAACATCCTAACAACAATCAACATGCCATAAAATAATGTAATGAATCTAATTGGTAGAAGGAACGATAGAAAGCGTTACCCATTGGCATACACGATCAAACCGCTCTCCTTGCCTTATTTGTACCTACTACAAATCAACAAAAAACACCACCAAACTATTGAGCATAATCAAGCCAATTAAGTTCTTATGTCCACCAACTTCCACAAACCAATCATCAACAAACATAGAGCAATAACCACTAGCTCCACCATTCAAACCAATCCATTAAACATTCCACAAACAAAACCAAATAGAAAGAATTCAATCTCATGCAAGCTCGCTAATAATCATCAACCAACCATTCAATAAACATTCAAACATCGAAACATCATCCATATTCAAATATCCAAAGTAAAATCCAAAGTGAGAATAAATCAATATTGTTATACAACCAAATCGAATTAAACTAACTAGAAAGCAGTAAAGATATAGAGAGAGGGAGAGGAGATCATGTCACCGACTACTGACACTTCCCCCCAAACTTAGTCAAGTGAGACTAAGTTTGTAAAAAGGTAGGCGGTGAAGTCCCACTCTATGGCATCCGGCTGCTGCAGGCATTAGTCCTCTTCATCTTGCGGAGGCTGAATACTGCAGCAATGCTGACATGGCATTGGGATCACCTCTTCACACCGAGCAACAATCAATCTAGACATATCCAGATAAGCTTCGGAATTCATCAACCAGTTGGAACGGTCATGCAGATCATCAATCTCAGTCAACGCACGGTTCGGCAGTTCAATTCCCATATCACCAAATTTGTAGAAATAACAATCATCAAACTTAGATGGGACCAAAAAGGCCTTCGTAACCAATGCAGTTGTATCAAGGCTCAAACCCGGAGCAAAAATTCCTGACCCAACAACACCACAAAATAAAAAAATTGGTAACATCAAGCCACTACCACAGATAATTTAATTTGCAGATATGCAAGTGTTGTTCCAACTCTCCATTAACCATCCAACAATGGAGAAATCTCGTCCATTCAACAAAGCAAACAGAAATTGAAAATCAGAACTACTAACAGCACCAGATCAATCAAAACCACAGGACCACCCCTCTAACATATTGTGGAGATAACAAACGATAGGATTCTTAATCATAAATAACCTACAAGTCAGCACATCAAAATCACCAGAAACACTAACTCCAGAAATTGACTCCCACAATTCAAGAGGATTAAGCTCATCAAATGCACACACAGATTCAATTGAACACCCAAATATCCTATCAATATCTTGTCTCCTCAAAGAAAACTCTTGACCAGCAAGTTTAAATTTTACCAGAACTGGAACACCGTTTGCATTCCATATGACTCGAACAGAAGCCAAGAATTCCCTAGTCAACCTCACATACGTCGGCCATCTCCCATAGAGCAATTTCTTCCATCCCATTCGAGTGAGCAAACTCCAAACATCCTTCTTCAAATCCAAAGCTTCCAAACTTTTGCGCCATAAGTATGTAGTTCCAATAACTTGCTTTTGTGTCAACTCAATGTACCGTGCATATTCATCATCATTAAAACCTTCAGGCCTGCAAATGGAAGAAGAAGAAAGAAACCTAATTTCATGCCTATTAGCCATTAGTGAAATTGAAAGGTGGGATGAGGATAATTCAAAGCAATAAGGGGTTAAAGAAATTTGGAGAAAAGAAATTTCGACCGAGATGCAAATGGGTTGAGGAATTTCTCGACCGAACTTATAAAAATGTGAGCGGCTCAGCAAAGCGGCAAATGGCTCGGCCGAGCGAGGAGTATGTCGCGCGAACTAGGGCTGGCACGATTGGGCTCGGCCGAGCCTTCCTCGCTCGGCCGAGCCTGCCTCGCTCGGCCAAGCGAGGGCTCTGTCCCCTTGCTTCGATCCAACTCGGCCGAGCCTGCTTCGCTCGGCCGCGCCCCCTGTTCTCGACTTGTTTTTCACCCTCTTTTCGACATCATTCCGGTCACATTGCATTTCCAACCTTCACTCACAATGCCAATCAAACTTGTAGAACCACAAACAATTAAGAATCCTTCAACAAAATCACACAACATTAAGCTAACAAAAGCAATTAACCAACATTTATTCAAAACATAAAAGGAAACAAAGTGTAAATCCGTTGGGTTGCCTCCCAACAAACGCTTTTTTTAACGTCGATAGCTCGACGAACTTACCTTGCAATCAATCGTGGTCAAAGGGTGTTGATCCAGAACTCATACCTCGGTCCGATCTATACTATCCCCAATAATCAAGATTGAAAATTTTCCGACGGCCGGTAACTTAACAGCCGATTATAGTCTTTTCTCGATGGCAGAGGGCCGGCTAGCACTTTGCCAGCGAAAAATGGCTGCCTCAGCCGAGTTATGCATCACTGTTTAGAATTAAGGACATAACTGATATCTAAAGAGATTCGTGAACTGAATCACGAAGTCCGTTTGCCAAGGATCGTTAATTGGTATATCAAAAATAAATTGCTATGCCTATGAACAATCCTAGCATGCTCCTATATTATTATGCATGAGAAGGTTTAAGCGGAATACCTGGATCGATGAACTCTTAAGAACGCGTGCGCAGAGATGCCCTTTGATCCTTCCCACGCACAAAGATTTAATTTTCTAACAGATTGAGGAAATAAATCTATGAAAATAATAAAATTATTTTCGAAAATAAAGAGGAGAGAGAGAAGAAGAAAAATCCTCCTGATTTGATCTTCCGATCTGTATCCCAACTCGATCTGAAAATCCGGTGAAGATTCTCTATCAGATCCCTTGCCCCGTTGAGAAGCAGAATTTCCTCCTCGTTCTCAGATCTTAGTCGATCACCAGAGCTCCCAGAACTGGTTTGCTGTGTGCAACTTATGATCTTGTGGTGTGTTGAGATCTGAGGAACTAAGGCCTATTTATAGGAAAATACTGGACTCCTATTGGGCTTGAGTTTCATGGGCCAGACCAAGGACCAAAATGCAAATAGCAGATAAGGCCTATCAATTAATTAATTCACATATTCAACCCAGAATATAATTAATTAATTAATATTGATTCATTCCACCAGAGAATCAATACTGTCCTACCTATTTGCTACCACGTTTTGAGGTACGGGTTGCATGGGCTCGATATATCCCCACATTTAAGGTTACAGACATTCGTTAATTAATTTATGCTCTGACAAGATATTTAATTAATTAACATCTTATATTCCTGAATCAATCCACGCAAACCTTTTCACTTATGCTTGAACTTAATCAGCCTGCAGGACTTAGCATAACGAACCTTATGAGCTGTTCAGGGAATGTCACCATCCTATACTGGATGTGGTTACCTAGTTCCAGTACCAGACAATCATACACAAACTGCTATTACCCAAGATACAGATATACAAGCTCTACTAGAGCCTTTCACGGCAACTCAAAGTAATACACAATCTGCATATACTTATGTACCTTCATTTAGGCTTAGGATCTCGTCAAGCCATAGAGATCTAGATTCTTTTAATGTCAGATAAAAGAATCGATCTCGACTTAGGTCCTTATCAATGTGTGCCCCACACCAGCATACCAGCCATCCAAGATAAGATGCTTATTACTGCGTATGCTGCAGCCTACACCGACAGTTTATCCTGGAACTGTCTCAGCTGTGATAACTATTTATATCTCGCTAGGTCAAACGATCCATACGATCTTCCGTGATCTTCTACACAACTATGATCTCCCTATCGACGAGATGAGAGGATAGTTGCGTTTGCGACACATGTTTGTTAATTCAGACAGGAGATGAACATACAACATTTATGATTCCCAGTATATTAACCAATCGACCTTGTACATAATATACCAATCATAATGCTTTCAGTATATAAATCCATCAATCTCCCACTTATACTCAAAGCATTATACAGGTGCTTTCCAGAGTATAACGCGTCTAAACTAATCTAGCTATTACATCAAACATTATACGTGGATAGCTTTGCCCTCAGCCCAAGGTTATGTACATGCATCTCGTAGACCTTCTGAGGCAGAGCCTTTGTGAATGGATCCGCTAGATCATTTATTGAATCAATCTTCTCTACTAGCACATCACCCCTTGCTACGATTTCTCGTATAATATGGTACTTCCTTTCAATGTGTTTTATTGCTCTGTGAGTTCGTGGTTCCTTTGAATTAGCCACAGCTCCCAAATTATCACAGTATATCGTGATTGACTTGGGCAGCATAGGAATCACGTCCAACTCTAGAAGGAAGTTTCGAAACCATACCGCTTCTTTCGAAGCTTCAAAAGCTGCCATATACTCGGCTTCCATGGTGGAGTCCGCAATGCACTTCTGCTTTGCACTCCTCCATGATATGGCCCCACCTCCCAATGTAAACACATAGCCAGAGGTGGACTTCTTTTTGTCTCGGTCTGCCTGGAAATCGGAATCAGTATAACCCACAGGGCACAACTCCTCACACTGATAGACGAGACAGTAGTCTCTAGTCCTTTTCAGGTATTTGACTATGTGCTTTACCGCGGTCCAATGCGCCTGTCCAGGGTTAGACTGGTATCTTGCTACCATGCCTACAACAAAGCAGATATCTGGCCTCGTACATAGCATTGCATACATGAGGCTCCCCACGGCCGATGCATACGACACGTTCCTCATTTCATCTTTCTCCCTTTGTGTCACCGGACACTGATCCTTGGAAAGATATATGCCATGTCTGAAGGGTAACAGACCTTTCTTGGCAGTTTGCATGCTGAAACAGGCAATCACAGTATCCACATATGATCCTTGAGACAAGGTCAGCATCCTCTTATTGCGCTCCCGCAATACTTTTACCCCTAGGATGTATCCTGCCTCCCCAAGGTCCTTCATATGAAACTGCTCGAATAACCACCCCTTTATGCCCGACAATACTTCCACATTGTCGCCAAATAGGAGAATATCATCTACATAAAGTGCAAGGAACACCACGCTTCCGCTGACACATAGACGGTACACGCAACTCTCGTTTGAGCATTGTGAAAATCCATAGGATTTAATCACTTCATCAAAACGTAGATTCCATGACCGTGAAGCTTGTTTAAGTCCATACAGCGACTTCCTTAGCTTCCAGACCAAATGTTCTTCGCCCTTCTGCACATAACCTTCTGGCTGTTGCATTTAGATGTCCCTACCTTCTTCAAGGTACCCCGTTTAGAAACGCGGTTTTGACATCCATCTGCCAGATTTCTAGGTCCTTATGTGCTGCTATGGCTAGGAGTATACGAATGGACTTAAGCATGGCTACCGATGAAAAGGTCTCGTCATAGTCTACACCTTCTTTCTGACTATAACCCTTCGCCACCAGCCTTGCTTTGAAAGCTGTAATTTCACCATTCGCTCCTTTCTTTCTTTTGTATACCCATTTGCAGCCTATGGCTCGACAACCATCTGGCAAATCAGTTTTCTGGTATACATCCATAGCCGTAATGGATTTTTTTTCAGAATCCATGGCGATCAGCCATTTGTCTGCATCTTTATCAGATACCACCTCGTCATATGTCCAGGGATCGGTATCATCCAGTCCATTTTCCGGGATCAAGTCAGAAGACTCTCCCACGAACATGTACCTTTCGGGTTGGTGGACAACCCTCCCACTGCGATGAGGCATCTGAACCGTGTCAGTAGTTGGCACAGTACGCATTGGTCCCATACCTTGCATTAGTGGCAGTGTTGGTATAGCCTCACCTGTTGTAGGTGGATTTACCATTACACTGGGCTTTCCTGATGGAATTGCTTCTTTGTCCTCAAGCTCGTGGAGGACAATTTCACTCTTGGATCTGTGGTTTCTTACATATTCGTCCTCCAAGAATCTCGCGTTGGTACTGACAACGACTTTCTGATTCTCAGGACAATAGAAGTAACCACCTTTCGTTTGCCTGGGATATCCTACAAACAGCATCAGCTTACACCTACTTTCTAACTTATCAGGTTCCTTTGTCAGCACATATGCCGGACAACCCCAAACCCTCACTCTGTTCAAACTTGGCTTTCGCCCATACCAGAGTTCCAGAGGTGTTTTAGGAACTGATTTAGAAGGTACCAGGTTAAGCAAATATGCCGCTGTCTCCAAGGCATATCCCCAAAACGAAATCGGCAAGCTTGCATAACTCATCATCGACCTGACCATTTCCAAGAGAGTTCTATTTCTTCTTTCCGCTACACCATTTTGTTGAGGGGTTCCTGGTGAAGTCCACTGGGATGTAATCCCGTTATCTGACAAGTACTGCAAGAACTTGTTACTGAGGTATTCTCCACCACGATCTGATCGTAGTGTCTTGATAGTCTTACCTAGCTTCTTTTCTACCTCAGTCCTAAACTCTTTGAATTTCTCAAAGCATTCAGACTTATGGCGAAGCAAATAGACATATCCGAATCTTGAGTAATCGTCAATGAATGTGGCAAAATACTCATAACCTCCACGAGCTTGCGTAGACATTGGTCCACATAAGTCAGAGTGGATCAATTCCAACACATTCTCTGCTCGAGACTGACTTGCCTTAAAAGGCCTGGTCGTCATCTTTCCTTCTATACAGGACACACAGATTTGATGCGGTACCACTTGGAAATAATCCAAGAGCCCATCGCATGCTAATCTTTTAATCCTCTTTAGATTGATGTGACCTAGTCTCAAGTGCCAGAGATATGTTGGATCCTCATCGGAAGAAAACTTTCTCTTTAAATGATTATTATTATTGGATGAGTTTGCAACATTCACGGAATATTTACACATACAATCAATGATATAGAGAGAGTCAATCAGTTTGCAATGACAGATAACACCGTTATTACCAATGATAGAAACTCCACTATCAAAAATAACTGAATATCCATCACAAAATAACTTGGAAACTGAAATTAAGTTCCGCCGAAAAACCGGCACATATAAAACATCTCTCAAAATCAGAACATTGTTTTCAAAGCATAAAGTAAAATCTCCAATGGCTACTGCTGAGACTCGCTCTCCGCTGACCATTGAGATGGTAATCTCGTCATGCTTCAGCTGCCTTGTCGGCCTGAACCCCTGCAAAGTATAACAAACATGGTCAGTAGCTCCAGTATCCACTACCCAAGAATGGGTAGAAACCGATGCTAAACATGTTTCCGTTATAAATGCACATGACGTACCTTGTCTACCCGTGCCAGGCACTAGACAATCTACTTCACTTCGCTTGCGTTTGCATGGCCTGATGACATCTTCTGCTAAATCAGCTTCATCTAACCTTTTAAGCATTTCCTTTGCTTCAGCAACTGTCTTGTCAAAAGATGACAAAGTTGGAGCAAATTCCAATGCCCTAAGATTAGAATCCTCTCGCATCAGGACTAAGAGTAACTCAGGAAGAGTAAACTCGCGCCTGGTACCGAGGGATTTGATGAAATCATCATAAGAATCAGAGAGAGAGTGCAGGACAATCAATATTTCTGCCCGCTTACTGACTTGTCCACCTCTCATTCTGTATTTTCTCATAATTCTCATCATACTGATAAAGTGCAGAAGCAACGAACTCCCATCAGTCATTCTCTTGTAGATCAGGTCCTCTACAAGATTTTAACTAACAGTTCGTCTCACCTTCCCATAAACCTTCACAAGGTCCCTCCATATCTCCACAGCAGATCCGAACTCTTGTACTTGAGCTTTAATTCTCTTGACAGACTCTTCATGATGAGTTTGCAGGCAAACCCATCAGAAGCTACCCATCTGTCATAGAACTCTCGCTCATAACCAGTACAGTTCCAATACTTAGGAGTTAGAGGGTCCATGTAAAGTATATGGGCATGTTTTGCAGTGCATAGTATTTCCATGAAGCATAACTTCCATTCAGGAAAATTGGAACCGGTTAAAGGGTTTAGTGCTAAGAGGTTTACAATATGAATAGACATGTCTGAAAACAATAAATTAAAGCAGAAATTAAAACATAGTCGCAAACTATTGAAACAATTAAATATTGAAACCTTATGATAAAGCAATATTAATGTTTCCTCCAATTTGCCTAAGTATTACTATTGCAAGCCACACATGTGGACGTTTACAACAAAACACTTAAGCAGACTGCATCTTTCAATTCCAGGCCTTTAATTCCAATCCATGCCCGGGTTCCTTAGACAAATGGAATTAATAATTGGAGACTAACTTAAGACCATTTTATCCTACTGAGCAGGGACATCACAAATTAGTTATACTCTAGATAACATCTAAGCTAGCTTACCACCAAAGCCAACCCTCCCATATAAGGATCTATTAGAACACACCCGATCCCTATAATAAGGTTGTCTTATTTAATTCAATCCCTAGAGAACTTATGAAAATTCAATACGCAAGCGACACATGTAGACGTTTACGCATGAGCTCCCACTTCTCACATGAATTAAATGTTTGTTTTAAGAAATCCTATCTATTAGAACTTATGAATAATAAATTAACTAAGCTAGACATGTAGACGTTTACCTAATAAATCACCCACTTCCAATAAAGGATCACTTTGTGGAGGTCTTACTAAAATTATGAGCTTAGTAATTTTTTGTTCATAAGGTTCAATTGCACAGATTATTTTATGTAGCCATAATTATAACATTGCTAAAATTCTATCATGCAAGGCATGAACCCCGAATTTATAGTTATAATTAATTACATAAAATAAATCACATAGCATGCTTTAAAGCTGTAAATAAAAGCAGTAACCGTGCTCCTATTATCTACAACATGCTTGTATGCTGCGCAATTTAAAATAAACACGTATATCATGCGAAGACAAATAATAAAGCAAATAAAAAATGTCCTCGTGGCCCCATGATACGAAACAAAAATTAATTCTAACCATTACAAGTTGGAATTAACAATACAGATCTTCGACTGGGCTTCCACTACTTGGACTGAGATCTGAATTCATTTTCCAAATTTGGGCCTCCAAGATTTGATTTATCGGAAAATTGGACAACTGGGCCAGTTAACCAAATCGCGGACCTAGGCACACATTGCAAGCCCAATAGTCCGCGAGAACTTAGCCCGACGAGCCACCACCGGCGAACCACCGCCGCCGGCGACTCGCCGCCACCGTGAGGGCTCTCGAATTCGCGCAACAGCCATGCACGCACGTGCATGGTTGTAGCCCGCGATCCGCCTCCTCCGGCCGTTGCCCATTTCGCATGCCGCCGCCCCGGCTTGCCCCGACCGTTGCCCGAACTGCCGTTCATCTTCTTCTCCACCGTTGGCCTCCGTGACTCACTGGAATCGCGCAAGATCGGAATCAGAGGCTCGCGCGAACCATGCAAAACTTAGGGTTTTCACGTGTTCGGCCCGCGCCCAAGCCCCTGTCGCCGTCCAGCCCGCATCCCCGGCGACCGAGCCACTGCCGCACCACCTTGCTCCGCCTGCCGACGCCGACCGAGGGAGGTAAGACGGCCGCTGGCGCGCGCTGGGTAGCGAAGGCCTGCCGCGCGCGCGCGAGCCCTAGGGTTCCGGCGCATCGCGCGCGCGCCCGCGCCCCTGGCCGCACGCCGCCGCTCTGCCGCCTTCGCCTGCCACCCCCTTGCTTGCCGGTCCCAGCCTGGAGCCGCCGCACCGTGCCTGGCCGGCCTGGGCCGCGCAGCTGTCCGCCTGCGTGCGTGCGCGCGGCTGCGGCGCCGCCGTGGCTGGCCGCGCCCCCTGCTGCTGTGCCCCGCCGCGTCTGACCGCCGTGCATGGCATTCGCGCCGTGCTGGCGCTGTCACGCGTCGTGCGGCCCTTCGTTCTTCATGTTCTTCGTTCTTCGTGTTCTTCGCGTTCTTCGTTTTCCGTTTTATAGATTTAATTTTTTAAATAAAAGATTACATTGAATAATCCTAATTACAATCTAAAAAAATCTAAATTTAACCACGAATTTATCTCGTGGGTGAAAAATGAATCCATATAAAAGGGCGGATTAACCCGAGAACCACGAGGACGAAAAAAAATATACAATCAATCCAAAAACCATCCATTGCATGCAATCAATAATAATAATCATGCATAATCATAGGCAATATTATTTTTTCGATAGAGCCAATTAATTAACCTGGCTCTGATACCAATTGAAGGGATTCGTGAACTGAATCACGAAGTCCATTTGCCAAGGATCGTTAATTGGAATATCAAAAATAAATTGCTATGCCTATGAACAATTCTAGCATGCTCCTATATTATTATGCATGAGAAGGTTTATGCGGAATACCTGGATCGATGAACTCTTCAGAACGCGTGCGCAGAGATGTCCTTTGATCCTTCCCACGCACAAAGATTTAAATTCCTAACAGATTGAGGAAATAAATCTATGAAAATAATAAAATTATTTTCGAAAATAAAGAGGAGAGAGAGAAGAAGAAAAATCCTCCTGATTTGATCTTCCGATCTGTATCCCAACTCGATCTGAAAATCCGGTGAAGATTCTCTATCAGATCCCTTGCCCGGTTGAGAAGCAGAATTTCCTCCTCGTTCTCAGATCTTAGTCGATCACCACAGCTCCCAGAACTGGTTTGCTGTGTGCAACTTATGATCTTGTGGTGTGTTGAGATCTGAGAAACTGAGGCCTATTTATAGGAAAATACTGGACTCCTATTGGGCTTGAGTTTCATGGGCCAGACCAGGGACCAAAATGAAAATAGCAAATAAGGCCTATCAATTAATTAATTTCGATATTCAACCCAGAATATAATTAATTAATTAATATTGATTCATTTCACCAGAGAATCAATATTGTCCTACCTATTTGCTACCACGTTTTGAGGTAAGGGTTGCATGGGCTCGGTATATCCCCACATTTAAGGTTAAAGACATTCGTTAATTAATTTAAGCTCTGACAAGCTATTTAATTAATTAACATCTTATATTCCTGAATCAATCCACTCAAACCTTTTCACTTATGCTTGAACTTAATCAGCCTGCAGGACTTAGCATAACGAACCTTTTGAGCTGTTCAGGGAATTTCACCATCCTATACTGGATGTGGTTACCTAGTTCCAGTACCAGACAGTCATACACAAACTGCTATTACCCAAGATACAGATATACAAGCTCAACTAGAGCCTTTCACTGCAACTCAAAGTAATACACAATCTGCATATACTTATGTACCTTCATTTAGGCTTAGGCTCTCGTCAAGCCATAGAGATCTAGATTCTTTTATTGTCAGATAAAAGAATCGATCACGACTTAGGTCCTTATCAATGTGTGCCCCACACCAGCATACCAAGCCATCCAAGATAAGATGCTTATTACTGCGTATGCTGCAGCCTACACCGACAGTTTATCCTGGAATTGTCTCAGCTGTGATAACTATTTATATCTCGCTAGGTCAAACGATCCATACGATCTTCCGTGATCTTCTTTCTACACACCGTATGATCTCCCTATCGACGAGATAAGAGGATAGTTGCATTCGCGACACATGTTCGTTAATTCAGACAGGAGATGAACATAAAACATTTATGATTCCCAGTATATTAACCAATTGACCTTGTACATAATATACCAATCATAATGCTTTCAGTATATAAATCAAATGAGAAGGGGCCAATAATGATTACAAAGACCCTACCAACTCTAGGAGAAGTAGGAGCAAGAATCGTGGAAAAGTCGTATGACGAATGGAGCTATAAGGATAAAAGATGGAATCAACTCGACTCCATAACTATAGAGACCATATTGTCTCCCCTTCTTGACGCATTGGTGGAGGAGGTCATACAGTTCAATACTCCTAAAAAAGTTTGGATCTACTTGTACACATTCTACCACGAAACAGATCAAATGAAGCGTAATATGCTACAAATATGTGTGGACAAGTACGAGTCATTCCAGATTGAGCCTGGAGAGACTATTAAGGCAACGGAAAAGAGGTTCAACGCCATCATCAACGATCTTAAGGCACTAGACAGGATGTAAAGAAATATATATCTAAATGCTAAGATTTTGTCCAAGATTCAAAAGGAGGATTGTTTCTTCTAGACTACTGCCTTGAAACAAAAGGATCTATCAATGATGACGACCATGGAATTGTTCCCCCAACTATAAGCCCATGAATGGGACATTCAAATAGTGAACAAGAACGAAGCCACGAGAGCCGCCAACTTACCAACCCATCTAGCAGGAGATGCGGTCTACTTCGTTATGCGGGATTCCAAGTTGAAACCAAATAAACCCTTCCTCACTGACCGCCTAGCTGGTCAGTCGAGATTAGTTTAAGGGAAGCCAACGACATTTGTATCTCAATATAAGGAGGAAGAGAGCTCTATTGCAGAGCTTGAGGAACATATGAGGGAACTTTCCAAACTCCTCAAGAAGGCCAAAGGAAAGAAGGAAGCAATAGACTCCGACAAGAAGCGATTCATCAAGAAAACACGCAGAGCATGCTTCCAATGTGGATCATCAGAACATCTGAAGTTTGATTGTCCTTCTGTGGATATGGAGAAAAGGGACAGACTTCGAAAAGTCTTCAAGCGCCAAGCATCATAGGCTGTAGCACAGGCCATGTTAACTAGAACAGAGGTGCCAAAAATCCACGATCATGATAAGTACTCATCTGAAGAAGAAGCTGATGAAGAAGCACTTCTGGCATTCCTAGTTGCAAAAGGAGAAGAAGCAGAGGATAATCTTAAAGCTGAAGCACAGACAGCTCTCACTGTTTCTATTAAACAAGTAAACATTTTGCCTGTTATCATTCAGTCAGCATACATTTTTGATGAATCTGATTATACTGTTCTAATTCAGAGGAAATCACTTTAGACATTTTATTCGCATGAATTTAAAAAGTTTTATGAAATTAAAAATGTCTTAGCTGCTGAAAATATTTCAATTAGATCTAGGGTATCTATTTTTGCTGAGGAAATTGCAAAGTCAAGATCTACTAGTGAAGAGTTAGAAAAACTAAAAATAGAACACTCAGCCTTGCTTATGAATTTTAAAAATCTAGAATCTGAGTGTGAATCTTTGAATTTATCTATCCATGAGCAAGATGAGAAACTCTGTTTTTTTAAGAAAGGCTCAAGAGGGCTTGATGAGGTCATGCAGACCATGAGAGAGCCTTTTGATAAGTCAGTTTAAGGATATGTAGAAAACTTGAACAGTGATAAACCTACACCTACTGGTACGGAGAGATATATTTTTTTGTTAAAGAATACCTTAGTAAAGAGTATGAGTTAAGTAATCGTGGGGTAGTGATTCACACACCAGGTCATACTGGTAATGTTTAAAGTTGGTTATCCATCAACCCCAACCTGCAGATCAGCATGAGAAAAGTAAGTCTAGACCAAAAAGTAAGTTGGTCATACACAAAAAACCTATACAGGCAAAAACTCGTACTCATTGGAAGTCAGTACGATCTCAAAAGTTGACCATGTAGTGTGTTCCTCCTACGAGGAAGTCAACTCACTTGACCAGTTCGGCCAAGCAGACAACACAGATTGTGAGGAAGTTGAACACTCAAGCGATTCACACACCAGGTCATACTGGTAATGCTAAAATTTTGTTATCCAACAACCCTAAGTTGCAGATCAGCATGAGAAAAATAAGTCCAGGATAAAAAGTAAGTCGGTCATAAAGCAAAAACCTATACTTGCAAAAACTTATACAGACAAGAAGTCAGTACGATCTCAAAAGTTGACTAAGTTGTATGTTCCTATTGTGACGAAGTCAACTCACTTGACCCGTTCGGCCAAGCAGACAACACAATCTATGAGGAAGCTGAACACTCAACCCGGTCAGTATACAATCCGGGGAACGAAATCTCAAGTACACCTTGAGAATAGGAGTATACCAAGCAGGGGAACACCTACTTGAGGCCAGAGCCAACTCACAATTTTTATTTAAAAGCTATGAAGACTAACCGAGGTGATGCTAGCTTGTTGAATAAACCATCATCAAGGTACTCACATATGAAATACACTTTCCGAGGTTCTCTAAAGAAAAGCTATCACAAGAGAACATCACACACAATCACACCATCCCAATCCAAAAACATGCATTATTTTAGAAGACATGGAAAGGTTGTTGCTAATGGCAACAAGAGATGTAAATCTGTTGTTAAGATCACAAAAGTGTGGATTCTAAAAGGAATGATCACACGAGCTAATCCTTCAGGACCCACAGAGACACTGGAACCTAAATGTTCAATTCTTGTGAATGCAGGAACAGGTATCGAAGGAAAGAAGTGAGTGGATCCTCGACAGTGGATGCTCAGCTCGCATTACATAAATCATAGAATTCTTTTCAGAGCTAAATATGATTCATGGACCACCATTGATGTTTGGTGACAACTCCAAAGGAAGAGTAATCGGGAGAGGATGCATTCAGTACAATGGGCTGATAATCATAAATTTGTCACTCGTCACCAACATGAAGCATAATTTCTTCAATGTCAGTCAACTCAGCGAAAGTGGATATACTGTCTCCTTTGAGGAAGTTGAATGTAAGATCAAAGATCAGGATTTTGGAGACATCAAGCTGAGGGGAGTTCGCAAGGGTTTACTCTATATTGTAGACTTACTAAGAGGGCAGACTGGATCATGTTTTATTGCCACCAGTACATCAGAGTCAAACTGGTTGTGGCACAAGAGATTAAGCCATTCGAATTTCAAAACAATCAATTACTTGGCTAAGCATGATATGGTGAACGGTTTACCAAGTGGAGTGTTCAAGAAGGTAGGAATGTGTAAAGCCTGCCAGCAAGGAAAGCAGACAAAGACATCCTTCAAGAACAAAACAATCTGTCAAAACACTACCTGAGAGCTAGATTTACTCCATATTGACTTGTTCGGTCCAGTAACTCCCTTAATCATTGGAGGAAAATGATTTTCTCTTGTAGTAGTGGATGATTATTTGTGCTATACATGGATCGAGCTTCTAAAACCCAAGGACGAAGTGAAGATCATGCTGTGGAAACTAATTATACGAGTACAAAATCATAGAGAGACTACAAACATGAGGATCAGATCAGAAAATGGGATAATTTTGTAACGGGACTATGATGGATTTCTTTGCGGAAGCAGGCATCAAGCATGAGCGGTCTACTCTATGAACCCAGCAACGTTATGGCCTTGCAAAATGAAAGAATCAAACACTGAAGGAAGTTTTTCGAACCATGCTGGCAGAGACCAGCTTGGGTGAGAGATATTGGGGTGAAGCATTGATGACGGCGTGCTACACTCAAAACAGAAGCACCCACAATGATAGACTTTAGAAGACCCTATGCGAAGTATATCATGGTTGTAAGTCTTCCTTAGCATCTTCCTGTTTTTGGTTCACCTTGTTATATTCACAATAATGGTAAGTCAAAATGAATTGTTTCTCTGCCAAGGCTGATGAAGGTGTGTTCCTCGGATATATGGTCACCCATCTCACAAGGGATATCAAGTATTCAATAAGACTGTTATGCTTGTGTAATTAACATGCAATGTTATTTTTGATGAAGCTACTTTAGTGTGTAGGACCATGAGAGAGTTGGAAGAGAGCCTTCTTGAGATCAATGATGTTAGTAAATAGTCAAAATCAAATGCTTCCAATGCTAAGCTGACTATCATGACTATATATATGAAGGATGGAATCTCCCAACCATCAGAAAATCGAGAGGGTCGATGATGCTAACAATCATGATGAGACCTCGAATTCCACAACCCTAAGTAAATGCACAAATCAAGGGGGAATTAACACTTGAGTCTTCCAAGCTGACAATGCTTAAGAAGAAAATGAAGACCCAGGAAACCAAACTTGTGTTGTTGAAGACCAAACTGAAGATCGAGATGCCAGGAATGTGGACACATAAGCTCAGACTACAAATGGAGCTCACATTGAAGAAAGCACTCAAGATCAATCTACAACCATATCTGACAGAGGTTGTTAATGATTAATTGGATGATGAAGTTATTCCCGAAGATCAATCTCTTACTAAAGTATCGATCACAGGGGAGCATATCGAAGAATTTTTCATTCAATCCATTGAGGTCGAGGAAATTCAACAACCCAAATGGCTTCGCAATCAACAAGAGGAAGTTGTACTGGATTACATCGCTAATCCAGTTCGAGCAAGACAAGGCAGTGCATTGCTTATATGTTAGATCTCTCAGATTGAACTAACAAGGGTAGCAGATGCACTTCAATCAGCTGACTGGAATAATGTTATGCAAGAGGAGCTTGCAGAATTCACTTGCAATCATGTTTGACACTTGGTTGATCGTCCATCACATCAATCTGTGATTGGAAACAAGTGGATTTTCAAGAACAAGCGAGATGAAGCTGGTAACATAGTCATAAACAAGGTCAAACTAGTTGCTAAAGGATATGCGCAATGCAAATGAATCGACTTCGACAAAACCATTGCCCATGTAGCCAAACTGGAGGCTATAAGGCTATTTCCTGCCTACGCTGTATATCAAGGATTAACAGTATGTTAGATGGATGTGAAGAGCGCCTTTCTCAATGGTGAATTAAAGGAGAAAGTATACGTAGAGCAACCTCCCGGATTTGAAGAAGGCAAGCTCTTTAGAGACTGAGCCACCCTTGGCTCGGCCGAGCTAGAATGTGATTTTGGGTACTTTCAGTTCTGAGCTCGCCCGGGCGAGCCAACTTTGCTCATTATAAATGGGGGAAAAATGGTTATTTTGAGAACTTTTCATAACTTTGGATAATCTCCTCCTAAATTCTCTCTACGATTCCCATTTCCATCTTTTCCAAAACCTCACCCAAGGTATCATGGAGCTAATTCATCAATCCTTGGAGAAGAATTGAAGATCCAAGGGGGTAGATCAAGACATAGAAAATCCAATTGGGGAAGATTTTAGTTTCTACTTATCAATTGTAATGCATGTATTAGATTTCAACTTTGTATTGTTACAATCGAGAGGTATGTTGCTCTAATTCAATGTGGATGTTGATTTGAACAAGGATGCATGAAGATTAGGTTTGATAATTGTTTGTTTACTTTCCTTTGAGGGATTGAATTGCACTTGAGCTTGTTCCTTATCTCTTAGGTGTAGGTAATAGCCAGCTTTTAAGATAGTTGATGTGAACGCTGCAGCCAACACGCGGGCGGAATCGTCGTGAAAAGTGTATATTCTTACTATTTTAGTTCCAATCCCTATGCGGGGCTAGGTCGTAGGGCTATAATTGACATTCGATTGGGAGTGATCTAGGGGTTAATAACGTAGCTGTTTGCAATTCCTAGTGTCATATACCACTAGTTTTTCGTAGCAAGTGGCTAGCGAATGTACGGTCGATTGCTCAACCTTCTAGGGAATAAAATGTGATTTCATCAATGATTAACCTAATTGGATTAAATCTATGTTTATTTCAACATCCTATCTACCTCATTTGAGTATTTGCTTGTCTTGGTTTACCAAAGTGTGGAGAGAATTGATTTGATTGTTTTGAGACTTAATATTGGTTGAAGGTTCAATTCATTACTTGTTATATGTTGTTAGCATAGGTTTACATTTGATTGCCTAGTTGATAAAAATTACTCAACGATTTTATCTTTCCTAACTATAAGACTTTGCTATAGTATCCCGGTAATCTAGCGGGCAATGGGAAGGACCTAGATTGATAATTAAACCTTAAGTGTGTAGTGAGAATTTGTATGAGTTTTTATTGTGCATCAAGTTTTTGGCGCCGTTGCCGGGGAAATCATTTAGTAGGTTGCTAGATATTGGGGGAAAAGTGAAGCTTGTAGGCTAGGTGTTTGTGTTTTTTTTTTTTTGTGTGAATAATTTGTTGTTTGTTTTTGTATTTGTTGGTACTTTGAGTTTGTTGAATTGTTGTAGGTGTCAAATGGAGAATCATCGAGAAACTCACTCGGAGAGGCTTAACAATCTCCAAAGGGAATTGGATGAGATGAGAGAAAAGATGTTGGAGAGACAACAACCGTGGAAGCCAATCCGGTTGGTATTTGAAGAGAGCTAACCATGGATGGAAGAGCGGAGAAATGATCGGAAGGTGAAGCCGAATTGGGGATATGAAGAAGAGGAGTGTAGTAATGAAAGATATGGAGATAAATGGGGGAATTGTGACCTCCGGAACAACATGAACTACCCCCCATCTAATGGCTACTCTCCATGTAGACGTTAAGAGAACCATACTTGGAATCCATCCATAACAAGAGTTCATTGTGATGAATGGGGTAGCCGTGATCATGAAAGAGTTAGAGAAGCGAGATCATCTCGGGAAGCTTTGGAGAGGAAACCGGATAAGCTCGAGGAAGGCTATTGGAGTTAAGAATGCAACTATCCAATATCTTGGAGAAGGTGAGTGAGGAATCTCGAGTGGAAAAATATCCAATTGACTAGGAAATAGGTCTCGAAGGAAGTTGTGAGGAGATTGATGAAATCTTGGAAGATGAATGTGAGAATGCGGTAATGGTACTTAAGGAAGTAAGATTTCAAGAGACGGAAATAGTGGAGATTCAAGAAAAGGAAGCAAAGAAGGAAAGAGAAGCTTTACTCCAAGAAGATGAAGAGGATGAAGGCATCAAGGAGGAGTTGCAAGTCACTGAATGTGAAAAGAGTGGTGCTCTTGAGATACCTTCACTTGAGTTGATGAAAAAAGTTCCGGCCTTGGTACGAAATGATGAAGGAGAGAAACATGATGAGGAAATTATGTCGGAAAGTCTATGTGGCGATGTGATTCTTAAATTTCCTTCACGAGTGATACACAAAGTAGGCAAGGTTGAGGAGAGAATGGTGAGTGCATTGGATGAATGAATCAATGAATTTCTTGAAGTGGGGATTAGTTGGGAAAATGTCTTAAGGATCACTTCAAAGAAGGAGCACTCATTCATGCAACTTGAGTTCGACAAGATAATCAATCCTCCTTGAAGAGATGAAAGGGGTGAAAGAAAAATTGCCTTGGACAAATTGCTCCCAAGTAAATGCAGATTAAGGGAGAAAGGTGTATTAAAAACCCACAAGATTTTTGACAATGGGTGATGTGGTAAGGTCGTCTAGCTACCGATGTTAAGGAAGCGCTTGTTGGGAGGCAACCCAACCAATTTTATTTTGTTTGTTTAATTTCTTTTAGTTGCTTTGATTTTGAATAAATGTCTAGTTTGTTTGGTTTTGTGTTTGTAAGAGGAACTACAAGATTGAGAGGAGTGACGATGCACCGTCCACCGTTTTTGCAAACTTAGTCTCACTTGACTATGTTTGGGGGGATGTGCCGGTAGCCGGTGCCTCGGTTTATTCTTCTCCATCTCCTATCCTTTATCTTGCAATTAGTTTAGTTGTTGGATATTGTCCCTTTATTGGATTCAATTCGATTTGGTTGTACCTATATTGATATTCTACCTTGGATGAATGTATTGGACTATGCTCATCTTGATGATATGTATGGATATTTTCATGGGTTTGAGTTTGTTGGACAATGGTTTTGATGGTATGTTTGGTGGAACTAGTGGAAAAAGGATTTATGTGTATAGATTTTGGATAGTGGAATGATGGTGGAAAGAGGTTTTGGAAGTGAATATGGTTGAGGATTGTTTGATTGTGATTATGGATGGAATTATGAATGATTTGGCATGATTGACTACTTCCTATTATGCTTGGTTTGTGGTTTGGATTATTGGTTTGGTTTGTATGGTTGAGCTAGTGGATATTGTCTTATCATTATTGATATTTGGTTTGTGGAAAGTTGGTGGATATGAGAGCTTTATTGGCTTGTTTTATGCTCAATAGTTTGGTGGTATTTTTGTTGATGTGAGTAGGTATCAATAAGGTTTTGGAGAAGCGGTTTGACTGTGGCTACCGATGGGTAATGCTTTCTATCGTTTCTTCTATCAATTAGATTCATTACATTGTTATATGGCATGTAGATTGTTGTTAGGATGTTGTGTGCTTATGTGTGTGTAATGAACCCAAACAAGTGCTTGAGATTTGAATCATGATTTACTTAGTGAGCTTGATATTTACCTTGACCAATGATAGAGCGGAATCTAGTTGTCAAGGCATGCTTTAGTTGAACTTTTGAATTGCCGAGTTTTGTGTGTGGTTAATGCTTAGGACTTGACAAAAAGCCATGAGATTTGAGCTTTGATATTGTCATATCTTTATCTTTTGTGAGTGGCAAGATTGAGAGCACAAGATCTAGAACTTGAATAAATTCTTTATCTATTTGGCATGAGTTTGGTAACTAAAAAGTGATATTAGGCCATCGATTCTTAGTCCTACCTTTCACTCCGGGAGTATAAGGTGGTTGAGAACATTATTTTTGCCTTTCATATCTTTGACCCCCGTGATTGAGCTTAATGGTGGCATTTTCTTGGGAATTATTAGGACGAAATTTTTGGGGGAAAGAGTGTATGAGGGTGAATACGGTGATGAGAGTTGGGTTGGGAATTGTTTGGTATCTTTGTATTGCAAGAG
Organism: Plectranthus barbatus; assembly: GCA_026898455.1. NCBI lineage: Eukaryota > Viridiplantae > Streptophyta > Magnoliopsida > Lamiales > Lamiaceae > Plectranthus > Plectranthus barbatus. Next base: position 140,917 of record JAPKLW010000749.1, read on the forward strand.
TTGAGGCATGGAAGTTATGAAATGAAGGATTGATGTGAATCCAAAAAAATTGTTGCACCAACAAAAATTTTGGGTGCTTGAGAAAAGAAAAAAAAAGAGAGAAAAGAAAGAAAAGCACCATGAAATGAATGAATGATGGTGTGGAAAAAAATATAAAAAAAAAGAAAAGAAGTGAAAGAAGAAAGAGAAAGAAATATTGTGAATAAGAAGCCTCGAGTTTGAAGTGGATAAAGAAAATAAGTTTGGGGGTTTTGGGAAATTGAGGAGTTTTGTCACTTTGGCCCAAAACCACCTACCTTTTAGTAAGCCACATTATAACAAAAAACAAAGACCTTTTTGATTTTAGGAGCCAACTCGTTGTAGTATAGTGGTGAGAATTGTTTCCGGCCTATGGAAATTGTGCTCAATATCTTGTGAATGAGTGAAATCTCATCGTCCCTAAACACGTGAGGGAGTGCTTTCGTTTCTTGTATCCATTTTTGATGAGTGGTTCACGTCCTTAGCATTAACCTTGTTACAAAGTTAGGTGATAATCTTGTTTTACTTGAACATGCTAAGATAACTTTGATGAGCTATGAGGTATTGCATGAGGTAGATTAATGGCTTTACTTTGTTTTGATTGAGGACAATCAAAGGTTCAAGTTTGGGGGTATGATATGTGCGTAAAATGACCTAATTTTTTATGTGTGAGCGTGCATGTTTGTGGCCATTTTACCCTCTTATCATATGTTTTGGTTGTTCTTTTGTCGTGTTTTCGTGTTTTTGTGTTTTGAATGTTGTAGGATATATTTAGGGCATAAAACCACACTTTTGGATGAGTTTTGGATGAAAATCGCCCGAGCTAGGAGTTAAAGGGAAGCAAGATCGACCGAGCGGAGCAGAAAGGGTGTTGGGGCATTTCAGAGACTTCGCTCGGCCAAGCCAAACTTGGCTCGGTCGAGCCAAGCTCTTCAGAGAGGTGGCTCGGTCGAGCCACCCTTGGCTCGGCCGAGCCAGAGCGTGATTTTGGGTACTTTCAGTTTTAAGCTCGCCCGGGCGAGCCAACTTTGGCCCGGGTGATCCGAGGCCCTATTTGCTCATTATAAAAGGGGGGAAAACGGTTATTTTGAGAACTTTTCATTACTTTGGATAATCTCCTCCTAAATTCTCTCTACGATTCCCATTTCCATCTTTTCCAAAATCTCACCCAAGGTATCAAGGAGCTAATTCATCAATCCTTGGAGAAGAATTGAAGATCCAAGGGGGTAGATCAAGACCTAGAAAATCCAATTGGGGAAGATTTCACTTTCTACTTATCAATTGTAATGGATGTATTTGATTTCAACTTTGTATTGTTACAATTGAGAGGTATGTTGCTCTAATTCAATGTGGACGTTGATTTGAACAAGGATGCATGAAGATTAGGTTTGATAATTGTTTGTTTACTTTCCTTTGAGGGATTGAATTACACTTGAGCTTGTTCCTTATCTCTTAGGTGTAGGTAATAGCCAACTTTTGAGATAGTTGATGTGAACGCTGCAGCCAACACGCGGGCGAAATTGTCGTAAAAAGTGTATATTCTTACGATTTTAGTTCCAATCCCTGTGCGGGGCTAGGTCGTAGGGCGATAATTGATGGTCGATTGGGAGTGATCTAGGGGTTAATAACGTAGTTGTTTGCAATTCCTAGTGTCATCTACCACTAGTTTTCCGTAGCAAGTGGCTAGCAAATGTAGGGTCGATTGCTCAACCACCTAGGGATTAAAATGTGTTTACAATAATGATTAACCTAATTGGATAAAATCTACGTTTATTTCAACGTCCTATCTTCCTCATTTGAGTATTTGCTTGTCTTGGTTTACCAAAGTGTGGAGAGAATTGATTTGATTGTTTTGAGACTTAATATTGGTTGTATGTTTAATTCATTACTTGTTATTTGTTGTTAGAATAGGTTTACATTTGATTGCCTAGTTGATAAAAATTATTCAACGATTTTATCTTGCCTAGCTATATAGCTTTGTTATAGTATCCCGGTAATTTAGCGGGCGAATGGAAGAAGGACCTGGATTGATAATTAAACATTGAGTGTGCAGTGAGAATTTGTATGAGTTTTTATTGCGCATCATGTACCTACAGAACTATGCTCAAGTATAGGCAATCGACAAGTAATATAGTCATAGAGACCAGATATCGAACCTAGAGAGTGAGAGTTAAAACCGTGCACTTGAAATTGCTTGCAAATAAGATGGGTAATGTGGCTGACCTTATACTTAAAATTTAAATAAGCATAAACAAAAATCTCAAGCAGAGCAAATAACAATAATATCTCTTCCTGCCACAAAATTATCATGTAGTTTCCATGAAATTAACAACAAGGGTGAGAAACACACTAGGGTTATGGAGATCCTTGCTATTACTATCCTATATGCTAAACAAACTCAAATTCTAGCAAAACATTACTTAAATATATATATTAAAGATCAAACAAATACTCTACAACCCAAGTGTAATGCGGTTTAGCTCATGATCGAATAGGAAACAACTTAAAACTTAAGATCATTCACCATCTTGCAATCTTAACTACAAAACTCAAAATGAAAACTGTAAAAGTCCTTCGTGATGATCGTTGAATGACTAGGTTTCTATCTATCAGTTGCATGCACTCCTTTTTCGTTCGTGTGTGTGTTCGAAAGTGTGTTATACCCCTTTTCTTATTTTTTCATCCCCCATTTTTTTACTTCCTCTGTCGATTTCTGCTCTTGGGCTCATACTCTTCCACGTGTTGGCACCTTTTTTGCCCTTCAAACAGTGTTCTGGCTTGTTGTTCGACACTTGTCCCTTCCAGCAGACAAGATCCGAAAAGGTGTTTGATCTTTGTCTTCATGTGGTCCTGGAAAGAATCTTCTTCATTTCAGTTCTTTGCGAAGTACATGCTCTAGCATGACTTCTGGCCAATATGCGACTACTAAGCTTCAGCATTCCGAACCTGGTCAAAATCCTCACAAAAACTTGCAAAAACTTATTAAAAATCTAAATAACCAAAATAAAGTTCAAATATCATAAAGATACGAATAAGATCATAAAAGACCTAAAATGAGGACAACTCTTATTAAAAACAACATCTAAAACAAGTTAGAAAAGAGTAAAAGATAGCTCTTTATAAGAGTTATTAGCCCCCAAACTTGAGATGTTGCTTGTCCTTAAGCAAATAAATGAAGACTCAAATAGACAAATCACACAAATAAATACTTTACCAATTTAATTAATTTCTCATCTCAAAGAGAGCCCTCAACAAAAGTTCAAAAGAAGACATGATAAGCAATCCTTAAGTCAAACAAGCCTCAATTCCCTTAGTATCTATAGTTCAACAAAATACACCAATCACGTTTGACAAGCAAAGTTCCCAAACAAACAAAAATTTTCAAGATAGCTGGTTTATTTTTGAGCTTAACCTTAACTAAGCATTCAAATTCTCATGCTCATCAATGCTACTGTTTTTCATCTTCTCTTCCATCTAAAACTTGCTCTCCACTAATGGAATTCGTACTCCACTTAGATCGAAAGGACTTTAAAACCTTCTAATGTTAGGCGATGGCCAAAAGGTTGAATGATTTTTTTTGGGGTAAAAGTGATTCAAATCTAGAGGCATCATCATTCCTAATCATACAAAGGACTTATTCTAATTTTAAAACTACTAATTACATCTTCAAAGCAATACCACAATTCTAGAAGTAATAAACTAGGAAGAAGCACATTTCGTAGCTCTTCTCTCTTCTTTTTTTTTAAATATATAATTATTTATTTTTTCTCTTCATTTTTTTAAAAATGTGTCTATTTTGAGCACAAATTCTAACAAGTCTATTACAAAGGGTACTAGAACACTTCGGCAGGAGTGTTACCCCCCAAACTTTGAAGCTAAAATTGTCTTCAATCACTACTAGAAATTCGGTCTATCCCAACTGAATCAGATATTGTAATTAATAGTTATACTGACACATATAGCTATCCTCACAGTCGTATATCCTATTGTCCAAAAAAGTGTCATAATAAGATTGAGACTTATAATGACACCAATGGTGTCATTATAACCCAACCAATTATCACAATATTATCTGTCAGGAAAATATATGTTAAGTGACATAATTAAGTGTCATTATAACCCTACCTCTTCTCACACATATACATGTCACAAAAATGCATATAATTTAACAAGTTTCGATGTGAGCATAAATCAATTAAGTTAACACATTTACCTGTTGAGAAAATAAACCTAAATTGACAAATTCCACTGTTGGTAAAACTATTTTTGCTAACAAATAGTGTCATAAAAGACCATTTTCATCTAATACACATTTTATATATTTTTTACAATCTAAACATCAATAAGCAAAATAATCAATTAAACAAATAACTTTCAAATGACATTTGCTTAAAATATATTTAATACAAAATTCAAGTAATTTGACTTGTTCTTCCTAAAATTACAAAAGTACTCACACGAAAAACTAAAAGATAGCAAGCAATTCCTAAATCTTTAAAAAAGACTAGTCCGAATCAAGCGCTCGTCACCGCCAATTACATCTTTTATTTCCAGCTCAACCTAGTTCGGCCCCAACTGACATCCATGAACAAAAGAGAACAAGAATAAAAAATATTATTTAGAAGTAACATAATTGGATATACTACTAATGAAAAAAATATGAAGGGATCGATACATACGGAGCGTTGAAGGTATCGTCAAGGAAAAATGAGGCCAATTGCTTGTCTGAAGGAGAAATATCCATCTAAAAACAAGGAAAAAAATGTCGTGAGATGTTATCAGATTGGATGTAAGAAACTAACCCCCTCTCCAGCAGGAAAAAAAATAGAGTATTAACATGGATATCGAATAAATGGAATAACTTGAATCCAGAAGAACAACAAATAAAGAACATTATATAATTATAAGTTCAATTAAATGGACAGATATGAAGCTGAATTTAGCGATATTATGGATTACTAATAATAACCTAGTAGCAGCAGGAAAAATAAATTGTCCTTGTCTTGATATGTAGTGCCATTATTGAGCTCTAAATTGAAATATAAAATTTATTCATATACCAATTAGATTAAAACCAATAGCATAACAAAAATAGGCATGCACCTAACTTGTGGAGAAGATAACATGTTCAAATTATAAAACTAAAAAGTACATGGGAGTTCATAAGTTTAGACCTATTCTGAAATCTAAATGTTGAACCTAACAAAAAAAATGGGAAAGTTATATAGGTAATAAAGCAGAAACACTTAAAAAAAAATCAATCTAGCTAAAAAATCTCACTCAATGAAGAATCTATGACTTACAAATATTTACAAGAGTAGTTGAAGAAGAGCAGTTATATATAAAATTACATCTAAATCGCCAAAGGATATTAAATATACCCTTCCAAAGAGGTCCAGATTTCTGAAATTTTATAGAGCTGGTTCTTTTTCCCCATCGCAAGTAAACACAACATATGGATCAGAGGTGGCAGTTGAGTTAGCTGCTGCAAAATTCTTTCCTTCGATAAAGGCAACTGTGAGCAATCAACCATCTCCTTTTCCTTTAGTTCCATGATCACCCCTTATAATCATCCTAATAATAAAAAAGAGAAAATTAATCAAACGGATGATCAACCTTTGATTACTCAAAATTCAATTCTATATACTTGAATAGAAACAGATAAATGGACACATAAAATTCATATACTGAATCAGGTACTAGTGATACTATAGTAATAGTTTGCGCTTGAAACAAATTTCATAAGCTTTTCAGTGATCAAAACTTGAAAATATTTCGCAATCATCAACTTCTTAAATAAAAAATATTAGACTACTTATTTGTGCTCTGGCCTGCATGAAGCGGGACACTAATTTTAGCATCTGTTTTCCTTGTAGAACCAACAACATACATACTATGAGTTCACCAATGAAATCAAATAAGTCTAAACCAACAAACTCGAGATCCTGAATTTTGCTAGGCAAAGCCAGATATATGTGTGGGAGCACATATAAACTCATAAAAAGTTGAGATTATTGTGATGTTAGCAAAATATTAACCTGCCAATTTCCATTCTGCTGATGCTCCACCAAAGAGATGCTAATAGCTGGTCTTTCTCTGAACTTATATTTGTAAGATCAAGTGGATTTACATAGCGTGAAGTTTATGCAATTCAACCATCAAATGTTAGTGCATTAATCTTTTACTCCTTAGACCCAACTTCTTCCTCCAACCTCGAAGGTGAAGATGATGCCCAAAAGGAAGACCTTGACAGTAAGTCTTGTTGGGAATCAGCATGTTTCTTCGATAACATTAGAAGATCAGATGGGTCTAGCCACATATTTTAATGTGGCATGCATATGGTGAGAAGAATTTCACCTAGTGAAATAACAATGCAACATCGATTTGGTGATAACAGCCATGTCAAAGTTCTGCAACCCAATAAATCATATCACCAATTTTGTGCACATTAATATATTCAATGTGATGTTATCAAATTTCAGGATGACTTCACTATAACCATATAAAAGCAAGAATATATATCATTAAAAAAAGAGAGAATACGAAACATAGAACAACTAACTGCTCAAAACATTGCACAACCATTTATATGAATAATGCTTTCAAGCTAATAGCAGGAAGGCCTCTACCCATTTGAAGTGTACATACAGACATTCAATTCAGGTCGTAAATAAAAACAAATCAATGTGTTGAACTACAAAGCTAAGCGGGAATTAAAAAGAACGCACCATAATTCTTGCTCTCGGCAGATACAGTGAGTTAGTGACAATAACTTACGACAATGCAGATTTAAAGATAATTGTAGCTACTGATGCCGAAGAGATAATAAGATTGTCTGGAGTCATTTGATTGGCTTTCGACAAGGGTTAGACTAAAGATTTGAAGGCCCAACTCTACCACCATATGCGGAGAGATGAGTGGCGACGAAATTGCGATGAGGGAGGCGGTGGAGAATGATAAGAGAGAGGGAAGAGGGAAGAGGGAAGAGGGAAGCGAGAGAGGGAAGAGGGTTACAGTGGAGAAGGAAAAGAGAGACGGAAGAGGGATACGCTATTATCAATTTTCATTTTTAATTTTTTTTTCCATATTCAAAGGTTAAACAAAAAACCCTTTCCCTCACAGTACATGATATGAGAAAAAATAATGGAGGGAATTACACCAAACAAAATTGAATACTTTTTATTTTTTACACTACATATTTAATGTAAGGTAAAGTACTTTATAAATTTTTATATTATTTTTAATTTAAGATAATTATTTATAAAATATTAAGAGTACTTTTTCCTCACAGTTGTTATGATATATATAATATTACAACAGTTTTTTATGAGTGTGAGTAAAAAGGTGTCAAGAAAAAGCCAAATTTCTAGTAGTGAATGTTAAAGAAAAATAAGAACTAGACTTAGCCTCTATATATAGGACGTGTATGAATAAATGGCTAACATGTGAAAGGTATGCACTAGAAAAGGCTCAAGCTCAAAATCTAGGTGCAAGGATGAATGTTCATGAATCAATAGAAGATCTGAAGACATAAAGATCAAGAGATGGCCTTAATAATTTCTAAGTGTAGCACTCATTCTAAATTCTGCCTCAAGCAAGCCTAAATGTCAAGGTATGTAGCATCTCACATTCTATTTTAAAATATTTAGTACAAGCTAAACTTTAGCATATGCCAGCATATCAATTTTTCAAAGACAACAAAATCAAGAACTTTATATTGCAAACTCGATTCAAATGTATAAAGCTAAACTTATAAATTAGAAAAGAATTGACTCTCAATATACTCAATTATCACCTATCATGCAATAGGAAGAAAAGAAACAATGAAGACATCATCGGGCCAAGATAGAAATAAAGCACTGTTATTAAAAGACCAGACATACTTCATGTTTTAACAAAGCACTCGCATGTAGTGACCCAAAACAAAAGTACCTTACTAAATAAAACACACATAAAGTAAACAAACAAAGTACATCACCAAATAAAAACATTGAAAAGACCCTATTCTTCATGCAGCTTTCCCATCGTCTCCCTTTGGCTTCTTGGTTTGACCTCTCTTTTTTAACAGCTTCTTGTTCTGGGCATTGACCAACAGCAACACTTTATGCATCAGCTTGAACTTGCGCATGAGCTTAACCTGTTTAGCCTTTATGTCCAGCAGCTCTGCCTGTAAATTTGCAAGTGTCAAATCATCTTTGGTAGGCTTTCCTCCGTGTGCCCGGGTTTGAGTTATAGCATGCCTCTTATTTAAGTACTGAATGTTGAAGTAGCCCTTAGCCATGCGTCTTGGCTCATTAGAATGATAAAGGACTCCGACTTTCTTGCAGAGCTTCGAGATCAAGGACGGACAAAAGAGTGGTCCGGTATTCTTTGATGCTTGGAAGGAAATCGATTTAATGATTAATGGAGCAATGTCAATCGGGTCCCCTTTGATGTTTGTTGCTGCCATCAAGACACGATCATGGCCCACCAAAGTGTTGTGTGTGGTCGCACTAATCCTGTTTCTCAGAAAATGAAGCCATAGATTAGCCTCAGTAGTTAAGAAACTAGAAAAGACATAGAGATTATCATTTGTTTCATCAAGCCATTGTGCTCCCTGCCCTCCCACTATGTGTAAAGCTCATCCAGTTGTTCCTTGGTCGCAGAAGTAAGCAATTCAAAAAATTCATCAAGCTTCGGGGGATGAATTCCATAAACATCATGCACAGTCTCGGGATATAAAAAAAACCTTCTTCCCTCTCACAACACCCTTCAGCTCATATTCTTTGTTTGTGGATTGCTCGCAGTTGGCATAAAACTCCCTTACCAATGTAATGATGGGGACCGGTTGTACCCCTACAAATGACTACCAGCCCTGATTCTCAATATGCTTTAACAAGTCCTCACGCAGTGTTTTCTAATCACGAAACCCCCTTTCAAGTTAAAACTTCTTGTCAGCAATTTCTTGCATCCTTGTCTTATGTTGAGCAGAGGATAACTTTGGCAAGTTCTCAATCTCTTCAGGGGTCTGCTGCCCATGTTCTCAATCACTTCTTTGAACCCTCACTCGTTTCCTTTACTACCACAACCTTCCTCCTCTTTCTTGTCTTCGGATTTCTTAGTATATCTTCATTCTCTTCTGGCTTTTGATTCTCAACCCTCTCCCTTTTCTTAGTTTCAGTAGCCTTCTTCTTCCCTGGGGCATCCTTTTTTTCTATACTCTAATTTTCAGGAGTCTCTGTTTTCTGTGCCTCAAATGTTGTACCTCCTTCTCACTCAGATCTTCTTGAGTTTCAGTGTCCATCTTTTCTTGTGTCCCTTCATTTTGTTTTACATTCTCCTCCTCAGCAACACCAGACTGTTGCTTTTCTTCAGACTCTTCATTTTTTGCATCCTCTCCTTCTTCTGACTCTCCTTGTGACTTCTTTTCACTCTCTTCTTCATGTTCCTCAGTTTTGTTCTCTTCAGATAGGTTTTCCTCTGCAGTTGCTTTTGCATTGTCAGTAGTAGAAACCTTTGCACTTGTGCTGGAATCCCCTTTTGATTCTGCATCAGCCTTTGAAGTGGCTGCCTCAACCAAGTCCATCAACCTATCATGCTTCTGTTTGGTTTTTTGAACCCTCAATTTCTTTTATGGTGCATCTGGGATGATCACTGGATTATCTGCACTTGTCTTTGGTAACTTTGATATTTTCTAGGCCATGATGGTTGTTACAGCCCTGTTAGACCTCCTCAGACCCTGTACTGGTTCTTTCGGTTTTGCTTTTGTTTTACCCTTGGGTGTGGGTGCAACTTGGCTAGCCTTCTCATGACTGGATTCTAATGTTTCAATCTCCATTCCTGGCCTCTTCTTTCCACTTTGCTTTGTTTTCATATTCGGTTCTGCTGACATCTAAAAAGTCAGGTTCACAAAGTGAAAATTGGGTTTATTTTACAAGAACACCCAACAAACTATGCATTCAAATGAACCCTTCAGAAACTTGGCATTAAACCTAGAAGAGATTGACATTGAAACATTTGAAATAAGGCAACCCTTCAACCATGCTTATGTCATCCTCTCTCTCTTTAACGGCTAGTTTCTGGCCACGTTAACCCCTCACTACAGTTTTCATCTTTTAACCTCGATAACACCAAATAACTCCTCTTCCTAAAATTAAACTAGCAAAATTCTAAGATAATAAACATATTAAAATTCTGGGAATAAGATTTTGTAACTAATACTAAAAATTAAAATCTAACTAACACTATGTAGCTTCGATGAGAACTTTGGAATCCTATCAATTTCTTCTACAGACAACTCCACAACTTTCGCCTTTCCACGCTTGATTTCTCTTTTCTTTGACTTGTCCGATTATTTCTTTGAATTCTCTCCTGTTTCTTTGACGACCACCATTTTTACTCGTTTTCCAGTTTCTGGGTTTCTCAAAATTCCCTTAGCGTCTTCCACATTCTCAGTTTGCTTCCTCTACCTTGTTTTAGTGTTTTTCTTGGGTACCACCTTCTCCCCTTTGGTAGTAGTTGGCTGCCATCAGACTCGGCTGCATGCTTGTCAGATGCTGTAGCATCGGTTGCTCCTGATCCCTTCTTACTTCCAGACTCTCCTTCTTCTTCAACAGGGGTACCTTCATTCACTACTTCTTTTTCCTCGGTAGGAGATTAGTGTTGATTCTCCAAACCCTCTTGAGTATCAGGCTCATTCTCCGGTTCAGGCTCTTTAGACTGGCCTTTCTCGGTCTCCTCAGTACTCACATTTTCTTCCCCTAGTTGTTCAGGTTCTTGCTCTGCTTCTGGCTCCTTAGACTGACCTTCCGCACTTCCCTTAGCACCTGAATCATCATCTTAAGATTGCTCTCCTTCAGCAACGACTTCCTTCTCCTTCGGAGTTCCAGGGTTATCTTTGGAAGTGGCCGCATCAACTAAATCCATTAGACTCCCTTTCTTGGGCTTGGTGCTTGCAGTTTTAGGCTTCTTCACAGGTTCATCTGGGATTTTGACTAGGTTCTCCGCACTTGTGGGAGGTAGCCTGGCATTCCTCTGGGCCATAATTGAGACAGCAGCCCTACTAGATCTCCTCAATTTCTGGGCAGGCTCTGGCCTCTTTGCCTTTGAAGCAGCCTTGGGTTTCGGTGAAGCTGGACTAGCTTTCTCCGGCATAGCTTCAGGGGATTCAATGTCCATTTCTGGCCGCTTCTTTCCACGCTGTTTCACCCTCATATCTAGCTCTGCAGAGAATTTAAATTCAGACACCCAAAACAAAACTAACTGCAGTAAGATCATACACCCCACAAAATTTTAGCATTCGATTGCTTCAGGCCTTCTTCAGCACGTTAACTATCTGCCCCCAAACTTTGAGTTCACTCAAAGTTTCTCACGACAAACTGGTCACAAGTTCAAAATTATGATTTGGGTTAAGCCCTAATGCAGAACTTGTCAGAACTACTGCATACGACTCACAATGATCACAGAAACCAAGACAAATTTTCTATCTCCCAATTAAGTCCACAAGTTTAAGAATCATGCATACAGAAATTATACCCATGCCCAAGACAACAATTTAGCAAGAAACTTCAACAACACAAACATACCAGACATTCTGATTCGAGAAAGCAACAAAGAAAAAAGGAACAGCCGAATACAAGAGAAAATATGAACACCCAAAAGCAAGAGAGGGAAGGGAATGAGAAATGCGTACCTGTTGTTCGATAGCCACTCTGATTTATGCACGAGATTTCCGAGTTCTTTCTGCACGATTGCTTAAGAAGGGATAACTTTTTGGATGATTTCTACAGTATGTACAACATGTATACACATCCACTTTAAGCATAAACCGGCACAAAAAACAAGGAAACCCTTCGACTTCCCTTGATTAGACACACCCTTTCTTTTCAAATTAAAAGGTAAGTTGCCAAAACCGTCTCTCCTAGGGGTGATAACTATTGCTCCTATTCTCTCTCCTCCCAACAGCTATTTCTTAATCTACACATAATATTTTCCAATCTCGTTGTCTCTCTTTTTTTATACAATAAACATAAAATAAATGAGCAAGAATTAACTAAATAAAATTCCTAATTTACTTTAAGTAGTTAAATCTAATCTACTCAGAACCAATGTTACTCACAGGCTGTAGCATTCTACCATCCTAACACTAAATCAAAACAAACTTAAATTTAACTAGGCAGGAAATTAAATGCAGAATTAAAATGAACTTCCTAAGCTATCACCACATGCTTCATCTAATCCTCATGATAGCTTTGGTTACCTCGACTCCTAAGGTTCCTGCACCGGAGTGGAAGCTTTCACCTTCTCCAAGCTTCCTCCTTCGTATTGTTTCACCCTTTGTCCATTGACTTTGAAGACATTTCCCACGCTTTCATCTTTCAGTTCCACAGCTCCATAAGGATAGATTTTCACCAAAGTGAAAGGTCCTGATCATCGTGACTTAAGCTTGCCAGGAAACGACCTCAATCTAGCATTGAAAAGAAGAACCTGTTGTCCCTCTTCCAGATTTCTATCTGCAATTTTGCTGTCAAGCCATCTCTTCACTTTGTCCTTGTATATCTTAGCATTTTCATAGCTTTGCTACCGCAATTCTTCAAGTTCATTAAGCAGCAACATTCTCTTTTCTCCACTTGCCTTAGGATCAAAATTCAGTTTCCTAGTGGCCTAATATGCTTTGTGCTCCATCTCTAAAGGCAAATGGCAGGCTTTCCCAAAGACAAGCCTGTATGGGGACATCCCCAAAGGTGTTTAGTAAGTTGTCCTGTAAGCCCATAATGAATCATCCAAGTGTTTTGAACAATCCTTCCTTGTAGTGTTCACCACTTTTTCCAGCACACTTTTCACTTCTCTGTTTGACAATTCAGCCAGTCCATTGGTTTGCGGATGATAGGCAGTTGAAACTTTGTGATTAATCTTGTACTTGGCCAATAAAGCAACCAAGCTCTTGTTGATAAAATGCGTTCCCTCATCACTTATGATTGCTCTTGGAGTTCCAAACCTTGTGAAGATATTCTTGTGCAGAAATTTAATAAATGTGGCAGCATCATTGTGAGCACAAGCACAAGCCTCCACCCATCTAGACACATAGTCAACGGCGAACAAAATATACTCATTCCCAAAAGAAGATGGAAATGGCCCCATGAAGTCCATTCCCCACACATCGAATAATTCTACTTCTACAATGTTGTTTAGAGGCATAGCATTCTTGGCTGGTAAATTTCCCAATCTTTGACATCTGTCACAGTTCTTTACAAACTCAAAGGCATCCTTGAAAATCCCTGGCCAGTAAGATCCTGATTGCAGCACTTCAGCTTCCGTTATCTATCCACCAAAATCCCTCCATATGCTGAAGCATGACATTCATTCAAAATATCTGGAATCTTGTATTCTGGAACACACCTTCTGAAGATCTGATCAGGGCCCAACCTATAAAAAGTGGGATCATCCCAATAATAGTACTTTGCATCATGTAGAAACCTTTTCAGCTGTTGTCCATGCAAACCATAAGGTTTTCGGCTTGTAGCACGGTAATTTGCAAAATCTACAAACCAACGTGCATCCTCCTTGCATGCCATGAGCTGCTCATCAGGAAAATCATCATTGATTTGTGCTGTCTCATCCACTCAAAATGGGTTTTCCAACCTTCACAAGTGATCAGCAACTTGATTCTCTGTTCCTTTTCTATCTTTGATTTCTAAATCAAACTCTTGCAGAAGAAGTATCCATCTGATGAGCCTTGGCTTTGCATCTTTCTTAGCCATTAAGTATTTGATTGCAGAGTGATCTGTAAACACAATCATCTTAGCTCCAACCAAATAGGATCTGAATTTATCAAAAGCAAACACTACTGCCAACAATTCTTTTTCTGTAGTAGTGTAGTTCCTTTGTGCCCCATCCATTGTCCTACTTGCATAGTAAATGGATCTGAAAATATTATCCTTTCTCTTTCCTAACACTGCTCCAACTGCATAATTACTTGCATCACACATTAGCTCAAAAGGTTCATCCCAGTTTGGTGGTTGCATTACAGGGGCTGTGATAAGTGCAGCTTTCAACTTAGTAAATGCCTTCATGCACTCACTACTGAAGTCAAACTTCATGTCTTGTTCTAACAGTTCTGAAAGTGGCTTGGCTATCTTGGAAAAATCCTTGACAAACCTTCTATAGAAACCAGCATGGCCCATAAAGCTTCTTACTGCTTTTACTGAATTTGGAATTGGCATCTTGTCAATAACTTCAATTTTTGCAGATGCAACTTCAATGCCCTTGCTTGAAATCTAATGCCCTAGTACTACTCCCTGCTGCACCATGAAGCAGCATTTTTCCCAATTTAAGACCAGCTGTGACTTCTCACAAAGCTGCAAAACCTTTTCTAGGTTTCCTAAACAAGTGTTAAAGTCTCTTCCAAAAACTGAGAAGTCATCCATAAACACCTCTAACCCATTCTCAATCATTTCAGAAAATATTGAGATCATGCAACGCTGGAAAGTTGCTGGAGCATTACAAAGGCCGAATGGCATCCTTCTAAATGCAAATGTTCCATAAGGGCAGGTGAAGGTAGTTAAGCTCTGATGCTCTGGGGCTATTGTTATCTTATGGTAACCAGAATACCCATCTAAGAAGCAATAATAATCCTGACCAGCCAATCTGTCTAGCATCTGATCTACAAAGGGCAATGGAAAGTGATCATTTCTGGTGGCATCATTTAACATCCTGTAGTCTATGCAAATCCTCCATCCAGAAACTGTGCTTGTAGCTATTATCTCATTCCTCTCATTCTGAACAACAGTAACTCCTCCTTTCTTGGGTACACACTGCACTGGACTCAACCATTTGATTATCTCTTTCTTCACAACCTCCTTCATGTTGGGATTGAGCCTTCTCTGTGGCTGCACTGAATTCTTACTTCCATCTTCTAGTAGTATCTTATGCATACAAATTGTAGGGCTGATTCCCTTAATATCTGATATAGTCCATCCAATTGCCCGTTTGTGTTTCTTAAGCATATGCATCAACCTCTGTTCATCCTCTTCTTTCAAATTCGAAGCAATTATCACAGGTGAAGTGTGTGCTTCACCCAAATAAACATATTTCAGATGATTTGGCAAAGGCTTAAGTACTAGTTCAGGGGGTTCTTCAAGAGAAGACTTTGGTTCCTTTTGTTTCCTATTCATGAGATCCAGTGATTCAAAATGAGGTTTGTACCCCCCAAACTTTGCACCATGCTCTACCCATGCTACAACATTTGCATCAGACATTTCCTCATTCTCACATTCTTCATGCTGTAGATCTTCAATATGCTCCTCTAATACTGACTCCATTATTCCAATTGTGAAGCAAGCTTCTGATTCATCTGGTAACATCATAGTATTATACAAGTTGAAAGTAGCCTGTTCTTCTTGGACCCTCATGATGAACTCTCCCTTTTCTACATCAATCAGTGTCCTGTCTGTAGCTAAAAAGGGTCTTCCTAGAATAATGGGCACCTCTCTGTCAGCTTCATAATCTAAAATAATAAAGTCTGCAGGAAAGATAAACTTATCTACTCTGACTAGTACATCTTCAATCTTTCCTTCTGGATGCACAGTTGATCTGTCTGCAAGCTGCAAAGTAATGGTTGTTGGTCTTGCTCCTCCTATGCCCAGCTTCTTAAAAATTTAGAGTGGCATTAAATTCACACAAGCTCCTAAATCACAGAGTGCTCTTCCTACATCTCTTCCTCCAATTGAACAGGGAATGGTAAACTGCCTGGGTCTTTTAACTTTGCTGGAATTTGCCTCCTCAAAGGCCCACTGACTTCTTCAAACAAAGATACAGTCTCAAACTCCTTCAGCCTTTTCTTTTTAGTCAGAATGTCTTTCAGAAAATTTACATAAGTAGGTATTTGATCCAATGCTTCCACTAAAGGCACATTGATGTGAATTTGCTTTAGCATATCCAAGAACTTTTTGAACTGCTCCTCTTCCTTCTGTTTCTTGAATCTGACAGGGAACGGTGGCTGAGGTAGATTGTAGAAATCTTCCACAGACTTCCTCTTGCTATTAAGTACATTTCCCTCAGGAGCTTCAACCTGATTTTATTGATTCACCAAATCCTCATTGATTGAGGGATAAACTTCCTTGATAGGAGCTTTTCTTTCTCTCTGTATTTTAGTTCCAGCCTGAACCTCTTTTTCAGATGACTCCACCTTTTTCTGTTGTGTCTCAGCAGGTCTTTCATCAAATTGCTTTCCACTTCTTAGGGTTACCACCTTGCACTGCTCATTTCCGCCTCTCGGGTTCTCTGTATTGCTAAGTAAACTTCATTGTGGTCTATTTCTGATATCATTGGCTAGCTGTCCCATTTGAACTTCAAGATTTCTCAACGAGGAAGCTTGACTTTGTATCAAAGCATCCTGACTTTTCAGCCTCACTTCATTCTTAGCCATGAATTCTTTCATCATCTCTTCCATAGATTTCTCAGGTTTCTGAGGTGGTGCCTCCAAACTTTGGTGATGACTACTCTGTTGTTGACTGTTCTGCTGCTGGTTATACTGTTGTTGATTATACCCTCCTTTGTTAAAGTTGTTATGCTGGTCTCGTGCTCCAGCATTCTGATTTCCTTGCCCAGACCATGGGAAATTAGGATGGTTCCTCCACCCTATGTTGTACGTGTTGGAATATGGATTGTTATTTCCCTGGTACTGCTGATGTCTATTTCCCATGTAACACACAGCTGCTAGATTTGAAGGGCATTCCTCAAACTGGTGACCTTCCCCATAGTAGATACAACTTAGAACCATTGCAGTTTCTGTTCGCATTGAAGGAATCATTGCTTGACTGGTATTCTTCTTAATATTCTTCATGGTTGCTCCAAAGGCTTCCATTTGTGCAGTGAGAGCTTTCATAGGATCAACTTCCAGAACCCCTGCAACTTTTGGAGTAGTAATAGCTGCTGCCCTGGAATTAGCCCATAGATACTTGTTTGCAGCCACTTTATCCAAAATTTCACATGCTTCATTATATGTTTTATCCAACAGAGCCCCTCCTGCAGCAGCATCAATCATCATCCTTGAATTTCCAGTTATTCTATTGTAGAAAATTTCTATCTGAATACAATAGGGTATCCCATGATTTGGACACCTTCTTAGCAGTTCTTTATACCTTTCCCATGCCTCGCTAACCGATTCATCATCTTACCTAAAAGACATGATTGCTTTTCTGCATCTAGCATTCCTGGTAGGAGGAAAGTACTTCATCAAGAATGTCTTTGCTAGCTCATTCCATGTTGTCACAGATCCGGGTGTCAGATTGGTAAGCCAACTCTTGGCACTATCCTTTAAGGAGAAAGGGAATAGGCGCATCCTCAGAGCCTTAGGTGTCACTCCTTGCAACATAAAATTATCACAAATTTCCAGAAAAGACCTGAGATGTAGATGTGGATTTTTCGTAGCATGTCCACTAAACTGCCCTAGACTCTGCAACATCTGAAACATAACTAGTTTTAGCTCAAAATGTTGTGCCTGCACCTCAGGTCTTACCAACCCTTGGTCAAAGTCAGTGAATTTTGGTGCCATACATGTCCTGATTACTCTGTCTTTTCATCAATATTTCTTTCCGGACCTGCGTCAACCATTTTCTTAGTTTTCTGCTTCCTTCTTTTTTACTTGAAAGTTCTCTCAATTTCTGGATCAAACGGAAATAGTTCTCGTACAATCTTGTCACTCATAAACTATTGACCCCCCTGCATAAAGAAAATGATTAGTTTCCAAAAGCATTCAGGTCAGATTATATACTATAATAATCAAGCAATTCAAAAGCATTCAGATTTAAATTTAATCACTCCCCGGCAACAGCGCCAAAAACTTGTTGTGTGCGATAGTGTGACTACAAAACCAATGCGCAAGTATACGCAATTTACAAGTAATACTGTCAAGTGAGACCAGATATCGAACACAAGTGACTGAGTTTCTAAATCGTGCACTAAGAATTGTTTGTGACTAACTTCTACTCAAAACATAAATATGCATAAACTATAATTCCACATAAAACTAAGATGAACAATACTTCCTCGTTCCACAAAATGAGCATAAATGACATAAACAGGTTCACAAATATAAAAGAGCACACTCAAGTTATGGAATACAATTCACTGCTACTATCCTATATGCTAGAGTTTATGTCCTGCATGCATCTGAACCTTAGAACTTTTCCTTAACCAGCCTAGCAAATGGCCGTTCTACTAGTTCTACAATCTCTTACTGGGAATCATATGCCTATGCGTACCACAGTGTCCGGGTGATGAAATCATTAAGCCCAGTTTTCTTAAGTTATGTTATCTCATATGCCTATGGGATTAACACAATTGTCCAAGGTCTCCTCGGCCTACTTTACCTTTCGGTCTCCATAGGTGATATGTTTCTATCCACTATCGTGCTCAAGAAACGAGTATAAACAAGATTGAAGACAAGTTCAGTCATGCAAAACATGGTTCTAACATATAATCAAGTGAAAGTGAATTGTACCCACAACCCAACTGTTAAATAGAGTTAGCTCATACTTGCAAAAGAAATAAAAATAAATAGAAGATCATTCATCATCAAATAAAACTCAAAATCTAAAATCAAACAATCAATGATGATCACTCTCGCTCCAATGGCTTCTCCTCCAAGTTGTTGCTCAATCTCCTCGTGTTATCTCCGCTCGTGCGTTCTGATAATTGTGTTATCCCCCTTGTTGATATTTTTTTGCATCTCCTTCCAACACCGTTGATCTCTTTCTCTTCTCTAGGATGCATCCACGTGTAAAAATGTCATTGTTCCTCCCAGACAAGAGTTCGGCTCCCATTGCGACACCTGTTCTCCCAGCAGACAAGATCAAAAAGGGACTTTATCTTTGTCTTCAGATGGTCCAGAAGAGAGAAAATCCTCTTCCTTCTGTCCATGCATCTCCCATGCTCAAGCATAACTTCTAACCATCATGCGGCAGGAAAGCTCTAGCATTCTGAACCTGATCAAAATTTCACCAAAAGCTTGATAAAACTTACTAATACTTGCATTAGTTAAAATAACATGACCTATTTGCAAAGATGTAAAAACAACCAAAAAGGACATTGATTAATAGCAATCTTATTCAAAACAACACCTAAAGTTCATACAAAGGGATCAAAAGATAACTCTTTATGAGAGTTATCAGTAGGTTTTTTAAAGATTTTGGAGGTTGGGAGGCCGAATCAGGGTTGAGGAAGGGCTCCTTTAGAATTCTCTCGATCTCTTCATCAAAAGCCTTGTATGATTCTTCAATGGAAGGCAAGGGAGGAGAGTTGGGATTTAGTGTTTTTGTTGGGGAGATGTGAGATTCGGAAGTCGGCTCTTTAAGAGTGGGTTCAATGGCAAGAGAGGGTGAAGGTTTGGTGATAACCGGTGGAGTAGATTCAGAAGTGAGTGGTGGGGTAGTTTTTAGAGGTGAGTGGTGGAGTGGTTTTAGAGATAAGTGGGGGCATGGTCAAGGGTACAGAGGTTGTACCTTCGATGTCGGGTTGTGAGGCAGAGGCTTGGTTAGCTTTCTCCATTTGGCTTTCCAACAGCCGTTGTAAGATATTGGCACCGTCCGGCGAGGCGAGTGTTTTGGCGAAAAGATCTTGGATATTTTTGTCGGCCATGGGAGTGTATTGAGAGAGGTGAGAGGTTTGAGAGGGAGAGAGAGAGTAGTTGAAAGGTTTGAGTGGTGCAGAGAGAGCCTTGAACACCGTGTGACAGATGTGAATAGTGAATCTGCAGGAATCACTTAAGTAGAGAGAGAGGGGTAAAACTATAACACCGAAAAATAAGGAAAATAAATCAACTAATATAACATAGATGAGATAAATTAAATTATCTTGAAAAACAAATTCCTAAATCTTAGACTATAATTGAAGTAAAAACGGACTAGGTTAATTAAAGTTCAAAAACCTTAAAAATCGCAACAACTAAAAACAAATCTGCAGGGAAAAATAAAAGCTCAAAAACATTCAAAGTATGATGACTGTTAACTAATTTGACACTGGAGGGTTAAAGTTACAAAGAGTCGATAGAAACATTCTCATTACTTCTTCCACAAAGATTGTGTGCCTAATTACATCCAATCTTTAGTACATGATGAGAAACCAAAGAAATCAGGCCATTAATTTCTCAAATAAATTTTATTTCCACATGGTCAAAGTTCTAGCAACATTCTGTCCATAGTACTTTAGTTATTTTGAAAAATAGGTAACAATCACCAAGTTTTATAACTTTGAGATCTCACACTTGTAACTCTCAGTTTTATAACTTCGACAAATAATCGACAAAGTAAATACAAACTTTAGCATTCCAGAGTCAATGATAGACAAGCAGTCACACACTGTCAAACCATTTAGGCAGAGGGGTTACACATGGTTAGAGATATTTTGAAGTATGAGAATCTCTTAAAGTCAAGAGCTTTTGTGAAAATATCTGGAATTTGTTCTTTTGTTGACGCAAATTTTAAAGTAATCAAACCTTTTTCAACCATGTCCTGAATAAAATGGTGTCTTATATCTATGTGCTTAGTGCATGAGTGTTGAACATTATTTTTTGCAATTTCAATAGCACTAGCATTAACACATAGAAGTGTCAGAGTTTCAGGAGGTAAACCATAATCCTCTAGCATTTATCTCATCCACAGAAGTTGAGTGCATCCACTAGCTGTTGAGATGTATTCAGCTTCAGCAGTTGACAATGATATGCAGTTTTGGTTCTTGCTAGACCATGACAATAGGTTTGCACTAACTAGAAATCCTCAACCACTTGTGCTTTTTCTGTCATCCACATCACCTGCATAGTCCGCATCACTATAACCTGTATTGTTAGTAGCAGAATTTTTTGTGTACCAAAGTTCCATATTGGGTGTGCCAGAGATATATCGGATTATTATTTTAACAGCCTTGAGATGTGACTCCTTAGGATCAGACTGGTATCTAGCACAAACAGCATCACAAGCAATGGCAACAAGAAGACGGATTAACTCTAACCTTGCTATCGGAGGAAATGTCTCATCAAAGTCAATACCTTCCACCTGTGTGTAACCTTGAGCAACCAATCTCTACTTATTTCTAAACACATTAACTTTTTATCGGTTTTGTTCTTGAAGATCCATTTAGTTCCAATCACATTCTTGTCATTCGGCCTTGGAACCAACTCCAAACATCATTGTATTAAAATTGACTCAGCTCTTCTTGTAGGGTTTGAGTCTACGATCAACAACATGAGTTGTTATTCAATTCGCAGGATCGTTCTTAGGATATCAAAATAAATGCAATTAAATAAACCATGCAAAGCCTATGCATGCTCCTACAAAATTAATTGTACAAGATGGATTAGAGTTTATACCTTTTTCACCGTTTGATCTACAGGACAGATCGGAGTATGATAACGGTGAAAAACGTTCAGATCTGAAGCGGAATATGAACAAAACGATGGCTTCCTTCTTG
>JAPKLW010000749.1:162388-263366 GCA_026898455.1 Plectranthus barbatus
ACGTTATTAGGAACGGGTTGCACCAAACTAACTTGATCCACATATTTAAGGTTTCAGACATTCATTAATTAATTTGGTTTATATGACAATCAACCACAATTAATTAATATCTTATTTTCCTGAATAATACCACTCAACCTTTATCTCTTATGCTTGAATAAATCATTCAGCCTGCAGGACTTAGCATAAAGAACCTTGTGAGCTCATCAGGGAATGTCACCATCCTGGAACGGATATGTTACCATACATCCAGACTAAGCAGACCCCACACAAATCAACAACACCCAAGATGCAGATATGAGAGTACATGTAAGACTGGCCATCCTAGCAAATCAAAGTGCAGTCAACTCATGTGTGCCCCTTATCCTTCAGTAGGGTTTAAGATCATAGAAAGTATGTTGGGATCTGGCTCGTTCATATGTCAATAAGAACGGCGCATCCCACTGTTGATCCCATCAATACATAAGAATGTACCGACACATCAAGTGGCCAGGATAAGCCCACTTATGAACCGATGTGCCGCAGCTTAAACCGACAGCCTATCCAGGGACCATCTCAGCTGTGATACTCTTTATATCTCGCTAGGTCAAGCAAACCATATGATCCTCTGTGATCTACAACACACCATATGGTCATCCCTATCTACGAGATAAAAGGATATTATAGTTCGTCGTATGTTCACATTATCAGATAGCGAGATTTGTTTAATGTATCAACATAATGAAAGCCAGTATACAAACGCTTGATCAATTATGCTTTTCAGTATACATATCCCAACACTTCTTGCATAGAATTAATCAAAAATTCATCTGCAAGAGCTTCTTTGACAGTTTTTGGTTCAGTTAGAGATAAATAACATATAGAGTGTAAGAGATTAAACCTTGTAGACAAACACACGGATCTGACCATCTCTCGATAATTCACTGGATCCTTCTTTCTAGTTTGAATTCCTTCTAACAAACTCCTAATTACCTGAGAAGTGGGATGATCTTTCCTTATTTTCAGAGGTGGATCCCTCCTGTCATCGTTTGTCACAGGTGTGTCAGAGTGGTCATCCATGTCAAAGTCAGGACCAGTTTGACCAGTGGGTGGCTGATCACTGTTTGAAGGTTTTTCAGTACTTTCAATGAGATGAGATGCATCCAGTTTAACTATTTTCTCGAGCAGAGATCCAACTTCGTTAAACACAACATTGACTGACTCCTGAATTATTTGAGTTTCAAGGTTGTACACTCGGTAGGCTCGGCTGTTGCTAGCATACCTAAGAAATAGGGCTTTACTACTTCTTGTGTCCATTTTTGTAAGATATTCCCTATCATTCAACACATAAAAAAGACAACCAAAGACATGTAAGTACTTCAGGTTAGGTTTCTTACCATTCAGGATCTCATAAGGAGTTGTATTTGTTCCAGGACGAAGATAAACTCTATTGATCAAATGACATGCAGTGTTGACAGCTTCAGCCCACAGCCTTTTAGCAAGGTTCTTTGAGTTTAACATAACCCGCACCATTTCTTGAAGTGTTCTATTCTTCCTTTCCATAACATCATTCTATTGAGGTGTCTTTGGTGCTGAAATTCACGAGAAATACCTTTTCTTTCACAAAATTGGCTGAAACATTCATTCTAAAACTCTCTACCATGATCTGTTTGAATCCGTATGACACTTGAGTGATAGAGTTTCTTGAACTTCTTGTACAGCTTCTTAAAGTGATCAAAGGCTTCAGACTTTTCTCTCAAGAATTCAACCCATGTGAATCTAGAAAAATCATTAGTGCACACTAGCACATAATTCTTTTGACCTATACATTCAACATCAATAGGTCCCATCAAATCCATGTGAAGTAATTGAAAGCACGTGCTAGTGTTAACAGAATTAGTGACATGATGAGATGCACGAGTTTGTTTACCTTTTGTGCATAGATCGCAAACTTTGTCAGGATTGAACTTCAAGCTAGGGACACCTTTGACTGCATCAGCTTTGAGTAGCTTTTGTATGCAATGAGTACTTGCATGTCCCATTTTCTGGTACCACAGTTCTGTTGGAATTGTATACATAAAAGCATTATGATTGGTATATTAGGAAACGTTATGTTTGATATACTGGTAATCATTAATGACTTGCAATAAACAACTTCTGTCTGAATTAACAATGCGAACAAACACATCCAGTTATCTCGTTCGACCTAACGAGATATAAATAGTTATCACAGCTGAGACAGTTTCTGGTTTGGCTGTCGGTTTAGGCTGCGGCACACAAGTCCATAAGTGGTTTATCTTGACTGCTTTGTGTGATCCATCTCAATGTATTGATAGGATCAACAGTGAGATGAACCATTCTACTTGACATATGAATGAGTAAAGATCTCGGTAACTTGGTCGGATCTAAAGTCTATTGAAAGCTGAGGGGCACACATGGGTTGACTATCACTTTGACTTGCTATGGTGGAGAGTCTTACATGTACTCGTATATCTGCATCTTGGGTGATGGAAGTTTGTGTGGGGTTTCCTCAGGCTGGATTTAGATAACCATATTCGTTTCAAGATGGTGACATTCCCTGGGAAGCTCACGAGGTTCGTTATGCTAAGTCCTGCAAGCTGAATCATTGATTCAAGCATAAGCGATAAGGGTTGAGTGGTACTACTCAGGAATAATAAGAGATTAATTAATTACAGCTAATTGTCATACGCTGAATTAATTAATGAATGTCTGAAACCTTAAATATGGGGATTAACCAAGTCAATGCAACCCGTTCCTAATAACGTGGTAATAAAGGGGTAGGTCAGCATTAATTCTCTAGTGGCATGAATTAATGTTTATTAATTAATTATGTTCTAGGTTGAACATGGAATTAATTAATAGGAGGCCCACTTTATTATTTGCATTTGATCCCTGGTCTGGCCCAACACTGCTCAGAGCCCATTAGGGTTTATTAAACCCTAATAGCCCATTCTCAGATCTATATAAATAGATGAATCTCTCATTTTCCCACATAAGTTTTGAGTTTCAAATCAGAAACCCTAGAGAGATTGTGAGAGAGTGGGCGGCTGTAGATCCGGTGGCGTATCCTCACCAGATTTCCAGATCGAGCAAGGGAACAGATCAGAAGATCAGATCTGTAAGAACACCATCGCTTTGATCAACTCCAGATCCAGATCTGCACCATCTTCATTTCCATCATCGATCTAGATCTGTAGATCAGTCGTTGGAGTCTTAGGTATTCCTTTGAATCTACGAATTAAATTAAATAGGAGCATGCATAGGGCATTTACTGTTTGTCATGATATTTATTTTGATATCCATAAATCGAATCCGGAGTTTTAATAAATGGTGATTCATGTCGCCTTTTGTAGACTCAGTTCCTACAAGTTCAGCTTCGTCAGACTTTGACACCATGCATCTTCCTTCTTGTTCAGCTTGATAGCAGTTATCTGAGGATCTACTACCAAACATAACACATTTGTTAGATTTATCATATACTTCACAAACATCCTTGTCAAACTTAACAACCATCCCATCATCGCAAAGTTGACTTATGCGTATCAAATTTGAAGTGAGTCCTTCCACGTACAACACGTGTTGAATTTTTGAAAAGTCTGGCACATTCAACGTGTTCCTTTGCAAGTAATTTTTCCTTTGGCTCCTCATCAATATGTGACTGAACCGCCACAAAATTCTGAATAGTTTGAAAGACATGATCGTTCACCTATCATAAGTCTGGAGCAGCCACTGTCAAAGTACCATGTACTTGCAATGTTAGTATTTAAAGGAGTATACACAACAAAACAACTTGAACCTGTTTTCTGGTTTTCATCGGCAATTCTTTTCCTACAGAAAGGCTTGATGTGACCTGCCTTATTACAGTAATGACACGCATACTTCTTTGACTTTTCCTTTTTGTTTGACTCTCTGGTGTCAAACTCCCCCTTCGTGAATTTGATCATGTTCTTGATGGGTTTTGTATACTGAAAGCACTTATTATAATGAGTATACGATGGTTTATTTCTCCTATCTATTAACAATCTTACATGTATGTAACAAAGGTATCATCTTGTCTCATCGATAGGGACGATCATACGGCGTGTTGTAGATCGCAGAAGACAGTATGACCACTTGACCTAGTGGGACATAAACCTGATCAGAGCCGAGACAGCGTATGAGGATACGTCTGTCTGGATGGCTGCGGCATTGTCGGAGTAAGTAGTCTGTCTTGGTTACTTGACATGCTAGTATGCAGGGGTGGCGTATTGATGGACCACAGTGAGATGTATTCGACTGTCTCACACCAGCGAATACAAGATCTCGTTATATTGATTGAGTCCAAACCCTAACAAAAGTTCAGGGGTTTGCACGGGTTGACTGTTGCTTTGACTTGCCATGGTGGAGAGCCTAAGTAACGTGCTCGTATATCCGCATCTTGGGTAACACCAGTTTGTGTAGTACCGCCTGAGACTGGGTTTAGGTAACCATATTCGAGTAATAGGATGGGGACATTCCCTGAGGAGCTCAATGACATTCTTCGTGCCAAAGTCCTGCAGGCTGATTAAGTTCAGGCACGAGTGAGAAGGATTGAGTGGTACTACTCAGGAATAATAAGATATTAATTAATTATAGTTAGAGCTTGTCAGAAGCTCCAATTAATTAATGGATGTCTGGTAACCTTAAACATGGGGATTCTCAATTAATACAGCCCATTCTCATAATGTGGTAATAAAGGGGTAGGTCAGTATTAATTCTGTGGTGAAAAAGAATTAATATTAATTAATTAATTATGTCCTGGGTTGTGGACATGGGAATTAATTAATTATAGGCCCACTTTATTATTTGCATTAGGTCCCAGGACTGGCCCAAAATAAATAAGCTGAAAAAGGCCCAGTAGCCCATTAGGGTTGAAACCCTGGGTCTATAAATAGACCATTCTCTCTGGAAGCCCTAGCAGCAACTATTGAATACATTCAAATCAGTAAAACCCTAGAGGCAGAGAGAGAGTGGGCAGCGCCTGTAGAGGGGAGAAGAAGGATTTTTCTGCTCCGGCCTACAACACAGATCTGTGGAATCCTCACCAGTAGCAGATCTGAGCAGCATTGGGACACAGACCTGAAGATCTAATCTGGAGAATAGATTTCTCTTTTCTTCACCTTTTTGTTTTCGATTATTATCTAGAAATTAGATTTCTAATTTCTGTTTCCGTAGATAAAATCGAATTGCGTGGTTGAATTAAAGTTTGAAATTCAAATGCAAAAGATTGGATCAGACTCTACGGAGTTAAGGTAACTAATTCTTTATCCACGCATTAAATTCAATAGGAGCATGCTTAGGGTTTTGAATGGATTATGAACAATAACCATAAACGGTCCAGTTCATTTAGTTTTGGTGATTCGTTTCATGGTAAAACCCTACAATTGGTATCAGAGCCAGGTTTTGTTTTATGGCTCTATTGTTCATAATGGATTCGTTATGCATGTTTAAATTTTATGAATGTCGTGGATGGTTTTTGTTCCTCGTGGCAACCCGTGTAATTCATCCCGCGGTGGTTTATCCATGTAGGGTTGAATTAATTTTGTAAAATCATGAGAAAATCCGTGATTAGTATAGATTTGAAAATTGTAATAGAATAAAAAAAAATTTAAATCTGTAATTGGACGGGTCGAGGACGAAGAACGAAGACGGAGCCGGCGAAGGGCTGCGCACGGCGGCGGCAGGCGGCCGCACGTGCGTGCGGCTGCGAGCGGTTGTTGGAATTTCTAGTAAACGTCTAGAAGTGTAGCTTGCTAGTTCCTATAGGTGCATGGGTACGGTTGTTGGAATTTCTAGACAAACAATTTAAATCATGTGAATAGTGGGAGGGCTTTGCGTAAACGTCTACGAGTGTAGCTTGCGTAGATCTCTTTCACAAGTATTCTAAGATTGATTTAAATTATAGATAACAAAAGCCTTAAGGGTTGTGCGGTATGGTTACGTGCCATGCTAAACTGTCTCTTTTGGCTGAAGTTAAATTTGTGGTTAATCGCTTAGATGCGTCTTAAAATATAATGCAAGAATTGCATCCCTTTTCTTGAGAGATTACTTGGTCTAAGATTTTCACTAATTATTAATTTCTAGTGTCAAAAGCATCCTGACATGGTAGTGAAATTAAATGGATTGGGGCTTAAAACCCGCAGTTCTGGTTGAGGGTGACATCGTAAACGTCTACGAGTGTAGCTTGCAGTGGGAACTCTTGGGCAATTAGTGGAAAACATTTGTATTTTATTTATTAAAAGGTTTTTAATGCATTTGTTTTCGAAGTTCTACATGTATGTTCTTATTTAAGATTCTTTATTATTTCAGATATGTTTATGTCTAATGTCATCAATATTCTCGCACAAAACACTCTAACTGGTCCAAACTTCCTGGAATGGAAACGCAATCTCGAGTACCTCCTGATTGCAGAAGAACATATGTTCGTTCTGCAAGTACTTCGTTCTGAAGTGCCAACTGCTGAATCCAGTCAAATGGATATACACTTTTATAACAAGTGGGAGAAATCAAACAATGTAGTCAAGTGCTACATGATGACCACTATGTCGAAAGTCTTACAGCAACAGCATCAGCACCATAGGGATGCCTATGACATCATGACGAGTCTGGAGGCAACCTATGGGGAAACTGATAGAGCCGTCAGGTTCAATCTCATGAGAGAAATCGTGAGTAAGAAAATGAGTGATGGCACATCAGTGAGAGAGAACGTAGTTACCATGACACACCTCATGGATGAACTAATTGTGGATGGTGGAGGTATCGACGCTGAGGCTAAGGTCGATATCATACTGAACTCTCTACCCAAGTCCTTTGAGAGTTTTAGGCTGAATGTTGTCATGAACAAGAAAGAGTATACTCTTAACGAGTTGCTCAATGACTTGATGGCAGCAGAATCAGTCATGAACCCTCAGAAGGTTGCCTTGGCTACTTTTGGTAATCTCTCTGCTGTACCGAAAAGTATGAAGCGGAGGAAGGGGATTAAGAAGTGGGCCAAGAAGACACCTACGAAGGATGGTGGGGCTGGGAAAAAGCCTAAAGTGGCGACTGATAGGGACAGGTGCTTTAGGTGTGGTAAGAAAGGACATTGGAGGAAAGATTGTCAAGCCAACAAAGCTAGACAAAGTATGCCATTTTGCATGCATAACTGCAAGCATGATTAGAGTCTGTTGTAGCTCTTTCACAGCTGTAAGCGCTGACTTGTTGATCATGTTGTTGTACTTTGCAGGGGACAGTGCCGATAAGGCTGGTGAGTGATGGCAAGAAGATACCAAACTAGATGAAGGCAACGTTTTATGACGGAGCTTCATGGAGTTATCTTTTCTTTACGATTTGATAAACTAAGTACATTTAAGAGTTTTTGTTTTGTGGGCCGTGGTTTATCGGCAGGACAAAATTTATCAACCTTTTGGATATTTGTTATTTATGATTTCAGTCATTAGTGGTAAAAATGTTATCCATTACAAGATGTTGATTTATACTCTATATGTTACTTCGATCAAATATTTCTTTTATATTGCATGTAATTCATCCGTGATTGATAATCCTAAAAAGAGAAAACTTAATTCTTCGTATGAGGATCTTACATATCTCTGGCACTTGAGACTGGGTCACATCAGCTTGAAGCGGATACAAAGACTTGCAGATGACGGTACATTGGACTTAGTTCGGGTTGTACCTTATCAAGTCTGCGAATCCTGCATCGAGGGCAGTCAACTAGGCCTTTCAAGGCTAGTTAGTCTCGAGCAGAGGAAGTGTTGGAATTGATCCATTCTGACTTATGTGGACCGATGTCCACGCAGGCTCGTGGAGGGTACGAGTACTTTGTCACTTTCATTGACGATTACTCAAGGAACGGATACGTTTACCTGCTTCGCTACAAGTCTGATTGCTTTGAAAAATTCAAGGAGTTCAAGGCTGAAGTAGAAAAGAAGGTCGGGAAAACTATCAAGTCGCTGCGATCTGACTGCGGTGGCGAATACCTCAGTAACGAGTTCCTGCAATATTTGTCAGAAAACGGGATTACATCCTAGTGGACTGCACCGGGTACTCTCCAGCAAAACGGTGTGGCTGAAAGAAGAAATAGGACTCTTCTAGAGATGGTAAGAACAATGATGAGTTATGCAAACTTACCAATTTCGTTTTGGGGCTACGCATTTGAGACAACAGCTTACATGCTAAATGTGGTGCCTTCAAAATCAGTTCATAAGACGCCTTGTGAGCTCTTCCTTGGTCGGAAACCGAGTTTGTGCAAGTTTAGAGTATGGGGCTGTCCGACACACGTACTATCGAAGGAACCTGATAAGTTAGAAAGCAGGTCAAAAGTAATGTTGTTCATAGAGTAACCCAGGCAAACGAAAGGTGGTTACTTTTACTGTCTTGAGAGTCAAAGAGTCGTTGTTAGCACCAACGCCAGATTCTTGGTGGACAAGTATGTGAGTAATCACAAGTCGAGGAGTGATATTGTTCTTCAAGAAATAGAAAACGAGAATGCAATTTCGAGTGAAGGGGAACGTGTGAATGCTGGTGCACCTGTGAGAGGTTCAGCACCACAGACACGTTCTTCAATGCAAGGTGCAGAACCACAAGTTACTGCACCTACTACTGACACGGCACCGATGCCTCGTCGTAGTAGGAGAGTTATTTTCCAGCCGAAAAGGTACATGTTCGTGGGTGAGTCTTCGGACTTGAGCCCAGAAGACGGACATGAGGACTCTGACCCACTGAGTTACGAAGAGGCAGTGCAGGACAAGGATGTTGCCAAATGGCGTGTCGCCATGGATTCTGAAATTGAATCCATAACTGCTATGGATATATACCAGAAAACTGATTTGCCGGATGGCTTTAGGGCCATAGGGTGCAAATGGGTATATAAGAGAAAGAAAGGGGCGGATGGAAAGATCAGACTGGTGGCAAAGGGTTATAGTCAGAAAGAGGGCATTGACTACGACGAAACCTTTTCAACCGTAGCCATGCTCAAATCCATCTGGATACTCCTTGCCATAGCTGCGCGTATGGACCTCGAGATCAGGCAGATGGATGTCAAAACCGCTTTTCTAAACGGTTACCTTGAAGAAGGTAGGGACATGTATATGTAGCAACCCGAGGGTTACATAAGCAAGGGCGAAGAACATCTTGTCTGGAAGCTTAGGAAGTCCTTGTATGGACATTAGCAAGCTTCAAGGTTGTGGAACTTACGTTTCAACAATGTGATTAAATCCTATGGATTTGCACAGTTGGAAAATTAAAGTTGTGTTTACCGACTTTGTGTCAGTGGGAGCGTGGTTTTCCTTGCACTATACGTTGATGACATACTCCTATTTAGAAACAACGAGGGAGTGATGTTCGAAATCAAGGTTTGGTTATCCAAACAGTTCCAAATAAAGGATTTGGGAGAAGTTGGCTACATTCTTGGGATTAAGGTCTTACGAGATCGTAAGAGAAGAATGTTGAGCTTATCCCAGGCATCCTATGTGGATACTGTGGTTGCCCGGTTCAGCATGCAACTCGCCAAGAAAGGTTTACTACCTTTCCGTCATGGCGTTTGTCTTTCTAGTGGGCAGTGTCCTCAGACACAGCGGGAGAAAGACGAGATGAGTCTTGTACCCTACGCTTCAGCGGTGGGTATTCTAATGTATGCGTTGATGTGTACAAGGCCATATATGTGTTATGCCGTTAGCATGGTAGCAAGATATAAGTCTAACCCTGGACGGGCGCACTGGACTGCCGTAAAGCACATCCTCAAGTCTTGTATCTTGGAGGAGCTCAAAGCAGAAATGCATTGCTGACTCCACCATGGAGGCGGAATATGTTGCCACCTCCGACGCCTCGAAAGAGGGGGTATGGCTCAGGAACTACCTTTTAGAGTTGGGTGTGATTCTGAGTTTGCCGAGAAGCATCTCCATTTATTGTGATAACTCTGGTGCAGTGGCAATCTCAAAGGAACCGCGGTCTCACAGGGCAAGCAAACACATAGCGAGAAAGTACCATATCATACAAGAAATCGTATCGAGGGGCGATGTGAAAATTAAGAAGATTGACACTGCTGATAATCTTGTTGATCCATTTACAAAGAGCTTGCCGCAGAAAGTTTACGAAAGACATATTCGTGAGCTGGGTCTGAGGTGGATGCCGACCACTGACAGTGGTTAAAGAGACAGCAGACTAGATAGACGGACTGTATACTCTGTAATAGCTTAGTCATGCTTTGAGTATAAGTGGGAGATTGATGGGTTTTGTATACGGAAAGCATTTATTATAATGAGTATACGACTGTTTATTTCTCCTATCTGTTAACAATCTTACATGTATGTAACAATGGTATCCTCTTGTCTCACCGATAGGGACGATCATACGGCGTGTTGTAGATCGCAGAAGACAGTATGATCACTTGACCTAGTGAGACATAAACCTGATCACAGGCGAGTATGAGGATGCGTCTTTCCGGATGGCTGCGGCATTGTCGGAATAAGTAGTCTGTCTTGGTTACTTGACATGCTGGTACGCAGGGTGGCGTATTGATGGACCGCAGTGAGATGTATTCGACTGTCTAACATCAGCAAATACAAGATCTCGTTATATTGATTGAGTCCAAACCTTAACGACGGTTCAGGGGTTTGCACGGATTGACTGTTGCTTTGACTTGCTATGGTGGAGAGCCTAAGTAACGTGCTCGTATATCCGCATCTTGGGTAACAGCAGTTCGTGTAGTTGCCTGAGATTGGGTTTAGGTAACCATATTCGAGTAATAGGATGGGGACATTCCCTGAGGAGCTCAATGACATTCATCGTGCCAAAGTCCTGCAGGCTGATTAAGTTCAGGCATGAGTGATAAGGATTGAGTGGTACTACACAGGAATAATAAGATATTAATTAATTGTAGTTAGAGCTTTTCAGAAGCTCTAATTAATTAATTGAACCTTCTCGAGCTGGAGTCACCTTTTCCTTTCTTCATGGATCTCATGAACTTGTTGAACTTTTTTGTCAGGAGCACCAGATTGGGATGTTCCTCATCTAGAAATTCATCATCTAACACTTTGGGATCAAACTTTGGTGTACTTGACACACTTTTGATAGTTTCTTTTCCAGCATGAAGTGCTATGCTTTTGCCCCTGTAGACTTGTTTTTGTTCATTCAAATTCATTTCAAATGTGGTAAGAATACTTACCAGTACACCAATTTCCAGCTTTTCCAAATCTTTGGCCTCTTCAATAGCTAAAAATTTTGTAGTTGAATCTTTCAGGTAGGGATCTCAACATGTTGCTTACAAGTCTTTCATTGCTAATAGGCTCTTCAAGTGCGAGAGCATCATTTTCCATAGTCACCATCTTTTCAAAGTATTCGGTGATTGTTTCGTCCTCAGCCATACGGAGATTCTCAAATTTGGTAGTGAGATATCTCATTTTGGTCTTTCGTACGCTGGCTGACCCTTCACATTTGGCTTGTAAGATAAGTCAGGCTTCTCTTGCTTCCAAGCAACTTGAAATTAACCTAGCACAACCAATATCAACATACATAAAAATTGCATTAAGAGCCTTGGCATTGTAGTTTGACAACATCTGTTCCTCATTCGTCCATTTTCCTTCTTCATTTACAATTGTGACTATTTTTGTAGCATCTTTCGGATCTAGAATTTCTTCCTTCGGAGGTGTCCATCCTTCCAGCAATGCAGCCCATAAAGCGGTCCTATGCTGTAATTGTGACTATTTTTGTAGCATCTTCCGGATCTAGAATTTCTTCCTTCGGAGGTGTCCATCCTTCCAGCAATGCAGCCCATAAAATCAATAGACCTCCATAAAGCGGTCCTAGGTTGTAAGTGTATCTCTCGTTCTAGTAAACGTCTAGAAGTGTAGCTTGCTAGTTCCTAGAGGTGCATGGGTACGGTTGTTGGAATTTCTAGACAAACAATTTAAATCATGTGAATAGTGGGAGGGCTTTGCGTAAATGTCTATGAGTGTAGCTTGCGTAGATCTCTTTCACAAGTATTCTAGGATTGATTTAAATTATAGATAACAAAAGCCTTAAGGGTTGTGCGGTATGGTTACGTGACATGCTAAACTGTCTCTTTTGGCTGAAGTTAAATTTGTGGTTAATCGCTAAGATGCGTCTTAAAATATAATGCAAGAATTGCATCCCTGTTCTTGAGAGATAACTTGGTCTAAGATTTTCACTAATTATTAATTTCTAGTGTCAAAAGC
This sequence comes from Plectranthus barbatus, assembly GCA_026898455.1. Classification (NCBI taxonomy): domain Eukaryota; kingdom Viridiplantae; phylum Streptophyta; class Magnoliopsida; order Lamiales; family Lamiaceae; genus Plectranthus; species Plectranthus barbatus. Next base: position 174,601 of record JAPKLW010000749.1, read on the forward strand.
ATCCTGACATGGTAGTGAAATTAAATGGATTGGGGCTTAAAGAGTCCTACAATCGTCAAGCAAAATTTATGCATAGCATAAAAAAAAGATGTGAGGAATTGTAAGGCTTCGAGTATGTAAGATGGTCACTTGAGTCCGGTGCAGACTTGGATTTGAGGACAAATATCTTTGAAGAGTAAGGGAATGATGGAGATCCAATTGACAAGATATTTCAAGAAGATTTGTTGAAGATATTATAGAAGTTTTGATATATCTAGATAAGATTTAATTTAGTCTTAATTTGATTAGATTTGATTTCTAGATTTGTTATGATTTAAATTTCATTTTTATTACAAAGATATCAAGATATATTTGTTGTATATCTTGATAGATTTGATATATATTTTAGATTTATTTTCCTAGTTAGATTAGATTTAGAGATTTGATTTTCTCCCTACAAATAGGGCTCTATATTTCATTGTAATTCAATTTTCAGTTAAAGAATAATATTGTGAGTTATTTCTCCAATTCTGAAATTCATGAATTTCTGTGGATTACCTTGAAATTCAAAATTGACTTATCAACTGGACTTTCACATTCGTTTGTGGCATCTTCGACTATATCATTTGTTGTTGGATCAATTCGCTTCTTGGGTCGTTGGAGATTTTCAATCTGGACTACGGTACTTGAAGGCTTTCAAATCCAAAGATGTTGGATTTTCCATTGTATCAGTTATGCATTGATAGTTCTTCAGTTTCTTGGGGCGTATATGAGATTCATCTGGAATACATGATTTGAATGGTCGATAGTTCTTCAGCTTCTTGGGGTGTATATGAGATTCATTTGGAATACGTCATTTGAAGGGTCAAATTAGAAGTGTTGAATCTTCCACCATTTATTTTCATTCGAGTCATTTTCTCATCGAGTCAACTCTTGTTCTTGGGCTACGATCTAAACCTTCCCGGCGAGGATCGTATCGTCTCTAGTCTTCTGCATCTCTTATTTATTGATCTTGGAGCACTCGTACACATCGTCCACCACTTTGCAGTAAAACGTGTCCTCTTCCACTTCTTTTACCTGGTCATGCCACAAAACACAACTTCCATAAACTCACGTGGAGGTTAATAAGAAGGTGGAGGTGCTCCCTATTATTTTGGAACATGAATAAATAAAATACAACTAAATAATATAGTTAGAAACAATAATAACTTCGTTCCCTAATATTTAGGACCTGTAAAAATGAAACAAAAAAAATATATACATGATTCCTATAAAATAGGAATTTGTTGTAACAAACAGATACGGAAGTTTAACATAGCAATGTCAAAGTTAAAGAAATTATGTCAAAGATAAAACAGATTCGGATAAGATTAATACCAAAGTGTCAACGTTGTCTCAATCTTACTTATTTGACACTTCACAGAAAAAGAGTAAAAGATAACTCTTTATGAGAGTTATCACAAGCAAGTATACAAGCTGCAGAAAGGTCTATATGATTTGAAGCAAGCACCGCGAGTATGGTATGACACTATATCACAATTCCTACTAAAGAATGCATTCAGGAAAGGAAAAATCGACATGACTCTGTTTCAAATCAAGGTTGAGGAAGACATCTTATTGGTCCAGATTTACGTTGATGATATAATTTTCGGGTCAAGGAATCTGAGCCTTTGCGAGAAATTTTCCCAGCTTATGAAGAGTAACTTTTAGATGAGTAGGATGGGCAAAATGACATACTTCTTAGGTTTACAAATTCATCAATCAAGTGAACGGATTTTTATCAATCAAAAGAAGTACACTAGAGACCTTACCAACAAGTTTTTTCTAGAAAAGACCAAGTCATTAAGGATTCCTATGAGTACAAACGTACAGATCACGTTGGATGAAGATTGAGAGTCAATTAACCCATCAATGTAGAGAGTAATCATAGGCTCACTCCTATACTTGACAGCAAGCCAAACTTACATTTATGCCGTCGGAGTATGCGCCGGTTCAAACCTATAAAATTTATGCCCATTGCAGTCACCCATAGTTCTTTGATTATTTTTTTAAAATTTCATCTATTCTTTTTTTTTTTAACAACTCATCCTATAGCTTATGATTTGTTAGGTTGTGATAGTGGATAGTTTAAAAGTAAAACCCCTAAAAAGTATTTTTCCCGTTCAAACAAAGTTTTCTAAAGTAAACTTAAAAAATTATGGAAACAAATTCATACAATCTATTTAACATGACAAGGAATGCTACTATGGAAATGACTCCATGAATTAATTTTAAATCAAACATGGCAAGAAATTGAAGCATAATTAATGATTATTTTTTTAAAAAAATTCTTGGAATAAAAAGATTATAGATAGTTATTATAAAATATTGATGCAAATAAAATTAATTTAGCAAGTTGACTTCATTTATCTATTAATTCCCAATTTGTTGTTTTCATGCGGCTATTATTTAATTTCTTGATTAAATATATTATATTTCTATTAATTATATTTAAGACTTGTTTCATAATTCCACCAATAAATATTAGGCTCATACAAACATACATTCAACAATACATATTATATACATATATATATGTATATAAATATATATTCACAAATGTTGTATAATCATATTTTCGTTAACGTTAATAGAATTGATTGTATCATTAATTAATCATATAAGAAATGAATTAGGATCAGTTTAAAAATTCATATTAATGGTTATTTCAACTTTCTAAAAACTAATTCAAAATACAAATTTTATGCATCCCTTATTCAATCAAATCTATATCTATATTCTATATATACTAAAAATCAAAACTCTACTAAAAGAAAATTCCCAAAAAAAACACTTGCCTAAAATAAAGCTGCAATATATTAGGTAAGTAATAATATTAAATATGATAAGTATAATTATTACTAAATATTTTTTGGAATATGTAAATTATAAATATTTATAATCATGAATAAACTCTAAATTCACTAACTATAAATTAATTAGAAAATAACAATAAAACTTAATAGCAAAATGAAAATTAAAAACTGAAATGACATTTATTTTGTCGGCATTCATATAATAAAACAAGATAATTGAATGAAACCTACAAAAATAAATAATATTCAAACAAATAAGAATCTTACAAACTTGATATGAACAACATATCTCACAATATTGGAATGAGTTATCAACACACTCAACTCAGGGTATTTATACAATTTTTTTAGTATTTATAATTCGTATTGACAATAAATCTACCCAATGATTATGCTAATAATTTTTATGAATTATTGTTAGTCAATTTGATCTTTTCCGTTCCTTAATATTTTATAAGGTATGTTAATTATTAACATATATATAGCAGTCGTTTCATTTCATTATGATTTATTATGTTACTGTTTCCTAAGTTTCACCAACTTATTTTCGGAAAATTTTTGGAGCAGGAAAAAAATTAATTTTCGGGATCTTACTTTTAAGAATATATAAATATTTGTGTGTGTATTATCACAACTGGAAAAGGGGATGGAATTAATAAGAAGAGAGAGAGAACAAAGACAATGGAGATGAGTAAGTGAAATTATAAAAAAGTGGATAAGATAGAATAGATACGACATGGGTACTCTCCCATCATACAAAAACCCTCTTCACAGCACAAGTTTATCCAGAGGCCTTGAAGCTACTCCAAACCTTAAATATCACTGGAGTTAACCAATGTGCCCGAACAGTCAAAGTAAATTTTAGAACATATGTGAAAAATCTATGAAGAAAGTTCCTACATCAACAAATGTTCAAGTACAGAGCAAAAATCGACACCACAAATATCTACCAACGAGCCCAGTAAGTGGACTCTTATCGTAAAGCTCCAAAGCCAAAGTATATGTGAGATCAAAAGTCGAGGAAGCATTTTGTTTCAAAAGAACTATAATTGTGATCAGTATTAAATAATTGAAAACAGTGAAAATCTTTTCGGTTTAGTTGAACAAAGAGTGGACGTACGATCATTTTGTATCCGAACAACTAAAAATCCAATCTCTTGTACTTCTTTCAATATTTTTATGTTTACTACTTAAGTTCAAAACCCGACAATGGATCCTCATTATTTGTTGGTGTAAGTTTGAAAACTTACTTTAATAACTGCTTTACTTAAACAAACTATTCCAAGTATATTTAATTTTTTGGTCTCCCAATTCCAGATTCACACGTTTCAGCACATTAATTTGCTTACTCCGACTCACTGGGACCAACATCTATGGACCACATTATTAAATATATGTAACTATGTTGGGTCTTCTCTAAAGATAGACTTCAGCTGCCACTAGACACACACTGTAATTGGTTGAGCTTTACCACTATCGGGTAGCTAGGCTCTTATTTTTGCAACTTCAACTACACATGGTACTTGAATACGGGTTGATGGGACAATTCTTCTACTAACTGAAAGTTTGCAAAACTCTTCTACTATAGAGTATGAAGGATTGTGTTCACTTCTTAAATATTGTTTATGGATTTTGATCCTACCTATCTTAGATGCTTTGGAGTCTTTATTATTGATAAGTTGGTCGGCCTCATGTGGTGTCGTGCAAGATGCATGAAAGTCTTAAGAGATCTTTAGGTACACACATAGAGAGTGAGTGAGAGAAGAATTCTTGAGCGTGTAGATTGTTCGAATTCTAAGTATCTGTTGATGTGTCTCTTTGCTCTGGCCTCTATATAGAGTATTTATTGTCTTTAGTTTTGAAATAGATCCATTGAGAGATGTGTCAAGTGACTCCCACTGTGCTGGTGGCTTGCTTTTGTACTTGGATGTTACAACTTGATTGACAGTTACATCTGTTGACAACTAGGTCATCTGAGTTTATACTAGTCACCTAATCATTTTTTCCTCATGTGTAGTTCATCCTAAATAGTCAGCTTGTGCTCTTCTCTCAATTGGCCAGCTCTCTCCTCTGATTATCATATGTGTACCCTTCTTCCAATACTTGTCAACTAGGGTGACAAGTTATGGATTTTACAAACTTATCTATAGTCATTTGGTTTTTGAGTTCTTCAAGATATTGTTTTGCGGCTACCAGTTGTAGTTTCATCATAACAACTTTCAGTTGAGTTAATTAATGTGGTCAACTTGGTGTTTGAGATCTTATTCTTTTGGATCTGCAGAGCTCTGTGTACGGTGTTGTTTAGAGACTTTGCACCAGATTTGGCTAAGAAATTAATCGAGAACCTGGGATTCTCTCTGGTGATCATTAAAAGTTGAGAATTAGGATGATGACCAAATATATTTTTAGTAAAATCCAACAAAAACTCAAAAAGAATTAATGACTGAAATTCATTCAATTTTTTGTCTTCACGTTTGAAATTAAGTCAGAATTCGTCATATCTAGCATGCCATACTATAGATCTACAATTTTAATAAGTGACGCCAAACTTTGTGTGATGAGGCATGATTCCAGGGCTAATGAAACTGGTAATGTGTTGTTCCAATGAAATGTAACATTAAATGTGTTTGAATTTTGAATAATTAATTTTAGCAGTCATTTACTTTGTCACCTCAGCATTCATTATCTTCCATACGTCTATGATTAAAAGTTGCGACTCAATTGTAACTAATAATTGGATGCCAGGTAATAAACACAATTGAAAGGTTGCACTGAGTTTATACAACTTGATGGAGGGATAACTTAGAGCTAGGTCTCATTATATTCTGCACCTAACTAAGTAATTGACAACTGGTCAGTTCTGAGAAGTCTCACAGAGTGATCTACCCGACAACTAACAATCCTCTCGTTCAGCTCTTGGCTAAGAAATCTTTTAACTAAACGATATAACAGTACAGTACCAATGGCTAGCTCTTAGCTCTTTTACCTAGAGTTGGGGTTTCAGTGGTAGTTACCACATGAGTACATATGTCATGAACTCGAAATTTTTTGAATTAATGCTAGAACTTGTAATGGGTCCTTAATTGGCAATGGTTCCTTTAACTGAGAGTGCTCTAACTGCAGCTTAAGTTCCCTCCGCTTTAGTTGTATCAAATTTTTCTTTTCAATGGGTGCCCTTCAAGTTTAACTGGAGTTCTCTATTCTTTGGAGATATCTAAGTTTTTATGTTTAAGATCTTAACTTATACACCATCTCTGTCACTTTGAACTCCAACTAAGAAAATACCGATGAACACTATCCTTCAAACATAAGGTTAAACAAGAGGTGTCACACTAACTATAGGTCCTATTTTACTAGCTCGTGTGATTAATAATTTCCCGATCCACACCTTTTTAAACCTGAACTCAGAAGATTATTTCCCTAATGTTCTCCTTTCGTTCACAAATAATTAATCCTATTATGTTGTTTAATGTCGGAAGGTGCACATATGTGTCACTTTTATCTTTAAGCTGATTACTTGACAAAACCTTAAAGAGGTTCATCGGATTAAATCATTGGCCTCTACGTTGAGACTTTCCATTGTGGCAGCTATGTTAATATGAGTTTATGAACTTATTTTTTCTTAGAAACAAGCCTCCAATTAAGTTTCCCTATATTGAAATATCTCCAATTGTTATTTCGATGGATATGGAGTCTGCAACTGTAATTTTGACTTAGGGATTTCGCGGCGAACCGAATCACTAAATCCAAATAAATCGGATCGTTTCATGGATGTTGAGAGCAAATACCAATTCAATAAACCTAGCATGCTCCTATGAATTTGATGCAGTAGATATACGAGTTTACCGTAACTCCCACTACAAGAAAATTATAGAACGACAACGGTTTAGGCTTAAAAACGTTGTTGTATAGTGAACAAAGCCTAAAACGTTGTCTATTAGAATATAAAAATACATAAAGACAACGGTTGAAACTCACCGATATTGTTTAACTATTGTCTTATTACATAAAAGACAACACTTAAATTTAAGTGTTGTTATTTAACTATTGTTGTATATTTTAAAAATAATTCTAAATTAATCTAAAATAAAAAACCTAAATTCCCTTCTTAAAAAACCTAAATTTCCTATATTCTCTTCATTAAAAAACCTAAATTCCCAAAATTCTCTGCTTCTTCTTCTTAAAAAAAAAAAAACCTAAGTAATTCCCTTCCATCCTTCGTTTGCAATTCCCTCCCGTCCCGCCTCACCACCGTCGCCCCTGCCACTCTACACGGCAGCCACCACCACCATCGCCCCTGCCACATCCACACACGCCCACCGCCGTCGCCATCGCCGCACGGACGCCCGCCCGCCCTCTGGCATCGTCCCTATCGCACAATTGCCCGTCCTCTACCGTCGCACCTACCGCTTGAACGACTGCCACCACTGGATATCGCGCTCGCGCCATTGTCGCACGGACGCCCACCCGCCCTCTGCCGTCGTCCCTGTTGCCCGATTCAGGAGTCCCTTATCAGAGACTGAAGCAACTTTCATGGATCACAAGAATGTGAGTTGTTCTTCACTTGTTCTAGATGAACTATTGAAGCATTGTCATTAGTTGTGCGTTTTGGTGGTCTTTTGGGATTTTAATTGGCTGATGTGTGCTTTAACTATGGTTATTTTATGATCGTTGATGCCTAGTAGCTTGACATGAACTAATTATTAGTGATGGATTGTGGGTTTTTTACTTTATCCAACAGAAATATTGCATTTAGGACTCGTTATGCTAGTTCACCCCTGCTACTGGATATAATAGAGGGCACTTTGACCTCTTACCGCAATTATCTTGTAACTGCAGGTTTGAAAATCTACTTTAAAAAAAAATTAAGATCTGGTGAAATTGGATTGCATATATTGAGAACTATAAGTTATGGATATTATGAATTGTCTAAGTTGCTCGAGGTAGGCTCTTTTCTGAAACTCCTAATACATGTGATCTTAATTTTGAGCTCTCAGTATTTTCTCAATGCTGCTCTTAATTTAAAAAAGCTCGCTTAGCACTTCAAAATAGGCTCCAATGCTTTGCCGAGATCTATGATTTCTTTTTTTAATTTTTTTGCAAAATCTAAATCATTATCTGTACCACTCCTCTCCTCTCCTCTCCTCTGCCACACCCCACCCCTGTACGTCCCCGGCACCTCTACCATCCCCCGCTGCTGCGCTGTGAACATCAGCTTTTCTTATTTTTTATTGTCTGATTGTTTGTTTAATTGTTAATTTTTTTACTTTTGGTTGATGATTATTGATTAGTAATTAGTGATTTAATTATACATAAAAATCATGTATATATAATTTATAAATATTTTAAAGAAACGATTCGCTTTGCTTTGTCGCTTCGTCACTTCATCTTTTGGGGCCTTATCGCTTTACCTTGCTTAATGCATTTTTAAACTAAGATGTTGCTGCTGCTGCAATACTTGCTTGTTTGCTACAATATATCTTTGAATTCGAAACAATCAGATTCACTTTTACCACCAAATCTTAACATGCAAGAAAACCGGAGGGTAAGATATTTCATCTGGGTGGGAAAATAATATTATTTGCTTGCTCTTAGAGTAAACTGTTAAAATAATATTATTCGCTCCTCTATTAAATCCTGTTCTTTGAATTGCTTTTTCCTCTTAGGATGTTCTTTGCTGAGTTTTCTTAATTAGCTGAAATGTGATTGAAGTTGGATACTGGTTTAAGCTTGCACTCTTTTTTTATTGTAATGATGGGAGAAAACTTCCTAGTCAATTTATACAAATAGCTTGATAGTGGAAATAAGAAGGTCGCATCACTATGTATATTTGCCTTTATATTTTTTATTTATTTTTAATAGTTCCAAATTCATTAATTATCCAACTAACTTATTAAATTTATATTATATAAAGTGCCTTGAAGATTTTTTAAGCAAAGAAGTAACAAAATAAAAGAAAGGCCTCTAAGTGGACTATAATCAAGGTATGTTCATAACTTACTTTTGAAATTCGTAGGACGAAAACGAACCAATCATTAATAAATTGATTTCAAACATAGGGTCCGAAACAACCTGATGAATCCCAATGTGAATATTATGTGATGAGATACATGAAGGATATAATTGAGGCTGATGATGTGAAAACGATTGGTTCGCTGCAATCATTGGTAATTATTGCTCTTATTCTTTTATTATCTTTTAATGAGATATAAATATTGTTTTATGCATGATTTGTTTTGTTTTATGCCAGTAAGTAGCTTTTTCATGTCACATTTTGTTATTTTGTTTTATGATTTATTTTTGTTATTTTGTTATGATTTATTTCTTTTTCTTGTAATTTTTAATGTAATTTTATTTTGTCCCTTTGAAGCGCCTCTTTTAGTCATTGTTCTGATTAGTTGAGTATATTTATCATTATGCATCTGCCGATGTAATTAAACATTCTTTTTTTGCTTTTTTGTTTAATAGTTCAAAATGAGTTATTCTGTTGGGGAAATTGATGATGTGCGCAAGGAATGGGCCAACCGTGTTCACGAATATGCATGATGGACAAGTATTTAATTGTATTTTTGGATAATGATAGATAAATATTTACTTTGTAGTTTCAGATATTTTATATTTTCAGATATTGATTGACAAATACTCTGGGAATATTGTTGATGACTTGTGATTGCAAATGAAAGTTTTAATTATATTTTAGTGAATTTCGTGATTTCAATTGTGTATTATTTTGTGAAAAATCGTGGTCAAAAAATATAAATAACAACACCCACATTCATGAATTGACAATAGTTATAAACCATTGTCGTATATATGTACAACAACACTTAAAAACTATTGTCGTAGGGGTAATTTATTAAACAACGTATAGCTACGACAACGATTGATTATTGACTACGACAACAGTTTTAAACTGTTGTGGTAAGTAGCCACGACAACGGCTAAAAACCGTTGTCGTAGGGGGTATCTACGAGAACACAACCTACGTCTACACTACGATTATAGCTACGACAACGGTTTTTAACCATTGTCGTTCTACAATTTTCTTGTAGTGTCCGTAGTGTTAGATCCGATCTCTCGCATTTGAATTCCAATCCTTTGATTCAACCACGCGGCTTGATTAAAACTGCGGACACAAAAATTAAAACCAAATCTAATTTTAAGAATTAATCAAATAAAGAAAAGAAGAGAGAATCTATTCTCCAGATTAGATCTTCAGATCTGTATCCCAATGTTGTTCAATCCTGCTACTAGTGAGGATTCCATATAACTGCGAATGTTTAGGCCGGAGTCGAATTTCTTCTCTCCCAAACACACTGAAGCCGCTGCCCACACTCTCTCTCTCCTACGGTTTCTGTGATTTGAACTGAACTAGGGTTTTAGAGAGAGAACTGTCTATTTATAGATCTAAGGTTGCAAACCCTAATGGGCTACTGGGCTCCATTCAGCATATTTAAATTGGGCCAGACCTGGGACCTAATGCAAATAATAAAGTGAGCCTATGAATTAATTAATTCTCATGTTCACAACCCTAGAGACAATTAATTAATTATTATTAATTCTTTTTTACCACAAAATTAAGCTAACCTACCCATTTATTACCATGTTATGAGAATGAGATGCATTTACTTGAGAATCCCCATATTTAAGGTTGCTGGATATTCATTAATTTATTGGAGATTCTGACAAGCTACCACAATTAATTAATATCTTATTTTTCTTGAGCAGTACCACTCAAACCATATCACTCGTGCTTGAACTTAATCATCCTGCAGGACTTTAGCACGATTAATATTACTCGCATGTAAGTTTGTTAACAGATAGGAAATATTGTTGAATGTATACTCATCGTAATAAATGCTTTCTGTATACAAAACCCAACAATCTCCCACTTATACTCGCTATTACAGAGTATACAGTGCGACTATCTAGCCTAGCTATTACATCATCCACTGCCAGTGGTAGGCTTCCACCTCAGATCTAGTCCACGAATATGTCTTTCGTAAACCTTCTACGGCAAGCACTTTGTGAATGGATCAGCTAGGTTGTCACTAGTGTCATTATTCTTGATCTGCACATCGCCCCTCGATACGATCTCTCGCATGATATGGTACTTCCTCTCTATGTATTTGCTCGCCTTGTGAGTCCGTGGTTCCTTCGAATTTGCCACTGCACCAGAGTTGTCACAATGGATTGTGATACTCTTAGGCAGACTCATAATCACATCCAACTCTAAAAGGTAGTTCCGATCGAAGCCTCGGAGGCGGCGACATATTCTGTCTCCATGGTGGAGTCAGCAATGCATTTCTGCCTTGCGCTCCTCCAAGATACAACCCCACCTCCCAAGATAAACACATAACCTAAGGCCAATTTCTTCTTATCCTGGTCCCCTTAGAAATCCGAATCTGTGTAACCTACAGGGCACAAATCCTCACTTTGATAAATCAAACAATAATTCCTAGTTCTCTTCAAATACTTGAGGATGTGCTTTACTGCAATCCGATGCGCCTGTCCGGGGTTAAACTAATATCTTGCTACCATGCCAACGACATAACAAAAAATAGGCCTGGTACACAGCATTGCATATATGAGGCTACCCACCGTAGATGCGTATGATACAAGAATCGTATCCTCTTTCTCACTTTGTGTCACAGGACACTGCCCAGTAGAAAGATGTACGCCAGGTCTGAAAGGTAGCAAGCCTTTCTTGGCAAGTTTCGTGTTGAACCGGGCTATCACAGTATCCACATAGGATGCCTGGGATAAGCTTAACATCCTTTTCTTACGATCTCGTAAGACCTTAATCCCAATGATGTACCCAACTTCTCCCAAATCCTTCATTTGGAACTGTTCGGAAAACAAACATTTAATCTCTGACATTACTCCCTCGTTGTTTCCAAATAGGAGTATGTTGTTCACGTACAGTGCAAGAAACACCACGCTCCCACTGACACAAAGTCAGTAAACACAACTTTCGTTCTCCAACTGTGAAAATCCATAAGATTTAATCACATCGTTGAAACGTAAGTTCCACGACCTTGAAGCTTGCTTAAGTTCGTACAAGGACTTCTTAAGCTTCTAGACAAGATATTCTTCGCCCTTGCGCATATAACCCTCGGGTTGCTGCATATAAATGTACCTACCTTCTTCAAGGTAACCATTTAGAAAAGCGGTTTTCACATCCATCTGCTAAATCTCGAGGTCCAAATGCGCTGCCATGGCATGAAGTATCCAGATGGATTTGAGCATGGCTACAAGTGAAAAGGTTTCATCATAGTCTATGACCTCCTTCTGACTATAACCCTTTGGCACCAGCCTGGCTTTGAATGTCGTAACTTCTCCATTTGCTCCTTTCTTTTGATTGTATACCCACTTGCACCCTATGGCCCTAAAGCCATCAGACAACAAAACTTTCTGTTATAAATCCATAGTTGTTATGAATTCTATTTCAGAATCCATAGCAATGCGCCATTTCACAACATCCTTGTCCTGCACTGCCTCTTTGTAGGTTAGTGGGTCAGAGTCTGAAGACTCACCCACGAACATGTACCTTTCCAGCTACAAAATAATTCTTCTACGACGAGGCATCGGTGTTGTGTCAGCAGTTGGTGCATGAACTTGTGGTTCTGCACCTTGCACTAAAGAACACGCCGATGGTGCTGTACCTCTCACAGGTGCACCCACGTTCGCACGTTCCCCTTCCCTTGGAATTACATTCTCTTCTTCAACTTCTTGAAGAACTACATCACTCATTGTCTTGTGATTTCTCACATACTAGTCCTCCAAGAATCTAGCATTAGTGCTAACAACGATTATCTGACTCTTCGGACAATAAAAGTAACCACCTTTCATTTGCCTAGGATACCCTATAAACAACACTACCTTGGTTCTACTTTCTAAGTTATCAGGTTCCTTCGTTAGCACGTGTGCCAGACAACCCCATACTCTAAACTTGCACAAACTAGGTTTGCGTCAGAGGAAGAGCTCACAGGGTGTCTTAGGAACCGATTTAGAAGGCACCAAGTTTAAAATATAAGTCATTGTTCCCAATACATATCCCAAAAATGAAATGGGTAAGCTTGCATAACTCATCATTCATCTCACCATCTCCAAAAGAGTTCTATTTCTTCTTTCGGCTACACATTTTGCTGGGGGGGTACCTGGTGCAGTCCACTGGGATGTAATCCCATGACCTGACAAATATTGCCGAAACTCATTCCCGAGGTATTCGCCACCGCAGTTAGATCACAGCGACTTGATAGTTTTCCCGACCTTCTTTTCAACCTCATCCTTGAACTCTTTGAATTGCTCAAAGCATTCAGACTTGTACCAAAGCAGGTAAATGTATCCGTATCTCGAGTAATTGTTAATAAAAGTGATGAAATACTCATACCCTCCACGAGCCTGTGTGGACATGGGCCCACATAAGTCAGAATGGATCAATTCCAACACATCCTCTGCTCGAGACTGACTAGCCTTAAAAGGCCTAGAGGACATCTTTCGCTCGATGCAGGATTCAAAGACTTGATATGGTACAGGCCGGACTAAGTCCAATGTACCATCATCTGCAAGTCACTGAATCTGCTTCAAGTTGATGTAACCCAGTCTCAAGTGCCAGAGATATGTAGGATCCTCATAAGAAGAAATAAACTTTCTCTTTCTAGGATTATCAATTACAAATGTATTACATGAAATGCTTGCGGATGTCTTATGATGACAGTTAACGACATAGAGAGAGTTATTCAGCATTCCACGAAAGATACTAACGTTATTACCAATGATAGAAACACAAATATAAAAAACAACTAAATATCCATCAACATAAAGTTTGGAAACTGAAAAAGGTTCCACCGAAAATGTGACACATAAAACATCTCTCAAAGTCTAAACAGAATCATCAAAGTACAAGGTGACATCTCTAATGGCAGTTGCACTCACTCGTGCTGCATTCCCCATTGAGATGGTAACTTTGTCATTCTTCAGCACCTTCCTCGGTGTGAGCCCCCGCAAAGTGTAACAAACATGGTCAGTAGCTCCAGTATCCACTACCCACGAATGAGTAGAAACCAATGCTAAATATGCTTCCATTACAAATGCAAATGACGTAACTTGTCCTTTAGCATTGGGACAAGTTACCTTCCTGCACCCAACTGTAGGGTTTGAGTCTACGATGGACAACATGAGTTGCCATTATTAAATTCTTGCGAAGGATCGTTCTTAGGATATCAAGAATAAATTTCAATTAAATAAACCATGCGAGCCTATGCATGCTCCTACAAAATTAATTGCAGAGGATTGAATTTAGGAATACCTGATCTTCACCGTTTGATCTACAGATCTAGATCGGAGCCAATAACAATGAAGTAGATCTGGATCTGAATCTGAACAATGGCGTTGGAAGTTGTTCCTACAGATCTGATCTTCTGATCTGTTCCCTTGCTCCTTGGAAATCTGGTGAGGATTATCTACCAAGTTGGATCCGAGATCTGGAGAAATCGATCAGTCTCTCCCTCCGGATCAGCCGCCGCCATTCTCTCTCAATTCTTTCAATATACTGAAATCTCAAAAAATGATCTGATAGAGAGAAGGCCTATATATAGAGTTAGGGTTTTGAGAAACCCTAACCCTAGTGGGCTTGAGCAGTTCATGGGCCAGACCAGGGACCAGATGCAAATAATAAAGTGGGCCCTCTTTTTTAATTAATTCTTCCCTGTTCAACCCAGAACATAATTAATTAATAAACATTGTCTTAACCTTCACCATGGTAACAATGCTGACTCGCCCCTTTATTACCACGTTATTAGGAACAGGTTGCACCAAACTAACATGATCCATATATTTAAGGTTTTAGACATTCATTAATTAATTTGGCTTATGACAATCAGCCATAATTAATTAATCTCTTATTTCTTGAGTAATACCACTAACTCCTTTTCACTTATGCCTGAATTAAATAATTCAACCTGCAGGGTTTAGCATAATGAACCTTGTGAGCTCCTCAGGGAATGTCACTATCCTGAAATGGATATGCTTACCTAAACTTCCAGCCTAAGCAGGCCACACACAAATTACCAACACCCAAAATACGGGTATAAGATTACATGTAAGACTTGCCACCATGGTAAATCGAAGTGTGGTCAATCTGTGTGTGCCCCTTATCCTTCAGTTAGGTTTAAGATCATATGAAGTATTTTAGGGATCTGGCTCATTCATATGCCAATGAGAATGGCACATCCCACTGTTGATCCCATCAATACATAACCATGTACCAACACATCAAGTAGCTAGAATAAGCTCACTTTTGAACCGATGTGCCGCAACTTAGACCGACAGCCTATCCAGGGACTGTCTTAGCTGTGATACTGTTTATATCTCGCTAGGTCAAACGACTCATATGATCCTATGTGATCTCCTACACACCATATGGTCATCCCTATAGGCGAGATAATCGGATATTATGGTTCGTTGTATGTTTGTTTCATCAGACAGCGAGCATTGTTGTAGCAACACATATATGAAGACTAGTGTACAAAACATTTAATCATATATGCTTTCAGTATACAATCCCAACACCAGCACACTTGTATTTCCTTAGAGTGACCTTAACTCTCTTCACCTTCCTTGATTTGCCGATGGTTGCTCGTCGGGCTAAGTTCTCGCGGACTATTGGGCTTGCAATGTGTGCCTAGGCCTGCGATCTGGTTAACTGGCCTAGTTGTCCAATTTTCTTATGGATCAAATCTTGGAGGCCCAGATTTATAAAATAAATTCAGATCACAGTCCAAGTAGTGGGAGCCCAGTAGAAGATCTGTATAATTAATTTCAACTTGTAATAGTTAGAATTAATAGTTCTCACGGACAATTGGGCTCGCATATAAGCATGTTGTAGATAATAGGAGCACGTTTACTGCTTTTATTTACAGTTTTAAAGCATGCTATGTGGTTTATTTTGTGTAATTAATTATAACTATAAATTCGGGGTTCATGCTATGCATGATAGAATTTTTGCAATGTTATAATTACGGCTACATAAAATAATCTGTGCAATTGAACCTTATGAACTAAAAATTACTAAACTCATAATTTAGTAAGACCTCCACAAAGCGATCCTTTATTGGAAGTGGGTAATTTATTAGGTAAACGTCTACATGTGTAGCTTACTTAATTTATTATTCATAAGATCTAATAGATAGGATTTCTTAAAACAAACATTTATTTCATGTGAGAAGTGGGAGTTCATGCATAAACGTCTATATGTGTAGCTTGCGTATAGAATTTTCATAAGTTCTCTAGGGATTGAATTAAATGAGACAGCCTTATTATAGGGATCGGGTGTGTTCTAATAGATCCTTATATGGGA
The DNA here is from genome assembly GCA_026898455.1 of Plectranthus barbatus. NCBI lineage: Eukaryota > Viridiplantae > Streptophyta > Magnoliopsida > Lamiales > Lamiaceae > Plectranthus > Plectranthus barbatus. The sequence continues at coordinate 190,795 of JAPKLW010000749.1, forward strand.
GGGTTGGCTTTGGTGGTAAGCTAGCTTAGATATTATCCAGAGTATAACTCATTTGTGATGTCCCTGCTCAGTAGGATAATATGATCTTAAGTTAGTCTCCAATTATTAATTCCATTTGTCTAAGGATCCCGGGCATGGATTGGAATTAAAGGACTGGAATTGAAAGATGCAGTTTGGTTAAGTGTTTTGTAGTAAACGTCCACATGTGTGGCTTGCAATAGTAATACTTAGGCAAGTTGGAGGAAACATTAATATTGCTTTATCATAAGGTTTCAATATTTAATTGTTTCAATAGTTTGCGACTATGTTTTAATTTCTGTTTTAATTTATTGTTTTCAGACATGTCTATTGCTCACGTTGTCAACCTCTTAATGACAAACCCTTTAACTGGTCCGAATTTTACTGAGTGGAAGTTATGCTTCATGGAAATACTCTACACTGCAAAACATGCCCATATACTTTACATGGACCCTCTAACTCCCAAATATTGGAACTGTACTGGTTATGAGCGAGTGTTCTATGACAGATGGGTAGCTTCTGATGAGTTTGCCCGCAGACTCATCATGAAGAGTTTGTCTAGAGAATTAAAGCTCAAGTACAAGAAGTTCCGAACTGTTGTTGAGATATGGAGGGACCTTGTGAAAGTTTATGGGAAGGTGAGAAGAACTGCCAGTTATAATCTTGTAGAGGAACTGGTCTGCAAGAGGATGACTGATAGGAGTTCGTTGCTTCTGCACTTTATCAGTATGATGAGAATTATGAGAAAGTACAGAAAGAGAGGTGGACAAGTCAGTAAGCGGGTAGAAATAAACATTGTCCTGCACTCTCTGTCTGATTCTTATGATGATTCATCAAGTCCCTCGGTATCAGGCGCGAGTTTACTCTTCCTGAGTTACTCTTAGCCCTGATGCGAGAGGAATCTGACCTTAGGGCATTGGAATTTGCTCCAACTTTGTCAGCTTTTGACAAAACAGTTGCTGAAGCAAAGGAAATGCTTAAAAGGTTAGATGAAGCTGATCAAGCAGAAGATGTCATCAGACCATGCAAACACAAACGAAGTGAAGTAGATTGTCTAGTGCTTAGCACGGGTAGACAATGTATGTCATGTGCATTTATAACGGAAACATGTTTAGCATCGGTTTCTACCCATTCTTAGGTAGTGGATACTGGAGCTACTGATCATGTTTGTTATACTTTGCAGGGGTTCATGCCGACAAGGCAGCTGAAGCATGACGAGATTACCATCTCAATAGGCAGCGGAGAGCGAGTCTCAACAGTAGCCAATGGAGATTTTACTTTATGCTTTGAAAATAATGTTTTGATTTTGAGAGATGTTTTATATGTGCCGGTTTTTCGACAGAACTTAATTTCAGGTTTCAAGTTATTTTGTGATGGATATTCAGTTATTTTTGATAGTGGAGTTTCTATCATTGGTAATAACGGTGTTATCTGTCATGGCAAACCGATTGACTCTCTCTATATCATTGATTGTATGCATAAATCTTCCGTGAATGTTGCAAACTCATCCAATAATAATAATCATTTAAAGAGAAAGTTTTCTTCCGATGAGGATCAAACATATCTCTGGCATTTGAGACTAGGTCACATCAATCTAAAGAGGATTAATAGATTAGCATGCGATAGGTTCTTGGATTCTTTTCAAGTGGTACCACATCAAATCTGTGAGTCCTGTATAGAGGGACAGATGACGACCAGGCCTTTTAAGGCACGTCAGTCTCGAGCAGAGAATGTGTTGGAATTGATCCACTCTGACTTATGTGGACCAATGTCCACGCAAGCTCGTGGAGGTTATGAGTACTTCGCCACATTCATTGACGATTACTCAAGATTCGGATATGTCTACTTGCTTCGCTATAAGTCTGAATGCTTTGAGAAATTCAAAGAGTTTAGGACTGAGGTAGAAAAGAAGCTAGGTAAGACTATCAAGACACTACGATCAGATCGTGGTGGAGAATACCTCAGTAACGAGTTCTTGCAGTACTTGTCAAATAACGGGATTACATCCCAGTGGACTGCACCAGGAACCCCTCAACAAAATGGTGTAGCGGAAAGAAGAAACAAAACTCTCTTGGAAATGGTCAGGTCGATGATGAGTTATGCAAGCTTGCCAATTTCGTTTTGGGGATATGCCATGGAGACAGCGGCCTATTTGTTTAACCTGGTACCTTCTAAATCAGTTCCTAAAACACCTCTGAAACTCTGGTATGGGCGAAAGCCAAGTTTGAACAGAGTGAGGGTTTGGGGTTGTCCAACATATGTGCTGACAAAGGAAACTGATAAGTTAGAAATTAGGTGTAAGCTGATGTTGTTTGTAGGATATCCCAGGCAAACGAAATGTGGTTATTTCTATTGTCCTAAGAATCAGAAAGTCGTTGTCAATACCAACGCAAGATTCTTGGAGGACGAATATGTAAGAAACCACAGATCCAAGAGTGAAATTGTCCTCCTCGAGCTTGAGGACAAGGAAGCAATTCCATTAGGAAAGCCCAGTGTAATGGTAAATCCACCTATAACCGGTGAGGCTATACCAACACTGTGGTAATGCAAGCTATGAGACCAACGCGTATTGTGCCAACTACTGACACGGTTTAGATGCCTCGTCGCAGTGGGAGGGTTATCCACCAACCCGAAAGGTATATGTTCGTGGGAGAGTCTTCTGACTTGATCCCGAAAAACGGACTGGATGATACCGATCCCTGGACATATGACGAGGCGGTATCTGATAAAGATGCAGACAAATGGCTGATCGCCATGGATTCAGAAATAGAATCCATTACGGCTATGAATGTATACTAGAAAACTGATTTGCCAGATGGTTGTCGAGCCATAGGGTGCAAATGGGTATACAAAAGAAAGAAAGAAAGGAGCGAATGGTGAAATTACAGCTTTCAAAGCAAGGCTGGTGGCGAAGGGTTATAGTCAGAAAGAAGATGTAGACTATGATGATACCTTCTCACCGGTAGCCATGCTTAAGTCCATTCATATACTCCTAGCCATAGCAGCACATAAGGACCTAGAAATCTGGCAGATGGATGTCAAAACTACGTTTATAAACGGGTACCTTGAAGAAGGTAGGGACATCTATATGCAACAGCCAGAAGGTTATGTGCAGAAGGGCGAAGAACATTTGGTCTGGTAGCTAAGAAAGTCGCTGTATGGACTTAAACAAGCTTCACGGTCATGGAATCTGCATTTTTATGAAGTGATTAAATCCTATGGATTTTCACAATGCTCAAACGAGAGTTGCGTGTACCGTCTATGTGTCAGCGAAAGCGTGGTGTTCCTTGCACTTTATGTAGATGATATTCTCCTATTTGGCGACAACGTGGAAGTATTGTCGGGCAAAAAGAGGTGGTTATCCGAGCAGATTCATATGAAGGACCTTGGGGAGGCAGGATACATCCTAGGGGTAAAAGTATTGCGGGAGCGCAATAAGAGGATGCTGACCTAGTCTCAAAGGTCATATGTGGATAATGTCATTGCCCGTTTCAGCATGCAAACTGCCAAGAAAGGTCTGTTACCCTTCAGACATGGCATATATCTTTCCAAGGATCAGTGTCCGGTGACACAAAGGGAGAAAGATGAAATGAGGAACGTGTCGTATGCATCGGCCATGGGGAGCCTCATGTATGCAATGCTATGTACGAGGCCAGATATCTGCTTTGCTGTAGGCATGGTAGCGAGATACCAGTCTAACCCTGGACAGGCGCATTGGACTGCGGTAAAGCACATACTCAAATACCTGAAAAGACTAGAGACTATTGTCTCGTCTATCAGTTTGAGGAGTTGTGCCCTGTGGGTTATACTGATTCGGATTTCCATGCAGACCGAGACGAAAAGAAGTCTACCTCTGGCTATGTGTTTACTTTGGGAGGTGGGGCCATATCATGGAGGAGTGCAAAGCAGAAGTACATTGCGGACTCCACCATGGAAGCAGAATATGTGGCAGCTTCTGAAGCTTCGAAAGAAGTAGTATGGTTTCGAAACTTCCTTCTGGAGTTGGACGTGATTCCTAAGCTGCCCAAGACAATCACGATATATTGTGATAATTCGGTAGCTGTGGCTAATTCAAAGGAACCACGAACTCACAGAGCAACAAAACACATTGAAAGGAAGTACCATATTATACGAGAAATTGTAGCAAGAGGTGATGTGCTAGTAGAGAAGAATGACACAAGAAATAATCTAGCGGATCCATTCACAAAGGCTCTGCCTCAGAAGGTCTACGAGATGCATGTACGTAAACTTGGGCTGAGGGCAAAGCTATCCACGTAGAATGTTTGATGTAATAGCTAGATTAGTTTAGACGCGTTATACTCTGGAAAGCACCTGTATAATGCTTTGTGTATAAGTGGGAGATTGATGGATTTATATACTAAAAGCATTATGATTGGTATATTATGTTCAAGGTCGATTGGTTAATATACTGGGAATCATAAATGTTGTATGTTCATTTCCTGTCTGAATTAACAAACATGTGTCGCAAACGCAATTATTCTCTTATCTCGTCAATAGGGAGATCATACGGTGTGTAGAAGATCACGGAAGATCGTATAAATCGTTTGACCTAGCGAGATATAAATGATTATCACAGCTGAGACAGTTCCAGGATAAACTGTCGGTGTAGGCTGCAGCATACGCAGTAATAAGCATCTTATCTTGGATAGCTTGGTATGCCGGTGTGGGGCACACATAGATATGGACCTAAGTCGAGATCGATTCTTTTATTTATCATTAAAAGAATCTAGATCTCTATGGCTTGATGAGATCCTAAGCCTATATGAAGGTACATAAGTATATGCAGATTGAATACTACTTTGAGTTGCAGTGAAAGGCTCTAGTTGAGCTTGTGTATCTGTATCTTGGGTAATAGCAGTTTGTGTATGACTGTCTGGTACTGGAACTAGGTAACCACATCCTGTATAGGATGGTGACATTCCCTGAACAGCTCAAAAGGTTCGTTATGCTAAAGTCCTGCAGGCTGATTAAGTTCAAGCATAATTGAAAAGGTTTGAGTGGATTGATTCAGGAGTATAAGATGTTAATTAACTAAATAGCTTGTCAGAGCATAAATTAATTAACGAATGTCTGTAACCTTAAATGTGGGGATATACCAAGCCCATGCAACCCGTACCTCAAAAAGTGGTAGCAAATAGGTAGGACAGTATTGATTCTCTGGTAGAATGAATCAATATTAATTAATTAATTATATTTTGGGTTGAATATGGGAATTAATTAATTGATAGGCCTCATTTGCTATTTGCATTTTGGTCTCTGGTCTGGCCCATGACACTCAAGCCCAATAGAAGTCCAGTATTTTCCTATAAATAGGCCTCAGTTCCTCAGATCTCAACACACCACAAGATCATAAGTTGCACACAGCAAACAAGAATTTGGGAGTTGTGGTGATCGACTAGATCTGAGAACGAGGATGAAATTTTGCTTCTCAACCGGGCAAGGAATCTGAAGGGAATCTTCACCAGATATTCAGATTGAGTTGGGATACAGATCAGGAGGATTTTTCTTCTCTCTCTCTCTCCTTGTTTTTCAAAAATAATTAACTTATTTTCTTAAGATTTATTTCCTCAATCTGTTAGGAATTAAATCTTTGTGCGTGGGAAAGATCAAAAGGAATCTTCGCGCACTCGTTCTTCAGGGTTTCGCAATCCAGGTATTCCGCATAAACCCCCTTATGCAAATTCAATAGGAGCATACTAGGATTAATCATAGGCATAGCAATTTATTTTTGATATTCCAATTAACGATCCTTGGCAAACGGACTTCGTGATTCAGTTCACGAATCCGTTCAATGTTGTACTCCCCTTCTTTTTATCAATGAAATTGGACTCCTTTTTCTCTATGTTGTTGAGAAAATTGTTCTTTAATTCAGCACAACTGACTTAACTGATAATCTAACAGTTTTTCAAAGCTCAGTTTTTATTTCTCTCACTTGAGATATCATCAAACTCTAGAAGACCTAGTTTGATGCTTAACTCTTTGAATCGAGCCTCGGGTAGCGGTTTGGTGAAAATATCTGCTAACTGGTCCTCCGTTCTTATATATTCCAGAGAAATATCTTCTTTCGCAACATGATCTCGGATGAAATGATGACAAATGTCGATGTGCTTCTTCAGAGAATGTAGAACTGGATTCTTTGAGATGCAAACTGCACTATTGTTGTCGCAGTATATAGGCACACATCCAGTTTCTATCCCATAGTCTTTAAGCTGCTGCTTTATCCAAAACAGCACATCATTTGGAGGGCTGCAACATATTCGGCCTCAGTGGTGGAAGTAGCCACTGAATGTTGTTTCTTGCTGAACCAGCTGATCAGTTTGTGACCTAGGAAATTACACGTTCCACTTGTGCTCTTCCGATCTATTCTGCAACCTCCAAAATCTAAATCCGAGAATCCATTTAGTATGATTCCATCAATTTTGGGATACCATATGCCTAAAGCTTCAGTCTTCTTAAGAAATCTCACGATCCTCTTGGCTGCTTCCATGTGGAACATCTTAGGATTTGCCTGGAATCTTCCGCACACTCCCACAACAAAAGAGATGTCGGGTCTGCTAGTAGTTAGATAAAGTAATGACCCGATAATCCTAGGGATGTCAATTTAGCCCGGGACCGATGGGCCGGCCCGTTTAACCCGAGAAAAACACCGGGTTAGGGCCGAAAAATTATGAACCGATTAAAAACCGGGCTAAACGGGCTGGGTTAAACGGTTAACGGGTTAAACGGGCTGGCCCGGTCGGGTAACGGGCCAGCCCGTCGGGCCAAACTAATTTTAATTAAAAAAAATTATAATAATAATAATATTATAATAACTAATAAGAATTAAAATAAAATTTAAAAAATTATTAATTAAAAACCCTAGGATTCTTTTTAATTTTATAATTGACTTCCCCCTTTCCATTTTACATTTTTACGAACGGCGCATCTCCACTCCAATCCTCCTTCTTCATCTTTGAATTTGAACCAACATCACCATTCACCTCCACCAATCCACCACCGTCCGTCTCCACTCCTGTCGTCGTCGGTGCTTTATCGGCCAACATCTCACTCCTTCACGGTTGCGCGACCCTCATCCCTAAACCCTCTAACCACTTGAACTAGTGACCGCCTGACCAGGGTCCTGTCCCTCGACGATACACTGCCCTCTCAAGTCTCAGCAACCAACATCTCTGACCGGCGTTTCTGTCCCCCACACCGGCGCCACAGAATGCTGAACCTTTTTTTTACATAGTAAATTTTATTTCCATATTGTGTTAAAAAAAAATCCAAACACAGAGTTGATATATTTGAAAAGGTAAAAGACCAAAAGATGATTTTCTCACTGAGGCTTGTTGTGCAGATGCTCGGATTGGTGGTGGTGCAGAACCAGCTCAGAAAAATCAACTTGTGTTTATGTTTGAGGTTTTGAAACTTCTTTTTTTAACTGTTTTTTTACATCATCGGATTCTATTACCCTTGTCATGATTGCTCCTCTTTATCCATCCATCCGCACTTCCCTCCACTAAAGTCTCATCTCTAGGTTATAAAGATGGTGGGCGATGATGATGTCCTTTTCCTACATGTTTATTATATATGATGAAAATTGAAAAACTCATGTTTTTTTTATAACTTCAACTTTGAATGTTAGAGCTTAGTTTATTTGCTCTTTGTTTCAGCATTTAATTTTCTTATGGATATTAATTGAATTTCAATTTTTTATGTCGAAATAGCTTAAGGGGGTAACAACAATTTTTTGGATATAGTATTTAATATTCTTAGATTAAGTGGATTTATATTTAGGTTTTATAAGAACATATACAAGAAAAAAAAAAGTAAATTTTCCAGCCCGATGGGCTAGCCCGTAAACCGATGGGTTAGGGTTAGGGTCAAAAAAATTTAGCCCGATAAAAATTACAGCCCGTTTAGCCCAGACCGATTAACCCGCCACCCGATAGGGCTAGCCCGAAACCCGGCGGGCTGGCCTGTTTGACATCCCTAGATAATCCCTCGATAGACAAGTGGATTGATTGGTTCTCCTTCTTCATCCATAGTGATCTGAGAACTGGTGCTCATGGGAATTCTTAAGGATTATGTCTTCTCATGACAAAATTTGTTGATCAAATCTTGAGTATATTTCTTCTTACTAATGAAAATTCCTTCGACAGACTGATCAACTTGCAATCTAAGAAAATATGTAATTTTTCCCATCATACTTATCTGAAATTTGTTTTGTGGTCCTCGACATGAAGGAAAATGGGAGCACACCCCTAATCATGGGAAGGGAGTTCTTGGATACTAGTGCTGCTCTGATTGATTGTCGTGGTGGAGAGATCAATCTTCGAGCAAATGAGGAAAAGATAACATTCGAGCTCAAAAAAAGTCGGCAACAATCTGAATGCTTCAGAATTACCTCCAGCGAGGAAGTTTATGAGGAAGAAGAAGAGGAAGCAAGTGAAGAATTCAAAGAATACCAAGTTGCTCAAAGATGGGAGCGACAAAACAAGGCGGCAAAATTGTCAATAACACCATCTCATCCCGAGCTCACTGCTGTCATCCAAGATCGTTGGGTCGATATGGTGGTTTCCCAAGGAAGGCTCTGTGTTGATCGACAGGCCCCCCTGTCGATCGACACAGAGTGCAAGCTGGAGCAATTCTTCGTCGCAATGAGCCGATTCCTCCAGTGGATAAAAATGTTGATGTCTGAGATCAACGAGTTAGGTACAAGTTCTATTTCTTGTCTGATTTTCAAACTTTTTCTTACTCTCTGAGTTTGAAATAAGTTTGGGGGGATGTGGACAAGAAATTCAAACTCATCTATCCTTTACTTGCTTTATTTTTTATTGTTTTATTTAATTTGATTTGTTTATTTAAATTTTTGCTTAGATAAAAACTATGGATAAAATGTGAGGAAAATTCTTATTGAGTCTTGAACCCAATTGAACTAATTTTGAGATTGGAATTGATTGAGAGTAAGTTTGATTTGGTTTCAATTGTGGTTGATTGCCTAAGAATGTAGAATACCGCAAGATAGGGTCTAATTGAAACTTACACTTGCATGATATTTGAGTGGTTTGAAGTTAACTAAGGAAGAATTCTTGAACCCAAATGAGATTTTTGAGCCTCTTTTGTTTGATGTGAGATTCACATGTATGTTTTAGTTTCGCTAGAACTTGCTTATGTTGTGTTTCGAGACTGCATAGTGTGCACAAGGATAGAAAATGATCTTAGGCCATCTTTGTTAGCCAATTTATCCCAAACACGATCCCTTATAATATTTTATCCTTAGTCAACCCCTTTGAGCATTACTTCATTTTTTTTTCTTGTCTATAAGATTTCTTTGATATGAGGTTTTTGTCTTGTCTATGAGATTGTGGGAGGAATAAGGGTGGAATACTTGAAAGTGGATGAGAAAAATTTATAATTGGTGTGCAAAGAAAGAGAGCTCTAAAGAAAAAAAATATAATAAACGTCCTTATAAGCTCAAATGATTAAACAAAGTAATTTTTAAGAGCATAAAAGGGCTAGAAATAAAAAAGAAGAAAAAAAAGAGTTATTTATGGTTTGAAATGTAATATTTAAGGAGATGGGGTAGATGTGGATAGATAGTGATTCTGATATGTTGAGAGTCGCGAACTCAATGTTTTCTTTTTAGTCACTTGGCCATATTTCCCTACCTTATCACAAAAAGCTTACATTACAACCTAATCAAAGTCCTTTTTTATTCTTGAATTGTGTGCAAATTTGAGCAGTGGAGATTCTAGAACTTTTGCAAGCCTATGGTAGAAAATTCTTCATACATGTTGTGAGTGCTTTTATTGAAACCCAAACGATTGTGTGAATGAGCGATACACTTTTGTGTGAGTCTTCCGAAGTTGATGGATTTCTTATCTCTTTCAAATTTCTTGTGTGATGTGGATTGACGATCTTTGATTGTGATGAATCTTGTGAGGCATTGCACTTCAACTGCTTGAGATTACTTTTCTTTCTTTTCTTTGATTGAGGACAATCAGGTATTCAAGTTAGGGGGGTTTGATAAACTCATATTTATACTCACATATCTATATTTTTTTCCATTGTTTTAGTACAATTAGTTTATGTTTTTACATATTTCTTTGCGTGAGACTGTTTTAGAGGATGTTATGCCCTTCTTGGTTAGTTTTGCAGGTATTTAGGGCTAAAAAGAGGTGAAATGATGAAAGAGACAAGTTACACAGAGTTGCCGCTTCGATTGACGCAATGAAGTCGACCAAATTGGAAGACGAAGCCAAAAACCCAAAGCAGGACATCTGTGTTGCTCGACGTGGTGCATGTAGATCGACACGAAGGTCGGATGTCGATCAGCGACAAGGCAGAAGAAGGAAGTTCGGCATGTCAATCGACAGGCTCCCTATCGATTGACACGGAAGACATTGCAGGCATGTCGATCGACACAGAGGTCATTGAAGGCATGTCAATCCACAGGCTCCCTGTCGATCGACACAGAGGCCCGAGAAGGAATTTTGTGCCTATTTTGGTTGTTTTTGTTAGTTTAGCCCAATACCCATATTAGGTCTTTTTCTCTCCTCTATAAATAGGACTCATTAGGGCACACATTTCACACTTGTTATCCCTGATTTTACATTGAGCTTTTGAGTTTTTAGAGACATTCAAGGTTCCTATTTTAATTGATGAGGTAATAATATGTTTGCTTTGTTTTTGTCATTTTTTGTGGTTAGAACCCTACCAGGTTCTAGGGCTATGTGTATTCTTTTCTGATGCATGTAATTGAAATCAACTCAATAGCATGGTTTAATTCCTTGTGATTAATTAATTGAATTTTGATTTAAAGAAGGATCGGGAGATGAATTTGAATATAGGTTTATAGTTATCAATTGAAGGACCAAGAGGTGAAAATTGGTAATAGGAAAAAAGAATTAAATGCAATTATTTTTTGTCTTAAAAGGAAGAATAAATTTGTAGGATTAAATTAGATAATTATCGAGATTGACTAATTTGGTGTTCTTGAGACCGAGAGGAGATAGTCACGAATTAGTAATCTAGGGTTTAATTGTCTAACCATGGAATTTAATCCACTTGAATCTTAATTTATCCCCATTGCTGAGTTGATGAATTTGCATGTTGATGATTAGAATATCTGCCCTAGGATCTGTGTTTCCCTTTAACTATTTCCAAAACCTTTATTTTCTCGCATTGTCATCTTTAATTTTCAAAACAAAATCCCATTTCTATTTTCTAAACTTCTATGTTCTAAGAATTATAGCTAGTATTTTGGGTTATTCGTTGCACGCTCTTTGTGGGTTCGACCACCTTTGGGAGTAATTATAAATTTATTTTCTCACCGTTTCCACGGTTATCACCGGCACCACCGAAGTGAACCCCTAGAATCAAAACGAGTGCAAGGTGATTTCATAATTTGAGGTTTGGAAATAATTACAAAGGCCCAAAGATGCCCCAAAGCGAGTTTGGGGGAGAATAGGAGGACTTTCCCGTGGGGGAGAGAATACTATCATCGCCAGAAGGTTTAGATCGTAGCCTAAGAACTTGCACAAATTGATTCAGACACGATGCAGAAGCAAAGTGAAATTGAAAATGATGAAATCTTTGGAGGAGATGATGAAGGAGTTTATGACATAAAATGAGGTGCGCTTAAAGAGTAAAGATGCTCTTATTCAGAGTCAAACCTCTTCATTGAGGAATTTAGAGGTGCAAACGGGACAATTAACTAATGAGTTGAGAAATAAGCCATATGGCACTTTACCTAGCAACACTAAGAACCCAATGGGGGGAAAATATCATTGTAAGGTAGTTACATTGAGAAATGGAAAACAAATTGAGGAAAACAAAGTTGTACCTCAAGAATCTGGAGATGGATCATTTTCAGGAGCTGCTGCGAGCAAAGAAAATCCATTGAAGGAAAAACTAACAGAGAATGAAGAGATGCTTCCTGAAGCAAGGATGGAAAAAGGTCATGTGGAGAAAGTTATAGAAAATTCTGAGGGAAATGCAGCTAAAACTAAGAGGAAATCTGGTCTGAATGAGTATGATTATGTACCACCTCCACCATATCCAGTCAGATTCAAAAAAGCAAAAGGAAGAGGAGCAGTTTAAGAAATTATTGGAAATGCTGAAGCAAATTCACATTAATGTTCCTTTAGTAGAAGCACTTGAGCAAATGCCTACTTATGTGAAATTCTTGAATAAGAGATTGAAAGAATGAGAAACAGTATCATTATTTTAGGAGGTGGGTGGACCTCTGAGAAGACAGATTCCAGCTAAGCTTAAGGATCCCGAAAGTTTAATTATGACTTGTTCCATTTGAGGTCGAGATGTGGGCAGAGCTCTTTGTGACTTAGGAGCTAGTGTTAATCTAATGTCATTGTCAATATTTCAGAAATTGGGCATTATAGGAGCCAGGCCGACAACCATATCTTTACAACTCGAAGATAGATCTACTGTACACCCTGAATGAAAAATAGAGGATGTCCTTGTGAGGGTGGATAAATTCATTTTCCCTATTGACTTTATCATCTTGGATTATAAAGTAGACATAGAGGTACCTATCATTCTAAGAAGACCTTTTCTAGCCATAGGGAGAAGAACTCTGATTTATATAGAAAAATGAGATTTGATTATGAGGGTACAAGATGAGCAAGCAACTATTAACTTGTTCAATGCCATGAAGGTTCTTGATGATTCCGAACATTGCTTTTCTATTGGGGTACTTGACTCAACAATAGAGGAATTTATATTAGAAAAACATCCAGGAAAGAATTGCCTAATGATGCTAAAGCATGGGAAGAGCAAGGTCGAAAGTTTTGGGGAGTTAGGCAACCTTTTGAGCTATTGGATTTGTCATCCAGAGAGTTGAAGGAGTCTAAGCCATCAATGGAAGAGCCTCCAGAATTAATTTTGAAGCCTCACCCCGTCCATTTTAAGTATGCTTATTTGGGTGAATCAAATACTCTACCAGTTATTATAGCTTCTAATTTAAAGGAGGAAAATGAGAAGAGCTTGTTGGATTTTCTCAAGAAACATGTTGTGTGCTATAGTGTTACTACATGACTAATGTGCAAGTATACACAGTTCACAAGTAATATAGTCAAGTGAGACCAAATATTGTACCGAAGGGAGTGGGTTTCTAAATCGTGCACTATGAATTGTTTGCAATTAAGGGGAATGTATTTGTCTTAATTCTAATCAAAACATAAATATGCATAAACTATAATTTCAACTAAAGCTAAGATCAATAATACTTCTTCGTTCCACAAAATGAGCATAAATATTATAGATGAGTTCACAAATACTAGAAAGCACACTCGAGTTATGGACTACAATTCATTACTGCTATCCTATATGCTAGAGTTTATGTCTCGCATTCCCCTGAACCTTTTGAACTTTTTCTAAATCTGCCTAGCAAACTGTTGTTCTACTAGGTCTACACCCTCTCACCAGGATTCATATGTCTATGCCTCTGTCAGTGATTGAATGATGAAGTAATCAAACTAAGATCGGTTAAGTTGTGCCATCTCATATATGTCTATGAAGTTAACACAATTATCTAAGATCCCCTCGGCCTATTTCACCTTTCGGTCTCCACAAGTGATGGGTTCCTATCCACTGTCGTGCTCAAGAAACGATTGAAAACAGAATCAAAGATAAGTTCAGGCATGTGAAACTCGACTCTAACATATATTCAAGGAAATGATGTTTTGTTCCACAACACAAGTGTTAAAAAGAGTTAGCTCATACTTGAAAATAAAGGAAATAAAAGCATGAGATCATTCATCATCAAAATACAACTTGAAAATCTAAAACAATCTATAGATGATGATCCCCTCTACTTCGGTAACTTCCTCTCTCAGCTGATTCTCCAATCGCCGGTCACCTTCTGTGCGTGTGTATCTCCCAAGAGTGTGTTATCCATCATCTCTTGATTCTACCTTTTTGTTGATATTTTCTCACTTTCTCTCCCACAGCCGTTGATCTTTTCTCTCTCCCTTGGATGCGTCCACGTGTTTCAGTGTCACTGTTTCGTCCAGACAAAAGGATCAGCTCCCTTTTTGTGCCACCTGTCCTTCCAGCAGACAAGATTAACAAGGACCTTTATCCTTGTCCCCTAGTGGTCCCGGAGAGAGAAAGTCTTCAGCCCTCTCGTTCATGCATCTCCTATGCTAAAGCATGTCTTTTATCTGCATGCGGTAGGTAAGCTCTAGCATTCCGATCCTGGTCAAAACTTCACCTAAAGCTTGCAAAAACTTATTAATACTTTCATAATTTAAAATATCATAACCTATTCACAAATAAGCAGAACCAAGCAAAAAGGACTTTGATTACTAAGCATCATATTCAAAACAACATCTAAAGTTCATGCAATGAGAGTTATCACCCCCCCCCCAAACTTAAGATGTTGCTTGTCCTCAAGCAACCAAAATAGACTAAACAACCATGAAACAAAGTTCACAAGTAATAAGCTAGAATAGTTTATCTCCTCTTTATGAAATCCTCGTCAAAAACTAAAAAGAAAGCATGAATGGTAAGTTTTCTTGATTGTTCAACTTCAGTCGTCGTTCTTTACAAAGTTTAACATTATACACTCATCCGATCTTACACTTCAAAGTCCGCAGAAAAGTAAATCAGATTTCAAGTTAGCTAAATCATAGCTAAGCTTAACTTTAACTACTTATTCAAGCTTCAATGCTCATCAATGTCATGTTTCTTTTCCTACCCGTCCATCCTCTCTTGTTCTCCACTAATAGGCTTCACATTCTACTTAGATCAAAAGGACTTTCAAAGCTTCTAATGTTAGGCCAAGGTGAAAGGTGAGAGAATTTGGATTTAGTGACTCAAGTCTAGAGGTGTTGTCCTTGTTGCTCTTCCCTTGGACTTATTTTATTCTCTTTTCTAACTTTTCTCTTTTTGTTTTTTTTTTCAGCTCAGCATGAGCTTTATTTCCTATACATTTCCTTTCAAAATACTCATAAACATTTGTGTTCATATTTTTTTTCAGGCTATACACTTGCCTTATTCATTCTCTTCTATTTCTTCATTTTTTTTTTCAGGCCAAAATGCCTACAAATTTTTTTTCTTTTCTAAGAGTAAGGGGCCAAAGATGACACTTTAAATAGAAGTGATACCCCTCCAAAATTTGAACATAACATTGTCCTCAATGTTCGAGTAGAACTAAGTCGAAACAACCCTCTAGACAAGGACGTGTTTGGAATTTTGGCTTAACATGAAGTAGGTGTTTACAAGAAAAAAGCGCAAGCTCAAAATCTAGGTGCAAGGGAATATTCAATCAAAACCAATGAATCTTCTGAAGGCACAAAGATCAAACAACTGCCTCAATCATTTATAAGTAATATGTCTAGACCTAATTCATTTTGACTAAGATTGAACTTAGGGTAGATGACATTTCACAATTTGAAATTCACGGCGCAGTACCAGCTAAGCTCAAGCATATGTCTAGCATATCAGGTTTATTCAAAAACAATATAGCATTCACACTTTGTTTCGCAGATCCTGATATCATGTGCAAAGTTAAACAATGAAAGTAAACGAGGATTGACTTTCAACAATCACGGTCACAACCAGATACGCATAAGAAAGAATGAGGAAAAACGAGGCATCATCGGACAAGAGGAGAATCAACTACTAAACTTACAACATATTATCATAAAGACTAAATTGAACGACATGCTTTTAACATGGAATAAGCATAAAGTTCAGACAAAAACTAACACCCAAAACATAAAAACAGAAATAACACAACTAAACGAAATTTGAAATTATTTTTGCAAAAGTTTAGAGAGTTTAGAAAGGACCCTATTCGTCAGTCTGAACCATCAGCAACCTTCTTTGCCTTCACACGACCACCCTTCTTCTTCAACAATCTGGCGGTTTGAGCTTTGACTTTCAGCAGCACCTTGTGCATCATCCTGAACCCTTTCAGCAGCTTTGCTTGCTTCATTTTGATCTTCGATAGTTCATGCTGCAGAGCTTCCATTGCAACGCTTGCCACAACAGTTTCCTCCCTTTGAGCTCGGGCTTGTGCTTGAGCATTGCGCTTCGTTAGGTATGGAATGTTGAAGTAGCTCTTCGCGATGCTCCTCGGCTCGTCAGAATGGAAAAGAACTTCTGCTCGCTTGCAGAGCTCTGAAATTAGCAAAGGGAAAAAGAGTGGCCGAGCCTTCTTGCAAGCTTGGACGCCAATGGAATCGATGATGAACGGTGCGATATCAATCGGGTCGCCCTTCACAATCGCGGCCACCATCAAGATGCAATCTTGTCCAACCAAAGTGTTGTGAGTTGTGGAGCTTATTCTATTGTGCAGAAAGTGAATCCAAATATTGGCTTCGGTCGTCAAGAAACTGGCCAAGGCAGAAAGGTTATCCTTTGTTTCGTCCACCTAACGTGCGCCTGGCACGAATAAAACACTCAAAGCTTCATCCAACTGCTCCTTCGTGGCTGAATTCAACAAATCAATGAACGTATCGGGCTGTGGTGGATGTGTGCCGTAGACTTCGTGCACTCTTCTAGGATTTAAAACCACCTTCTTTCCTCTGACAGTGGCCTTAATCTCATAATCCACACTCGTTGATTGCTCACAATTGGCGTAGAATTCTCTGACTAAAGCAATAATTGGTGCGGGCTGCATCACAACGAAAGACTCCCACCCCTGCTGCTCGACACTACGGAGTACGGGTTCAGGCAATTTGGAAAGATCTTTGAATCCTATTTCCAAGTTAAGCTTTCTGTCCGCAAGTTCTTGCATTCTTTCCTTGTGTAGCTTTGTTGAAAACTTCAGAATCTGGTCAATCTCTTCTGCAGATAGTTCAACCACCTTGGCTTTCCCATGCTTGATTTCTTTCTTTCGATCTCTGTCTGACTTCTTTGCTGAACCTTCTCCCACTTCCTTGACAGCAACTTGCTTTACACGCTTTCCTGTATTCTTACTCCTCAAAATTCCCTTGTTATCCACTACGATTTCCACTCGCTTTCTCTTCTTCGGTGTTGCATTTTTCTCAGGTACGATTTTCTTTCCTTTTGCAATTTTCTTGCCACAAGATGTGGCTGCTTGCTCTTTTGATGCTGTAGCATTGGCTGCTTCAGCTTCCTCTTCAACTGCAATGCTCTCACTCACTTCCTTCTCCTTGGCAAGAGGCTGATTCTGGGTCTCTGGCTCACTCTCCTCGACAGGCTCGTCAGACTGGCCCTCAGCATTATCCTCTGCCTCGGATTCTTCATCTTCAGACTGTGCATCCTATGTTTCAACAACAACTTCCTTCTCGGGTTCCCTCGCAGGCTTTGAAGTAGCCGCATTAACCAAATCCATCAAATTCCCCTTCTTGGACTTGGGGTTTGCAGTTTTAGGCTTCTTGACTTGTTCATCAGGAATCTCAACTGGGTTCTCTGCACTGGTGGGAGGTAATTTTGCGTTCCTTTGAGCCATGATTGAGACAGCAGCTCTGCTCGACCTCCTCAACTTTGGAGCAGGCTTATACAACTTTAGGCTTTGGGGAAGCTGGACTCGCCTGTTCTGGGGATGCTTCAGGGGATTCAATCTCCATCCTAGGGCGTTTCTTTCCGGATTGCTTCACCTCATCTCCAAATCTGCAAAAAGGCATATCCTCAGACCCCATGAGTAAAATGGCAAGGATTTCTACAGTACGAACAGAAATCCCAAGAGTAAAAAATTGGCATTCATTCGCTCAACACATAAAAAATCTACCCCCAAACTTTTAGTCCACTCAAAATTCCTCACAACAAAGTAAACACCAGTTTAAAATTTGAAATCATCTTGAGCCCTAACACAAACTAGTCAGATTATCTTGTCAGAACTACAGCATGCGACTCGCAATGATCACAAAAACCAAGATAAATATAAAATTTCTTTATTCAAGTTCATGGGTTCAAAATCATGCGAACAAAGAGTTTTAATCCATATCCCAGACAGCAATTCAACAAAAACTTCAAAGACACGAACATACCAACCATTCTTCGCTGCGGGATCAAACAAGAACAAGGAACACCAAGTTCGGAATAGAATTTTAACACCCAAAAGTAAGAGAGTAAAGTGAAATGAGAATTTGTACCTGTTGTTCGACACAAACTTCTTGATTTATGCACAAGATTTCCCAATTTCCTCTGCCAAATTTGCTAAAGTCGGAGTGTTTTTGAAGTTTTGCAACAATATGTACAATATATAAATAACCCCACTTTAAGCAAAAATTGGCATCAGAAATAAGAAAACCCTTCCAACTTCCCTTGATTAGACACAACCTTTCTTTTCAATTCAAAAAGTAACTTTCCTAAACCGTCATTCCTTGGGATAACCGCACTCTCTCTCCTCAACGGCTATGTGTTCAATCCCTATCCACATATTCCAAATTTTACTATTTATCTTGTTTTCTATTTATTTCCTTCTTTTTTTTTATAAAAATAATAGCATAAAACACTAAAACTCGTAACTCTACATAAAATACTTAGAATATTCATTTAACTAAATCAACTATCCTCAACACCAATGCTACTCACACGCTGTAGCATTCAACTATCCTAAGGTTAATTCACAGAAAATTTAAATTTAACTAGTCAAGAAGATAAATGCAGAATAAAAAAAAATATATACATCCTAAGCTATCACCGCATGCTTCATCTATTCCTCATGATATCTTAGGTTACCTCAACTTTATGGTTCTTCCAATATGAAAGAAGCTTTCAGGTTGCTCCAGCCTCTTTCATGATATTGTTTTACTCTCTGCCCATTGACCTTAAAAGTGCTCCCCGTGCATTCATCTTTCAGTTCCACAGCTCCATGAGGATAAATCTTCACCAAAGTGAAGGGTCCTGACCATCTGGACTTGAGCTTGCCAGGAAACAGCCTCAGCCTAGCATTGAAAAGTAGAACCTGTTGTCCTTCTTCCAAGTTTCTATCTACAATCTTGTTGTCATGCCATCTCTTCACTTTTTCCTTGTATATATTTGCATTTTCATAGCTTAGCAACCTCAATTCTTCTAGCTCATTAAGCTGCAGCATCCTCTTCTCTCCACTTGTCTTTGGATCGAAATTCAGTTTCCTGGTGGCCCAAAATGTCTTATGCTCCATTTCTAAAGGCAAATGGCAAGCTTTCCCAAATACAATCCTGTAAGGAGACATCCCCAAAGGTGTTTTATAAGTTGTCCTGTAAGCCCACAATGAATCATCCAGGTGTTTAGACCAGTCATTCCTTGTGGTGTTTACCACCTTCTCCAGCACACTTTTTACCTCTTTGTTGGACAATTCAACAAGTCCATTAGTCTGTGGCTGATAAGCAGTTGAGACCTTGTGGTTAATGTTGTATTTGGCTAAGAGAGCTGCCAAACTCTTATAATGAAATGTGTTCCTTCATCACTGATGATTGCCCTTGGAGTTCCAAACCTTGTGAAGATGTTCTTGTGCAGAAATTTGATTACAGTAGCAACATCATTGTGGGCACAAGCACAAGCTTCTACCCACCTAGATACATACTCAACAACTAACAAAATATATTCATTTCCAAAAGAAGATGGAAATGGCCCCATGAAATCCATACCCCACACATCAAATAGTTCTACTTCCACTATATTGTTAAGAGGCATATCATTCTTGGCTGGCAAATTCCCCACTCTTTGACATCTATCACAGCTCTTCACAAACTCAAAAGCATCTTTGAAAATCCTTGGCCAATAGAACCCTGACTGCAACACTTTAGCAGCTATTCTCTGTCCCCCAAAATGCCCTCCATATGCTGAAGCATGACATTCATTCAAAATATCTGGAATTTTATAATCTGGAACACACCTTCCGAAAATCTGATCAGGGCCCAACCTATACAAGGTTGGATCATCCCAATAATAGTACTTTGCGTCATGCAAAAACCTTTTGAACTGCTGTCCATGCAAACCATATGGTTTTCGACCTGTAGCAAGATAATTTGCAATGTCTGCAAACCAGGGTGCATCTTCTTTGCAGGCCATGAGTTGCTCATCTGGAAAAGCATCATTAATTTGTGCTGTGGCATCCACTCCAAATGGATTTTCCAATCTTGACAAATGATCAGCAACTTGATTCTCTGTTCCTTTCCTATCCTTGATTTCCAAATCGAATTCTTGCAGGAGATGTATCCATCTGATGAGCCTTGGTTTTGCATCTTTCTTAGCCATCAATTACTTGATTGCAGAATGATCAGTGAATACAATTACCTTGGCTCCAACCAGATAGGACCTAAACTTATCAAAAGCAAATACCACTGCCAACAACTCTTTTTCTGTAGTGGTATAGTTTCTCTGTGCACCATCCATTGTCTTGCTAGCATAGTATATAGATCTGAAGATTTTATCCTTTCTCTGACCAAACACTGCCCCAACTGCATAATTACTTGCATCACACATCAACTCAAATGGTTCATCCCAATTTGGTGGTTGCATTACAGGATATGTGACAAGTGCAGCTTTTAATTTAGTAAATGCCTTCAAACAATCACTACTGAAATCAAACTTTCTATCTTGTTCTAGTAGCTCAGATAGTGGCTTGGCTATCTTGGAGAAATCCTTAATGAACCTTCTATAAAAACCAACATGGCCCAAGAAGCTTCTAACTGTTTTCACTGAACTCGGAATTGGCATTCTGTCTATTACTTCAATCTTTGCAGGATCAACTTCAATGCCTTTGTTTGAAATCTTGTGCCCTAAAACTACTCCTTGCTGCACCATGAAGCAACATTTCTCCCAGTTTAAAACCAGCTGTGACTTCTCACATAACTGCAGCACTCTTTCAAGGTTTCCTAAGCAGGTGTTAAAATCTCCCCCAAAGATTGAAAAGTTATCCATGAACACTTCTAATCCATTCTCAATCATTTCAGAAAATATAGAGATCATGCAATGCTGGAAAGTTGCTGGAGCATTGCAGAGACCAAATGGCATTCTTTTGAATGCAAATGTCCCATAAGGACAGGTGAATGTAGTTAGATTCTGATGTTCTGGTGCTATTGCAATCTGGTGATACCCAGAATACCCATCCAAGAAGCAATAATAATCTTGACCAGCCAGTCTGTCCAACATCTGATCTACAAAAGGCAGTGGAAAGTGATCATTTCTGGTGGCATCATTCAACTTCTTGTAATCTATACAGATCCTCCACACAGAAACTATCCTTGTAGCTATCATCTCATTCTTCTCATTCTGTACCACAGTTACTCCTCCTTTCTTAGGTACACACTGCACTGGACTCACCCAGGAACAGTCTGAGATAGGGAAAATGATCCCTGCATCCATCCATTTGATGATTTCTTTCTTCACAATTTCCTTCATGTTGGGGTTGAGCCTTCTTTGTGGCAGTACCGAGTTCTTGATTCCATCTTCTAACTATATCTTATGCATGCAAATTGTAGGGCTGATTCCCTTAATATCTGATATGGTCCAACCAATTGCTTGTTTATGTTTCCTAAGCATGTGCATCAGCTTCTGTTCATCCTCATCTTTCAAGTTAGAAGCAATTATCACAAGTAGAGTGTCTCCTTCTCCCAAATACACATATTTCAAGTGATTTGGCAGGGGCTTGAGTATCAGTTCAGGGGGTTCTTCAAGTGAAGACTTTGGCTCCTTCTGTTCTCTATTCATAAGGTCCAGTGATTCGAAGTTGGCTTTGTACCCCCCCAACTTTGCACCATGCTCAACCCATGCTGCAGCATTTTCATCAGTCACATCTTCATTTTCACATTCTTCCTGCTGCAGCTCTTCCACATGTTCTGCTATAACTGATTCCAATATTCCAAAGGTGAAGCAGTCTTCTGATTCATCTGGTAACTTCATGGTGTTGTACAGGTTAAAAGTAGCCTGCTCTTCATGAACTCTCATAATCAATTCCCCTTTTTCCACATCAATCAGGGTTCTCCCTGTGGCTAAGAAGGGTCTTCCCAAGATAATGGGTACTTCTCTATCAGCTTCATAATCCAAAGTGATAAAATATGCGGGAAAGATAAACTTATCTACCCTAACCAGTACATCCTCAATTTTACCCTCTGGGTGAACAGTTGATCTATCTGCAAGCTGCAAAGTGATGGTTGTTGGCCTTGCTCCTCCTATACCTAGCTTTTTGAAAATTGAGAGTGGCATCAAGTTTACACTAGCTCCCTGATCACAAAGTGCTCTCCCCACATCTCTTCCTCCAATTGTACAAGGAATAGTAAAACTCCCTGGATCCTTCAATTTTGCTGGAATTTGCCTTCTCAAAGGTCCACTAACTTCCTCAAACAGAGACACAGTCTCAAACTCCTTCAACCTTTTCTTTTAAGTCAGGATGTCCTTCAGAAATTTTACATAAGTTGGCATTTGTTCTAGTGCCTCCACCAAAGGTAAATTGATGTGGATTTGCTTGAGCATATCCAAGAACTTTTGAACTGCTCCTCCTCTTTCTATTTTTTAAATCTGACAGGATATGGTGGTTGAGGTAAATTGCAGTCGTCTTCCACCGATTTCCTTTTGCTGTTAGGTATGTTTCCCTCAGGAGCTTCAACGACCCTTTCTTGGTTCACCAAGTCCTCGTTGATCAGTGGATAGGTTTCTTTGATGGGAGCTTTTCCTTCTCTCTGTGATTTAGTTCCATTCTGAACCTCATTTTCAGATAATTCCACCTCTTTCTGTTGTGCTTCTGCAGGTCTCTCATCAATCTGCTTTCCACTTCTCAAGTTCACCACTTTGCATTGCTCGTCTCCCCTTCTTGGGTTCTCTGTGTTACTGGGTAAGCTCCCCTGTGGTCTATTCCTGATGTCATTAGCTAGTTGTCCTATTTGAACTTCAAGATTCCTTAATGAACAGGCTTGACTCTGTATCAAAGCATCCTGGCTTTTCAGTCTCACTTCATTCTTGGCCATAAATTCCTTCATCATTTCTTCCATGGATTTGTCAGGTTTCTGAGGTGGGGCCTCTAAGCATTGATGCTGACCACTCTGCGGTTGATTGTTCTGCTGCTGCTTATACTGATTTTGGCTATATCCTCCTTTGTTAAAGTTATGATGTTGGTCCCGTGCTCCAGCATTTTGATTTCCCTGCCCAGACCATGAAAAATTAGGATGATTCCTCCACCCTGGGTTATAAGTGTTTGAATATGGGTTGTTGTTCCCCTGGTACTGTTGAGGTCTATTTCCCATATAGCACACAGATGCTGGATTAGAAGGGCATTCCTCAAATTGGTGACCTTCCCCACAATAAATACAACTCAAAACCATTGCAATTTCTGTTGGCATTGAAGAAACCATAGCTTGATTGGTATTTTTCTCAAAGCTCTTCATGTTTGCTCCCAGATCTTCCATTTTTGCAGTAAGAACCTGTATAGGGTCAACTTCTAAGACCCCTGCAACTTTTGAAGTAGTTACAACAACTGCTCTAGAATTAGCCCACAAATAATTGTTTCCAACAACTTTGTCTAAAATTTCACAGGCTTGATTGTAGGTTTTATCCAATAGGGCTCCTCCTGCAGTGGCATCTATCATCATCCTAGAGTTTCCAAGCAGTCCATTGTAGAAAATCTCTATTTGGATACCATAAGGGATTCCATGATTTTGACACCTTCTCAGTAGTTCTATGTACCTTTCCCATGCCTCACTGACTGATTCATCACATTCCTGTTTAAAGGACATAATTGCATTTCTACACCTGGCATTCCTAGTAGGAGGAAAATACTTCATCAAGAAAGTTTCAGCTAGCTCATTCCAGGTTGTTATAGATCCTGGTGTTAGATTTGTGAGCCAAGTCTTAGCACTATCCCTCAAGGAGAAAGGAAATAGACGCATCCTCAATGCTTTAGGTGTTACTCCTTGTAGTTTAAAATTATCACAGACCTCCAAGAATGATCTTAAGTGATGATGGGGGTCCTCTGTGGCTTGTCCACTGAACTGTCCTAAACTCTGTAACATCTGAAACATGACTGGCTTCAGCTCAAAATGTTGTGCCTGCACTTCAGGTCTCACCACTCCAGGATCAAAATCAGTAAACCTCGGTGCCATGACTGTTTTGATTATTCTGTCCTTCTCATCAATGATTCTCTCTGGGTTTTCTTCAGCCATTTTTCTGATTTTATGTTTCCTTCTATACCTTCAGAAAGTCCTCTCAATTTCTGGATCAAATAGAAAGAGTTCTCTCACAATCCTTTCACTCATAAACTACTAACCTTCCTACATTATGAAAATGATTAGTTTCCAAAATCAGATAGATCATAAATTATAATACTCAAACATTTCAGAAGCATTCAGATTTAAGTTTGGCCACTCCCCGACAACGGCACCTAAAACTTGTTGTGTGCTATAGTGTTACTACAGGACTAATGTGCAAGTATACACAGTTCACAAGTAATATTGTCAAGTGAGACCAGATATCGTACCCAAGGGAGTGGGTTTCTAAATCGTGCACTATGAATTGTTTGCAATTAAGGGGAATGTTTTTGTTTTAATTCTAATCAAAACATAAATATGCATAAACTATAATTCCAACTAAAGCTAAGATCAACAATACTTCTTTGTTCCACAAAATGAGCATAAATATTATAGATGAGTTCACAAATACTAGAAAGCACACTCGGGTTATGGAATACAATTCATCACTGCTATCTTATATGCTAGAGTTTATGCCTCGCATTCCCCTCAACCTTTTGAACTTTTTCTAAATCTGCCTAGCAAACTGTCATTCTACTAGGTCTACGCCCTCTCACCTGGATTCATATGTCTATGCCTCTCTCAGTGATTGAATGATGAAGTAATCAAACTAAGCTCGATTAAGTTGTGCCATCTCATATGTCTATGAAGTTAACACAATTATCTAGGATCCCCTCGGCCTATTTCACCTTTCGGTCTCCACAAGTGATGGGTTCCTATCCACTGTCGTGCTCAAGAAACGATTGAAAACAGAATCAAAGATATGTTCAGGCATGTGAAACTCGACTCTAACATATATTCACGCAAATGATGTTTTGTTCCACAACCCAAGTGTTAAAAAGAGTTAGCTCATACTTGAAAATAAAGGAAATAAAAGCATGAGATCATTCATCATCAAAATACAACTTGAAAATCTAAAAAAAACTATAGATGATGATCCCCTCTACTCCGGTAACTTCCTCTCTCAGCCGATTCTCCAATCGTCGGTCATCTTCTGTGCGTGTGTATCTCCCAGGAGTGTGTTATCCATCCTCTCTTGATTCTCCCTTTTTGTTGATATTTTCTCACTTTCTCTCCCACAACCGTTGATCTTCTCTCTCTCCCCTAGATGCGTCCACGTGTTTAAGTGTCACTGTTTCTTCCAGACAAAGGATCAGCTCCCTTTTTGTGCCACTTGTCCTTCCAGCAGACAAGATTAACAAGGACCTTTATCCTTGTCCCCTAGTGATCCCGGAGAGAGAAAGTCTTCAGCCCTCTCATTCATGGATCTCCTATGCTCAAGCATGTCTTTATTCCGCATGCGGTAGGTAAGCTCTAGCATTCCGAACCTGGTCAAAACTTCACCTAAAGCTTGCAAAAACTTATTAATACTTGCATAATTTAAAATATCATAACCTATTCACAAATAAGCATAAACAAGCAAAAATGACTTTGATTACTAAGCATCTTATTCAAAACAACATCTAAAGTTCATGCAAAGAGACCAAAAGATAACTCTTTATGAGAGTTATCAAAACACAAGCAAGCAATAGGTTGGACTATTTCTGATATCAATGGGATAAGTCCTACAATTTGTATGCATAAAATATTGATAGAAGAGGGGAGTAAGAACTCTTCATTCAGCCACCAAAGAGGTTAAATCCGAACATGAAAGATGTAATAAAGAAGGAGGTCATAAAGTGGATGGGCACATGGATCAATTTTCCCATTTCAGACAATTCTTGGGTGAGCCCAGTGCAGTGTGTCCCTAAGAAAGGAGGAGTTACAATAGTCCTGAATGATGGCAATGAGTTGATTACATCTAGGACTTTGACGGGGAGGAGGATCTGCATAGACTATAGGAAGCTGAAAGATGCAACCAAGAAGGATCATTTCCCTCTGCCATTTAGGGATCAGATGCAAGATAAACTAGTTGGGCAAGAGTTTCATTGATGGAAATCCTGGTCGGATGAAAGAAGAGGATTAATTGATGATCATTTGAAGATTAACTTTCGAGTTTTAATATTAAAATAATACTGTTTTCAAATTTTAATATTTAGTTTAATTAAATTTCGAATTTTAGTCATTAATTTTTTAAAATTAATATTTAAATTTTTAAAATTAAGAGTCTTGTCTATTACAAAGATATTGAGATATACTTATTGTTTATCTTTATATATTTGATTTGTTTTTAGATTTAATTTCCTTATTAGATTAAGGTTTTGAGTTGCCTATATATAGGCCTTGTTTTGGGCCTTTTTATTCAGTTTTCATTTTTAATAAAATTTGTGAGATTGTCTCCTAAATTATTCTGAAAGCTCACGAATTCTAGTAGCCCTAGAATTTCAAAATTCTGATTTATCAAA
Organism: Plectranthus barbatus; assembly: GCA_026898455.1. Classification (NCBI taxonomy): domain Eukaryota; kingdom Viridiplantae; phylum Streptophyta; class Magnoliopsida; order Lamiales; family Lamiaceae; genus Plectranthus; species Plectranthus barbatus. The sequence continues at coordinate 217,322 of JAPKLW010000749.1, forward strand.
CGAATTCCACAGCCTTTTATGGCATCTTCGCTAAATCCTCCGTTGTGAGTCGAGTTGTTTTTTTTTGTCGTAGGGGCTCGTTTGCATTCTTGCTTACGGTTCTCTAAGGGTTGAGTCATAGGCGTTGGATTTCCCATCGTATCTATCCGAGTCATGTAAGTGTGCATTTCCAGTTCATTGATTTTAGGCTGCGATCGAAACCCTCTCAGCGAGGATCATATCATTTATTGCTTCTTTGATGAGTACTCGGGTTATCATCAGATTGCCATTACTTCAGAGCATCAAAGTTTAACTACGTTTACCTGTCCTTATGGAAATATGTTTTTAGGAGGATGCCCTTCGGGCTATGTAATGCTCCATCAACATTTCAACGTTGTATGCTTGCCATATTTTCAGAAATGATAGATAATGGATTAGAAATCTTCATGGATGACTTCTCATTATTTGGGGAAGACTTTGATGCATGTTTAAATAACCTGGTGAAAGTTCTGAAGCTTTGTGAAATCTCAGTTGGTTCTGAATTGGGAAAAATGTTGTTTCATGGTGCAACAAGGGATTGTCTTGGGGACTAAAATTTCTAAGGTTGGAATGGAAGTTAATCTTGCTAAAATAGAAGTTATAGACGAGATGGCCTAACCAAACTTAGTCAAGGTAGTAAGAAGCTTCCTTGGGCATGAAGGTTTTTATAGGAGGTTTATGAAAGACTTCTCTAAAATTGCTAGAGGTCTGAACTACTTGCGAAGTATAGAAAATTTGAATTTTCTCCACAATGTGAGGAAGCATTTCTGAAGTTGAAATTTTCACTTGTTTCTGCACTTGTGATGCAACCTCCAGATTGGAATCCTCCATTCAAACTGATGTGTGATGCTAGCAATTATGCTTTAGGAGTTGCTTTGGGACAGAGAAAAGACAATATCTTTAGAGTGATCTACTATGCAAGTAAAACACTTGATGGAGCTCAAAGGAACTATACAACTACAGAGAAGGAGGTTGTAGTCTTTGCTTTTGATAAGTTCAGATCTTACCTTGTTCCAAGGTCATTGTATATACAGACCATTCTGCAATAAAGTATTTGATGGCAAAGAAGGATGTCAAGCCAAGGGTCGTAAGGTGGATATTGTTACTACAAGAGTTTGACATGGAAATCAAAGAGAAGAAGGGGACTGAGAATCAAGTAACATACCATCTCTCAAGACTTTAAAACCCATATGGAAAAGATGTTAATGAGCAGGTTAATGATGAATTTCTAGATGAGCAATTGATGAGATGTGCAGAAGAAGCTCCATGGTATGCAAACATAGCAAATAACTTAGCAACTGGAAGGAAGCCCTATGGTGTGTATGGTCAACAACTGAAGAGGTTTCTCTATGATACAAAGTACTATTATTGGGATGATCCGGTCTTGTATAAACTGGGATCCGATCATATTTTCAGAAGATGTGTACCATAAAAAGATATGACCTCAATTTTGGGAGAATGTCATGCTGCAACATATGGAGGACATTATGGTGGTCAAAGAACTGCAGCAAAGATTCTCCAATGAGGATTCTTTTGGCGTTTAGTATTCAGGGATGCTTATTCATTTGTAAAGAATTGTGATAGGAGTCAGAGGGTTGGGAATTCGCCAGCCAAGAATGCGATGCCATTGAACAATATCATTAGCGTAGAGTTGTTTGATGTTCGGGGAATGGATTTTTTGGGCCCCTTTCCAGTTTATTTTGGACACGAATACATATTGTTGACAGTGGATTATGTGTCCAGATGGGTTGAGGCTTGTGCTTTTTCCCGTAATGATTCAGCCACAGTCATTAAGTTCCTTCACGGGAACATCTTCATAAGGTTTGGCACACTCAGGTTCATAATCAGTGATGAAGACACCCACTTCATTAACAAAAGTTTGTCAGCAATGTTGTCTAAATACAATGTCACTCACAGGGTGTCTACAGCTTATCACCCTCAGAGCAATGGATTGGCAGAACTTTCAAACAGAGAGGTGAAGAGTGTGCTGGAAAAAAGTGGTGAATGTCACTAGGAAGCATTGGCCTAAATACTTGGATGATTCTCTGTGGGCTTATAGAACTGCTTATAAGACCTCATTGGCAATGTCTCCTAATAGATTGATTTTTGGAAAATCCTGTCATTTACCATTGGAATTGAACACAAGGCTTATTGGGCAACCAGAAAACTAAATTTGGATCCTAAAGCTAGTGGTGCAAAAAGACTGTTGCAGTTGAATGAGTTGAATGAATTGAGATTGCAGTCTTATGAAAAAGCTAAATTGTACAAAGATAGAGTTAAGAAGTGGCATGACAAAAATATCTCAGACATAAAATTTGAAGAGGGTCAGAAGGTGCTGCTGTTTAATTTTAGACTGTGGTTGTTTTCTGGGAAACTCAAATCTCGTTTGTTAGGACCTTTCACAGTGGTTAAATCCACATGGAGCTGTGGATCTTATGGATGACAACACAGGAGGAACATTTATGGTCAATGGAGCATGAGTGAAACATTATTTTGGTGGAAGCATAGAAAGAGAGAAGGCTTCCATTCACATGGAAGAACCTTGAAGCATGGAGTCCTGGACCAGTGGAAGGGTTAATTGATGATGATAATCTTGGTCCAGGAAGAATGTTTATTTTATTGTTAATTCTGTTATTAATTTCTTTTGTTAATTTCAGTCTAGTTAATTTGCTCTTATGCTACAACCTATAAATTGCATGCTTCATAGTTTAGAATAGAATTTTCTGCAATAGGTTGAATTTTAAATTTATTTTCTTGTTTCTATAATTTTGTTTAGTTTAATTTAATAAGGAAATTTGGTAGGAGAAGGAAATTACCTTTTTAATTTGACACAAATATTTTGGCAGGAAGGATACGTGGAAGGCAACTATCCGTTGGAGCCAACTGCTGGCTGACGTAGGAGGGGCCGAAATTACCTTTTTTGCAGGCGGTTAGTGGTGGCTATTAATTCAAATTTTGCATCATGTCCTATCAAGAGAAATTGAAGAGTCTTTTTCTTTTACAATATTAAAACAAACTTTTGAGGATATTTTTGCATTCCAAATTTCATTCCCTATTTAACATTCGTGAGAAGAAGGAGAGAAATTTCTATAAAAAGGGTTGAAGTGTGTCGACAAAATTGTAAGTATTCACTCTTCTCTACACTTTTCTTTGGCATTTGAGTTGAACTTCTAGAGTAAACATGGATGCATGCTCAGTAAACGATATTTCTTGAATGTTTGTTGAAGTTGTTCTCTAAAATCATTTTTGGAAGGCATTTGAGGGTGCAATATATGTTGGGTAGTTGATTCCTACGGCGAGAGGAAGTTACACGAAACATATGCGAGAGTTTGGTGTTGTTGTTCTGGATTGTGCAAAATTTCTGATTCATGTGAAAGAAATTACTTTTGTCCCTAATTTTTCTTAAGTCTGTGAATAAATTTTTTTGTGTATCCTGATAGAGAATAAAGTTTGAGGGAGAGTAGTTTCTTAGCCGAAACAACTCATTTGTGAAAGTTGTTAGTTTAACGTAGTGTTGATTTGTTGTTCATTATCTTTGTCTGTTTGATCTGCAGAGATACCAACTATGAAAACTAAGAATCCAGCAAAGAGAAGGGCAGGGATGAAAGATGAAAATTCTAAACCAAGCCCCAAGAAAGGAAAACAAGAGAAGCCAGAGGCAAGTCCGAAGAAGAAGGGTGGTTCTAAAGCCAAACCAAAGAAAACAACCAATCCATTGTGATGGTCTAACCGTACTGCTGTAACTACAATGGTCAAGAGGAATGCAAAACTTCCAAAGACAAGTGAAGAAAACCCTATTGAGATTCAGAGGAATTATCACCTTCAGCAAAGAAGGGCACTCAAACCGAGAATAGTAAAAAGGGAAATAAGGATCCCCTTGCTGAAATTGGTCGATGCAGTAGAGCAAGTTGATGCTGAAGAGAAAGGGAAGAAGGATGTTAGTACCAAGAAACCTACATCCACCACATTTGATTCAAACAAGGATAAACCAATTTCAACCAAGAAGGTTCAAGCAAAATCAATGCAGAAGTCTAAATCTGAGAAAGGAACCGCTAAGTCAAGAGCGACCAAGCAAAAGAAGGTCGAAGATACAGAGAAATCCGAGGAGGAAGTTTTCGAAGAAGAAGTTAGTGCAGAGAAACCTGAAGAAGAATCTGAGAATGAAAGTGGTGAGGAAGAACAAGCTTCAGATGAAGGAGATGAGCAAGAAACAGAACCAAAAGCTGAAGGTGAATCTGAGGAATAAGGTGATGCTACAGCCTCTGAAGAGAATGAATCCGAAGAAGAACAAGAACAGGAGACAGAGATGCAAAATGAAGAACCAGTGGAGGAAGAAGACAAGTCTGATGAAGAAGAGGCAGAAATAGAGAAGTTGGAGAAGCAGTCTAAAAAGGGAAAAAGAAAGGATGAAGCTTCAGTGCTTGAGCCAGAAGAAATTCCTAGGAATCCAAACACTGGTAGGAGGATTAAGGTTATTGATGTGAAGGAGACTTATAAAGCAACCAAGCTGAAGAAAGGAGTTCAATCAAGCAAGAAGGAGCAAATAAAGAAAGAAAATACCAAGTGACTAAGAATTAGCTTACAATTAAGGAAATTGACAATCTGCCCAAGTTGTCATCTGTAATCCATAAGAAGATGATGAAGATAATGGAGGAAAGATAGCTGCTGATACAAAGGGGTTTTAAGAGTTTGAAGACTCTGCCAGAGACTCTGGTGAGACAAATTGAGCAGCTGGGATGGGAGAATTTTGCTATTCCACCGCCACCTCCAGTTGTTGCCCTTGTGAAGGAGTTCTATGAAAATTGTGAGCAGTCTACAATCAGGGATTATGAGTTGATCTCAGTGATGAGAGGAAAGGAGGTGAAGCTCAATCCTGAGGCTATCCATGAGATCTTTGGTACTCATCTTCCAGAACCTGACAAATTCATGGACATTTACTTGGCTCCTTCAAAAGAACAGCTGGATGAGGCTTTGCATGTATTGGGGATGTCGGGAGCCAAGTGGAATGATGAAGACAAGGATAACAAGTATGTGTTGTCCAAGTTTATGCATGCTAAAGCAAACCTCTGGCTTAAGTTTCTGAAGAATAGAATCAGCCCGACAACTCATAACACCAATATCAGTCAGGACAGAATTCTCATGGTGGCATCCATCTTGATAGGGGATCCAACCGATTTTGCTCCTTTTATGGTCGATGCAATTGGTTTCCAAACATCCAAAGAGCGAGGACCTCTTTTATGTCCTTCCCTGATCTTTGAATTGTGCAAGAAGGTTGGAGTCCCATTCCATGTTGATGAGCCGCGAAGGGTTGTGAGGAGTTATTTCAATGTTCAATACTTGCGCCAAAGGCATGAGGCATTGCAGAGGAAAAATGGAATGTCACCTCCTAAAACTAATGTTGATTCTGTGCAGAATTTGCAGGGTGAGATGCAAGAGATCAAAGAGCAACAAGTTGTGATGCTCAAAGAGTTTGGAGAATCTGCAAATAATGCTTCTGGAGATGCTATTCCTGAATGAAAAGTTCTTGAAGGAGGTGAAAAATGTGAAAGCTGTGAAGGAAAAGCCTTCTGGGAAGAAGAAGTCAGCTTAACAAGCTGCGGTCAACTCTAAACTTTCTTTAAGAAACTCTTTTTAGTTATGTTGCTTTTATTTGGGTATTTGGGTGATGTTTATGAGCCCGTAGTTTAGTCTGGTTTGTTCAGTTATTTTGAAGTCGTTTTGTTTAAGTGTTTAAGTATATGTTGAATGGTCGTGTTAGGATGTCATTTGAATGAAATGTTTTTCTAGGTTCACTATCATGTCTCATGCTTGATGATGCGAGTGTGTTATTGATCTTTCTGTTCTTTTGAAATTCTGCAAGTAATGATTAGATTGATTGGGAGTCAGCCCCCAAAATTTCTAAGTTTAATCTTAGGATTGTGATTTAGTTTGGTGCACAAAGCCCTATGATTCTACTTTTTGTTTTAAAACTTGATATGCTACATTTATGCTCTAGCTTAGCTGGTACTTTAAATTTTTGAGAGAATGTGAAGTGTCACCTACCTAGAAATGTAGCATGATCAAAGCAAAATTAGAACAAGTTGACATTAGAAGCTGAAATAGACCTTTTGATATAGGTGCAGTACGAGTTCCATTAGTGGAGAGCATGTTGATGTTTAGAGGTAGTCAAAAACAGTGACATTGATGATCATTGGAATTAAAATAGACGTTAAGTCTAAGCTTAGGAAACATGTTAGCAGTCATGCTGAGATATTTTGGGACTTTGGCTTGCAAACTAGATTGCAATCTTTTGATTAAACTTGTAAGATTGAAGTGGTTGAAGCTTGATCAATTTAAAACTACTTGTGTAGTTTTTCTTTTTATTTTCCTTTGTGTTGGTTGAAAGTTATGAGACAGGAATTAGTGAAATAGTATTTTTTTTTGGTTTGTTTAGTTTGGTCGTTAGGGGACAAGAAATGTTTTAAGTTTGGGGGAGTGATAACTCTCGTAAAGAGTTATTATTTCTACTTTAATTTGGTTAAATGTGTTATGAATCAAGTCTCAAGCATTAAAACACACAAAGCTCAGCAATTAAAAAGTTTAACCAAAGCATGCTTCGATATCAATGATTCCGCCCTATCATAGTGTTGGGAATTATTCCTAGATTTATATTGTAAATCTACCTTTAGATCAAATTGTAAAGGTTTTGTTGAATCAAAGCCTTAGTTATTTTGGTGGATCATTGCTGAAGTCTAGAATAGTCTAGCAACTCATTTGTAAAGTCCTGTTTAGGCTATATATCGAGTTGTAATAGATTAGAAGTGCTTGTGGAGGATTGTTGAAGGATTCAGTAATTGAAACGAAGGAAATCAGATTCTAAGCAACTTTGGAAGATTTTGGATGCTAGAAGTGTTCTCAGCAGTCAGGAAGATGTTGGCTGCTAGAAACGTCAGCAGACAAAAATGACTGCTAAGGAGGTAGTAGTCAAGTGCTGAGAAGAATGACTGCTAAGGAGTTGGTAGTCATATACTGAAAGAAACGACAGTTAGGAATACTTGATCAGCTGTCAGAAGTAAAAAGATAGTAGAATGCTGAAGGAGTCAGCATTCACTAATACTCAGAAGATTGATAGAAGTTGTAGCAATTAGGAATCAAGACTCAAAGTGTTGAATACGCAAATGCTGAAGTGTTAGCAGTTGGATACAAAGACAGACTGCTAGAAGATCTCAGCAGTCAAAAGGTCTAAGGACTTAGCAGAATGTTCCCAGTATTCTCCGAAAGAATGCTAAGCAAGGAAATATCAAGCATCCTCTGCTGAGACACCCAATCTGACAAAGGGTACAACCAAGGACACATAGCTTTCCTAAAGTAGGTGAAAAAGCACTGTACTAAGCCGGGAAGGATAGAAAAAGCAGTAGCTCTATTGAACAAAGAGAACGTTGTCTCCAACGGGTCTGGAGATTCAAAGTTTGAATCTCCAGATATAAAAGAGAAGTCCAAAAAAGAGAGAACTTCTACTACTACAACTAACAACTATTTCTATGAGAGATAACTTTTACAAAGGGAAGCAAAGCAAAGAGTAGTCAGTTGAGAGCACGTTAAAGAGACAAGAAGAATTTCAAGCTCTCAACCGAAAGTGTCACACATTGAATATCTGACACTGCATTCAAGAAGAGATTCCTTGACTTTGTTCAAGAATCAATCATTGGGATAACTTCCATCCTAGGAAGCATCCAGCAGTTTCATCTCTAAAAAGAGATTGACTAAGACGGGCTGTTGCCAAAAACCCACTAAAGAGTTCAGGAAGGAACTTAAAATTTTCCATTATAGCAAGGATAAGTTTTACGAAGGTGTCACCCTTGACTTAGCTGCAGCTGTCGAAAGATAGAAGTGACAGAGGACAACTTTGTAGTAGTTGGCTCGAAAGCTGACAACCTGCTACAAGTGACCGGCAAATCCTTGTACTTTCATATATCTTTTTAGTGAAATTCTCAGTGTTTGACTGAGGAGTGGACATAGATCTTAAGGATCGAACCACTATAAATCCTGTGCTCTTTGTTACTGTTCCTTGTTACTGTTTTATTGTTTCTGCCATTGATTTAAAACCTAGCAACCTCAAGTTGGTAGTGTATATATGAAGCAATCTTAACTCCAACTTTACACTAAACTTTTGAAAAGTAACTAAGTACAAGATAACTTGAATCATTCCGCTGCATTTGTTAAATAGTCTTCCGCACGACTCTGATCAGGGACCAACTAGTGGTATCAGAGCAGGAGGTCGTAAGACTTACTGCTTCTGAGCCACTTTTGACCAGATCTGTATTTTCCTTGAACTGTTATTTCTTTAGCTCAGAAACATCAAGTTTGCCAAGATGAATCACACGCTCCCAAAGTATAACAAGGAGAAATTCAACTCATTGCAAAAGCTAGCCACCATCCAACTTCAAAGTTTACATCCGGAGATGGTGGACGTCCTCACTAAAGGGCCCATTAAAATAATGAAGGCCAATATCTTGGCTGGGGCACCTGTTGAGTGGCAACCACAAATGGTCGAGAAGCAATTCAACTAATGGACGATAGAGGATAAGAAGATGTTGATACACGACTGTCTGCCTCCTTTGATGGCAGACGAAGCTCTAAACCTCAACACGGCTAAGGAGATGTGGGACTGTGAGTGCGCATCTTCATAGGAGGCAGAACAATTGAAAAGAAAGACACTCAAGGTAGCCGTTGACAAATATGGGTCTTTCACAATGCATGCTGGTGAATCCATTCAGGTGATGGAAGAAAGATTCAATACCATCGTGGGAGAGCTCAGGAACATGGGAAAGACCTATGACAACGGAGAAATGAATAATACAATCATTTCCAAACTCTTTCCAAGGAGCGATTGGTTCGTGAAAATGACCAGCCTGAGTGAGAAAGATCTCAGCCAAATGACTACATCTGAGGTATTCGCTCAACTTAAAACTATCGAGTTTATCATACAACAATCCAAAAAGAACGAAGCAGTTGTGTCTCTAACTTCGTCAGCAAATGCTGTAAACTCGGAAGACTTAGCATACTTCGCTAAGAAAGATGCTGGAAGATGGAAGCCGAGGAAGCCCTTCCACAAAATGAATGATCTGCACCAGCTTCACTAGCAAATGAGGTTGCTTCAACCTCAAGCTCACAGCAAGAAGATCTCAAGATCAGTGAGCTTGAAGAGCAAATGATAACGCTTCAAAAGAATATGTTGGAAGCAAAAGCAGAAAAGGCAACTAAAGAAGCTAAGCTTACACCATCCTTTCGACCAGCAAAAAGGAAGCCAAGGACATGCTTTGAATGCAACTCGCCGGACCACCTAAAGCACGAATGTCTTCAGGTGAGCAAAGAAGAAGGAGAGCATCTCAAACAAAGGTCTGAAAGGAGAGTAGTCACCAGAGCACTGCTGACCAGGGCAGAAGTGCCCGATATTCCTGACTATGAAGAGGAATATTACTCCTCAAAGAGGATGATGAAGAGGCCATGCTGGTACTAAAGGCGAATATCGTTGATAATCTGGATGCTGAAGCTGAGCAAATTGCTGAGTCGGCTCTAGCAGTCGATGCTTAGGAGGTAAACCCTATTAGCATTTCAATTTCAGCAATCATGCATCAATCGGAGAATTCTTCTTCTTTAGATTCCAAGGATGATTATCTCAATAGGCTCTCATTAGAATTTTAAAAAATGTACGCTTTGAAAGATGCTATTGTGGAAGAAAACACCTCACTTAAAACCAAAGTTATATGGGTAATAAGAATCAAAACCATCAGGGTAACAATCCCTATTCAAATACTTACAACATTGGATGGAGAAACCATCCAAACTTCTCTTGATCTAGACAAGAAAACATAATATTGCAACAAGGGAGCAGTATTATAACAAGGGAGGCTATAATCAGCAATTGACCAATTAGAAACAAAGTTTGGAAGCACCACCTCCTAATCCAGAAAAAGCTATGGAAGAGATGATGAAGGAGTTTATGACACAAAACGAGGTGCATTTAAGAGTCCAGATGCTCTTATTCAAAGTCAGTCCTCTTCACTGAGGAATCTAAAGGTGCAAATGGGACAGTTGGCTAATGAACTGAGAAACAGGCCACAAGGCACCCTGCCTAGCAACACTGAAAATCTAATGGGGGAAAAGAGCAATGTAAAGTTGTTACGATAAGGAATGGGAAGCAATTTGAGGAAAGGAGGGTTGTACCTCACGAGGCTCGAGAAGGATCATATTTAGGAGCTACTGCAAGCAAAGAAAGCCCATTGAAGGAAAAACTAACAGAGAATGAAGAGATACTTCCTGAACCAAGGATGGAAAAGGACCGTGTTTAGAAAGTTGTAGAAAATTCTAAGGGAAATGCAACTAAGGCAAAGAGGAAATTTGGTCTGGATGGGTATGATTATGTACCACCTCTACCATATCCAATCAGATTTAAAAAACAAATGGAAGAAGAGCAATTCAAGAAATTTTTGGAAATGCTGAAGCAGATTCACATCAATGTTCCCTTGGTAGAAGCACTTGAAGAAATGCCCACCTATGAGAAATTGTTGAAAGACATCTTGTCCAAAAAGAAGAGAGTGAAGGAGTTTGAAATAGTATCACTATTTGAGGAGGTAGGTGATGACGGTGAAATTGCAACACTATCTCACATTAAAATTAACAATCCAGGTTCTTTCAATTCGCTCAAGTGAAAACCGTTTACTCGTTTTGAATATATTTATAGCTAGGCAAGCACAAGTCGTTGAAAGTTTCTATTAACTAGGCAAAATAGTAATCTACCCTAAACAAGAACAAACTCATCATTCATAACCATCATGAATCATTTATCAAACTAAAGACTTGACAATCAATCAATTTCACCAAGGTAGGTAGAAAAAGAACCAAGTATAGCAATGAGATAAGAGTGAATGTTGAATGAATATCAAATGTGTGCAAATTCGACCAAATCGTGATGTAAACCAAATTTAATCCCTAGGAGATTGAGCAATCGACCCTACACTCGCTAGCCCCTTGTCACGGTGATCTAACGGTTGATGATACTAAGACATGCAAACAACTACGTTATTAAGCCCTAGACCACTCCAAATAGAACGTCAATTATCGCCCTATGACCTAGCACCGTACAGGGATTGGAACTAAAATCGTATGAATCTACTCTATTCACGACGATTCCGCCCGTGTGTTGGCTGCAGCGTTCACGTCAACTACCTCAAAAGCTTGCTATTACCTACACCTAAGAGGTAAAAACAAGTTCTTGTGCAACCTAAGCTCTTAAAGGAAAGTAAACAATCATCAATCAATCTCATCTCAACACATTATCCATTCAATCAACATTCACAATAGAAATTAGTTCCTCATACCTTCAATTCCGTACAATACAATAGAGAAAGTAATAGAATCCATTACAAAATCGATAGGTCTGGAGTTGATCTTCCTCAATTGCTTTCCTTGGACTCAATCTACCTCACAATCTTCCTTGATCTTCACCAAATTTGGAGGAATGTGGCCTAGATCCTCTTGAATGTGGATGGGGAGTGGTTGAGGATGGATCTAGAGAGAATTCTAAGAGCGGTTATTTGAAATCTGACCAAAAGTTCTTTTAAAATATGAAAATCCCCCTTTTATAGACGAGCTCCCAGGGCCTCGTATCGCCTGAGCCACCCATGGCTCGCCCGAGCTAAGTGGAAACCTGCCAGAAACCGCAAAACCGTAATGGCTTGGCCGAGCCAGGCTTGGGTTGGCCGAGCAAACCCTCTGAAGCATAGGCTCGATCGAGCACTGCAGGGTCGGCCAATCCAGGCCTCTGTTCCAGTGGCTCGGCTGAGAAATCTCTCTGAAATCAGGTTTCTCCCTCCTTTTTCTCCGCTTGGTCGATCCAAATTCCTTTTAACCTTCGGCTCGGGTGATTTACCTCCAAAAACTCAACCAAAAGTGTTGTTTTATAATGCTCAAAACACGTCCTACAACATTCAAAACACGAAAACATGACAAAAGAACAACAAAAACCTATGATATGAGGGTAAAATGAACGCAAACATGCACACTCACACATCGAAATATAGGTCATTTTACACACATATCAGTAGGTGGACCTTTGAGAAGACAGATTCCAGCTAAGCTTAAGGATCCAGGAAGCTTTACTATTCCTTGTTCCATTGGAGGTCGAGATGTAGGTAGAGCTCTCTGTGACCTGGGAGCTAGTGTGAATCTACAGCCATTGTTAATATTTCAGAAGTTGGGCATTGGAGGAGCCAGACCTACTACCATATCCCTGTAGTTGGTAGATAGATCTAATGTACATCCCGAAGGAAAAATAGAAGATGTGCTGGTGAGGGTGGATGAATTCATATTTCCTGCTCACTTTATCATCTTGGATTATGAAGCAGACAGAGAGGTGTCTATCATTCTAGGAAGACTTTTTCTAGCCACAGGGAGGACTTTCATTGATGTAGTAAAAGGAGAAATGATTACGAGAGTACAAGATGAACAAGCTACTTTTAACTAATTCAATGCCATGGAGGTCCCTGACGATTCAGATGACTGTTTTTCTATTGGGGTCCTTGATTCAGCAATAGAGGAATTTATTTTAGAAAATCATTCAGGAAAGGATTATGAAGGTGAAGAATTGTCTCATGATGCTATAGCATGGGTAGAGCAAGGACAAAAGTTTGGGGAAATTAGACAACCTTTTGAGCCACTGGATCTCTTATCCAGAGAGTTGAAGGAGTCTAAACCATCAATGGAAGAGCCTCCATAACTGATTTTGAAGTCTCTCCATGCACATTTGAAGTATGCTTATTTGGGTGAATCAGATACCTTGCCATTTATTATAGCTGCTAATTTAAAGGAGGAAAATGAGCAGAACTTGTTAGACTTTCTCAAGAGACACAAGCGAGCAATAGGTTGGACTATTTTTGATATCAATGGAATAAGTCCCACAATCTGCATGCACAAGATTTTGATAGAAGAAGGGAGCAAAAACTCCATTCAACCACAAATTAGGTTGAATCCCAACATGAAGGAGGTAGTAAATAAGAAAGTTATCAAGTGGTTGGATGCATATATTATTTTACCCATCTCTGACAGTTCTTGGGTAAGTCCAGTGCAGTGTGTCCCTAAGAAGGGAGGAGTTACAGTAGTCCAGAATGAAAACAATGAGATGATTACAACTAGAACTGTGGCAGAGTGGAGAATCTGCATAGACTACAAGAAGCTGAATGATGCAACAAAGAAGGATCAACCCTTTGGCATTTGTGGATCAGATGCTAGATAAATTAGCTGGACATGTGTTCAATTGCTTCCTTGATGGGTATTCGGGGTATCATCAAATTGTCATTGCCCCGAAACACCAAAGATTAACCACTTTTACCTATCCTTATGGAACATTCACTTTTAGGAGGATGCCCTTTAGGCTATGCAATGCTCCAACAACCTTCCATCGTTGAATGCTTGCCATAGTTTCAGAGATGATAGATAATGGGTTAGAAATCTTCATGGATGACTTCTCAGTATTTGGGGAAGACTTTGATGCATGTTTGAGTAACCTAGAGGAAATTCTAAAGCTTTGTGAGAAATCCCAGTTAGTACTTAATTATGAAAAATGTTGTTTTATGGTGCAACAAGGTATTGTTTTAGAACACAAAATTTCCAAGGTTGGGATTGAAGTTGATCCTGCTAAGATTCAAGTCATAGATAAGATGTCCATACCAAATTCAGTCAAGGCACTATAAAGTTTCCTCGAGCATGCAGGTTTTTATAGGTGGTGATGGAGATCCCAGTAGGCTGAAAGTTGGAGAATTAATTGGAGCATTAATTTTGAATTTTAAGTAGTTTTTAATTTAACTTCAATTTTTATATAATTTCTATATGTTTTGATTTCGTTTTATTACAAATATATCAAGATATATTTATTGTATATCTTGATAGATTTGATTTGGGTTTTTTAGATTTATTTTCCTAGTTAGATTAGGTTTAGAGATTTGATTTTCTCCCTATAAATAGGGCTTCATATTTCCATTGTAATTCAGTATTTAATAAAATTTGTGAGATTATCTCCTCAATTATCTGAAACCATACAAATTCTAGTTGCTCTAGAATTCGAAAATTCTGATTTATCAAACAAAATTTCGTAGCCGTTTTTGGCGTCTTTGTTATATCCCTCGTTGTGATCCGAGTTGCTTTTTAAGTAGTAGGGGATCATTCGCGTTCTTGCCTACAATTTTCTAAGGGTTGAGTCATAGGCATTGGATTTCCCATTGTATCTATTCGAGTCGTGTTAGCGTGCGTTCCTTGTTAGTTGATTCTGGGCTGCGATATAAACCTTCCCGTCGAGGATTGTATCATTTTGGTATCAAGAGCCACAGGTGGTGGCTTTCATTTTCCTTTCTTTTAATTGTCGTGTCGCAACAGAAATTGATTTTTTAATTGTTCTTATTTTGTGTTCGTCATTCGTTGATTTTAGGGTTTCTTGTTTTGATCGTGCCATCTTGTTGGAGTCGAAAATCATAGGGGTATAGTGAGTCGTATCTAGTCATATTTGGTTAAGTATATCATATCTTTTCATCCATATCCATATCATATATTTCCATCCATATCTATATCGACTCTTTACTTCCTTCTCACATAAATCTCACCTTACGTGTCTTTGTATTAGTTTAAAAAAATATAAAAAGTGAATTCGAACCTTGAATTTGGCGGGAAATTTTTTGCCGTTTTCATTACTTTTAAGTTTGATTTCTAGGTTCCCGGGGGTCTTCTGGTGGTCCTGGGAAAAGTCAAAAATTTTGGACCAAAATTTTTCGAAACTTGAATTTTTTTTGGCTGTAAAATTGGTTAATTTTAGTTGTGTCCGTTAGGTTCCTTAAGTCATTTCAAGTCTTTGCATCCAATTTCTGTATAACCTTTTTTATAATTGCGGTTATTTAAATTGTCAATTTTGAATTTTTTTTCTACATTTGGGGATTTGAGGTTTTTAATCTTTTCAGAAGGAGAATTTAAGTGGTAAAATGCAAGAGTGGGTGAGATCAATAGAGGGAATTGAAAAAGCCATATTCACTTGAGTGATACACGAGCATGAGTGATTATCATATTGAGCAATACACAGCGTACGTGAGGTGGTGAGGTCCTTGTTTTCTTTTACCTTACCTTTCTTGCAGGTATGACGAAAAATAATCAAATTGAGACGAAAAGCAATCAAGGTGAGTTGTTGCGCGACAGAGATGATACTATTATTATTGGCCAGCTCGAGTGCATAATGGAGGGTTTCAAATCTGAATTGACAAGGATGTTGAGGAGTGCGATGGCGGCAATGCATCAATGAATCGATGTTCTCGAGTCTTCTATTGCTCAATGGACTCGACGAGATTCTACTGGCTGTCATGGGAGTGTTGTAAAGCGAGGACTTGGAGGTCGAGGTGGTAGAGGTTTGAATAGGAGACAGAGTCCTCAGTATGAGGAGGACGTCGACGATTCTGACGAGGAGGACTCATGTGATAACAATTTGGGGACGATCAAGATGAATATCCTTTGCTTTCAGGGCAGGAATGATCCCAAAGCGTATCTGGAATGGGAGAGAAAAGTGGAGATGATGTTTGACTGCCACAACTAATCTTATTTGAAGAAGGTAAAGTTTGCTGCAATGGAGTTTTCTTATTATGCTCTCGTGTGGTGGGATCAGTTGGTGAGTAGTCGGCGGAGGAATAGGGAGAGGTCGATAGATCATAGGATGAGATGAAGGTTTTCGTGAGGAGGCGCTTTGTGCTGAATCAATACTTCCGAGAGATGTACAACAATCTGCAAAGTCTGAGACAGGGTAGTCGGAGCGTGGATGAGTACTATAAGGAGATGGAGGTTGCTATGATTCGAGCTAATGTCTTGGATGATAGAGAGGCAACGATGACTAGGTTTCTAGTTGGGTTGAATTGTGAGATTCAAGATATTTTAGAGTTGCAACATTATGTTGAGCTGGAGGAAATGGTGCGCATTGCGACTAAGGTGGAAGGACAGCTCAAGAGGAGGGGTAGTAGACTTGGGCAGAATCCTACGGGCTGGAGAGAATACCAGTCTGGTAGTAGTTCCACGCCCAAACGATATCCATGGAAAGAGCAGGAGCAGCCACAAGTTGAAAACAAACCATTTGTTGCACCCCGACCATGTTCCAACAATCAAGGTAAATCAGTTACTCCTGATACTCGGAATCGTGATCGTTGGTGTTTCAAATGTCAAGGTTTTGGGCATATTGCTCGTGAGTGCCCCAACAATAGGGCTATGATCCTTCGAGAAAATGGCGAGGTGGAAACTGAGGATGAGACTGATCCTAATATGCCAACATTGGAGGACCCCGAGGAAGAAGAAGAGGAGATAGTGGCGCTTGCTGCACTGTCATCATTTTTGGGTCGGAGAGTCTTACAGGCACAACATCCAGTCGATGATACCGAGCAGCATGAGAACATCTTTTACGCACATTTTTAGGTTAAAGATAAGGTTCGCAGTGTCATCATCGATAGTAGGAGTTGGACAAATGCAGCGAGTTTAACCATGGTGGAGAAATTAGGCTTACCTATGCTCAAACATCCAAAGACTTATCGTTTGCAGTGGTTAAATGACAGTGGGATGGTTAAGGTGATGAAGCAAGTGAAGGTTCCATTCTGCATTAGAAAATATGAGGAGGAGGTTCTTTGTGATTTAGTTCCGATGCAGGCTAGCCATGTTTTGTTGGGTCGTCCTTGGCAATTTGATAGGAAGGCGCAATATGAGGGATTCACAAATAAATACTCCTTTGAGTATAATAAAAAACGATTTCGCCTTGTTCCTCTTACTCTAAATCAGGTTCATGAAGATCAAGTGAAGATGCAAATGGAAGTGGATCCTGGACCGAAGCTGGCTGGAGAGAAGAAAGATAAATGTGTGGTGAGAAATTATTTTCTAGCAAGGCAATGTGATTGGAGTTGGCGTGAGGATTTGAGGACAAATCCTTTTGAAGAGGAGAGGAATGATGGAGATCCCGGTGGGCTGAAAGTTAGAGAATTAATTTGAGCATTAATTTCAAATTTTATGTAGATTTTAATTTAATTTCAAATTTTATATATTTTCTAGATGTTTTGATTTCGTTTTATTACAAAGATATCAAGATATATTTATTGTATATCTTGATAGATTTGATTTGGTGTTTTATATTTATTTTCCTAGTTAGATTAGGTTTAGAGATTTGATTTTCTACCTATAAATACGACTTCATATTTCCATTGTAATTCAGTTTTTAATAAAATTTGTGAGATTATGTCCTCAATTATCTGAAAGCTCATGAATTCTAGCATCCTTAGAATTCAAAAATTTTGACTTATCAAACAGGATTTTGCAGCCGTTTGTGGCATCTTCGCTATATCTCCAATTGTGGTCCGAGTTTCTTTTTGAGTCGTAGGGGCTCATTCGTGTTCTTGCTTACAGTTCTCTAAGGGTAGAGTCATAGGCATTGGATTTCCCATCGTATCTGTTCGAGTCGTGTTAGCGTCCGTTCCTTGTTTGTCGATTCTAGGCTGCGATCTAAACCTTCCTGGCGAGGATCTTATCATGAGGTTTTTAAAAGATTTGTCCAAGATTGCAAAGCCTCTATCTGAATTGCTTGAGAAGGACAAAAATTTTGAATTTCTCCATACTGTGAGGAAGCTTTTCTGAAATCTAAATCTGCACTTATTTCTGCGCTTGTGATGCAACCTCTAGATTAGAATTCTCCATTCGAACTGATGTGTGGTCATGCTTTGACAGTTGCTTTGGGACAGAGGAAAGACAAGATCTTTAGAGTGATCTACTATGCAAGTAAAACACTTGATGGAGCTCAAAGGAATTTTACAATTATAGAGAAGGAGTTGTTAGTTGTAGTATTTGCTTTTGATAAGTTCAGATCTGACCTTGTAGGATCCTAGGCCATTGTATATACAGTCAATTTATCAATAAAGTATTTGATGGCAAAGAAGGATGCCAAGCCAAGGCTTATAAGTTGGATATTGTTACTACAAGAGTTTGACATGGAAATTAACGACAAGAAAGGGACTGAGAATCAAGTAACAGACCATCTCACAACACTTGAGAATCCCTATGGAGAAGATGCTAATGAGGAGGTTAATGAAAAATTTCCAGATGAGCAATTGATGAGCTATGTAGAAGAAGCTCCATGGTATGCAGACATAGCAAATTACTTAGCAACTGGAAGAAAACCCTATGGTGTGTATTGTCAGCAATTGAAGAGGTTCTTTCATGACACAAAGTATTCTCAATTGTGATGATCAAATCTTGTATAAATTGGGTTCAGATTAAATTTTCAGGAGATGTGTACCAGAAAAAGATATGCAGTTAATTTTGGCAGAATGTCATGCTACAGCATATGGAGGGCATTATGTGAAGGGATTTGGATACTGTGAATTGAATCACTCAAATCCATGTACGCGCAAATCATTTAATTGGATATCAAAATAATTGTTATGCCTATGATTTAATCATAGCATGCTCCAGTTGTATATGCATAGAAGGTTTATGCAAAATACCTGGATCGTAGAACTGAAGAACGTGATGCGCAGAGATTTTATCCTTGATCCTCTTTCTCGCGCAACAAGATATATTCCTATCAGATTAAGGAATTAAATCTATTGAAATTAAATAAATAATTTCGATAATCTAGAGGAGAGAGAAGTAGAAAATAATCCTCTAGATCTGATCTACTGATCTATATCCCAACTCTGATCTGAAAATCTGGTGAAGATTCCCTTCAGATTCCTTTGCCGATTGGGTAGCAAAATTTCCTCCTCGTTTCTCAGATCTAGTCGATCACACACAACTCCCAAATCTTGGTATGCTTGTGTTGCAACTTATGATCTTGTGGTGTGTTGTGATCTGAAAAACTGAAGCCTATTTATAGGAAATATTAATCTCTAGATGGGCCTGAGCTTCCATGGGCCAACCAGGGACCAGAATGCAAATAGCAAATAAAGTTTATCAATTAATTAATTCTCATATTCAACCCAGAATATAATTAATTAATTAATATTTATTCGTGCCACCAGAGAATCAATACTGCCCTACCTATTTGCTACCACTTGGTGATGAATGTGTTGCACAGGCTCGGTATATCCCCACATTTAAGGTTACAGACATTCATTAATTAATTTAGGCTCTGAAAATTCATTAAATTAATTAACATCTTATATTCCTGAGTGAATCCACTCAACCCTTTTCACTTATACTTGAACTTAATCAGCCTGCAGGACTTTAGCATAACGAACCTTTTGAGTTGCTCAGGGAATGTCACCATCCTATACTGGTTGTGGTTACCTAGTTTCAGTACCAGACAGTCATACATAAATTGTTATCACCCAAGATACAGATATACAAGCTCAACTAGACCCTTTCACTGCAACTCAAAGTGACACAATCTCTGTATACTTCTGTACCTTCATTTAGGTTTAAGATCTCATCAAGCCATCAAGATCCAGATTCCTATAACATCAGATAAAGGAATCGATCTTAACTTACATATTTATTAATGTGTATTCCCGCACCAACATACCAAGTAATCCAAGATAAGATGCTTATTACTGCGTATGTTGAAGTCTACAACGATAGTCTATCCTAGGACTGTCTCATCTATGATAACCATTTATATCTCACTAGGTCAGATGATCCATACGATCTTCCGTGATCTACAACACACCGTAAGATCTCCTTATCAGCGAGATAAGAGGATAAGAGTGTTTGTGACACATGTTTGGTAATTCAGACAGGAGATGATCATACAACATTTATGATTCCCAATATATTAACCAATCAACCTTGTACATAATATACCCATCGTAATGCTTTTAGTCTATAAATCCATCATTATGGTGGTCAACGAACAACATCAAAGTTTCTTCAGTCAGGATTCTTTTGGCCTTCATTGTTCAATGATGCTTATTTGTTTGTGAAAAGCTGTGATAGATGCCACAGAGTTGGGAATTTTCCAACTGGGGATGCAATGCCATTGAACAATATCATTGAGGTAGAGTTGTATGATGTCTGGGGAATGGACTTTATGGGTCCCTTTCCAGTTTCTTTTGGAAATGAGTACATTTTGTTGGCAGTAGATTATGTGTCCAAATGGGTAGAGGCTTGCGCTTATGCTCGTAATGATTCAGCCACAGTCGTGAAGTTCCTTCACAAGAATATCTTCACAAGATTTGGTACACCTAGGGCCATAATCAGTAATGAAGGAACCCACTTTATTAATAAAAGTCTGATAGCAATATTGTCCAAGTAAAATGTCACTCATTGGTTATCTACAACTTATCACCTCAAACCAATGGTTTGGCAGAACTCCTAAACAAAGAGGTGAAGAGTGTCCTGGAAAAAGTGGTGAATGTCACCAGGAAAGATTGGTCTAAACACTATGATGATTCACTTTGGGCCTATGGAACTGCTTATTAGACCCCATTAGGAATGTCCCCTTATAGTTTGATCTTTGGAAAAGCCTGCCACTTACCTTTGGAATCAGAACACAAGGCTTATTAGGCAACAAGGAAATTGAATCTTGATCCTAAAACCAGTGGTGCAAAAAGACTACTGCAGTTGAATGAGTTGGATGAATTGAGATTTCAGTCCTATGAAAATGCCAAGTTGTACAAGGAGAGAGTTAAGAAGTGGCATGACAGCTAGATTCCAAATAGAAAGATTGAAGAAGGACAGAACGTGTTGCTGTCTAATTCTAGGCTGAGGTTATTCCCAGGAAAGCTTAAATCTCGTTGGTTAGGACCTTTCACAAAGGTCAAAGTCTATCCAAATGGATGGATATTAAGGATGACAATATAGGAGGAACATTCAAAGTTAATGGAGCAAGAGTGAAACATTATTTTTTTGGGAGTATAGAAAGAGAGAAGACTTCCATTCACATGGAAGAACCTTAAGATAAGTGCCTCTGGACCAATGGAAGGCTTCTTTGACTATGATCATCTTGGTTCAGGGAGAAAAATTTATTTTACTGCAATTCCTTTCGTTAATTTCAGTCTAGTTAATTTGTTTTTTATGCTACAACATGTAAATAGCATGTTCCGTGGTTAGATTAAATTTTGTGCATTAGTTTTAAATTTATGTTTTGTGTTTTAAAATTCGGGTTTAGTTTAATTTAGCAAGGGAATATGAATTAAAGAGGAAATTACCTTTCGAATTTGACTTAGTGATTTTTGGCAGGAAGGGTAAGTGGAAGGAAACTACCCATTGAACAACTACAGTCTGACGTAGGAGGGGCTTGAAATTACCTTTTGCAGGCAGTTAGTGGTGGTTATTAAATTCAAACTTTATTTTGTGTCCTTTCAAAAGAAATTGAAGAGTCTTTACCTTTTCAATATTAAAACAGCCCTATGAGTTTATTTTTGCATTCAAAAGTCTCATACCTTGTTAAACATTAGTGACATGAAGAGTGCAGAGAAATTTCTTAAAAAGGGTTGAAGTAAGTCGAAAAAATTGTAAGTACCTACTCTCTTCTACACTTTTCTACTGCATTGTGGTTAAACTTTTGGAGTAACCATGGATGAATGCTCACTTAACGGTAACAAAATTTATGATTCTGCAATTCTGTGATGATTTCTTGAATATTTGTTGAAGTTGTTCTTTAAATTTAGGTCTGGAAAAGCATGTGAGGGTGCAATTTTTGTTGGGTAGTTGATTACTAGGGTGACAGCGAGTTATGCGACACATATGCGAGATTTTGGTGTTTTTGTTGTTCTGGGTTATGCCAAACTTCTGATTCGCATAAAGGAGATTACTTTCGTCCCTAATTTTTCTTTAGTCTGTGAGACAAACTTTCTGTGAATCCTACTAGAGCATAAAGTTGGGGGAGAGTAGTTTCTTAACCGAAACAACTCGGTGTGAAAATTGTTGGTTGAAATTTGTGTTGATATACTGGTTCATTACCTCTATTTGTTGATTTGCAGTGATACAACCTATGAAAACCAAGAACCTAGGAAAGAGAAGGCCAGGGATGACAGATGAAAGTCCTGAGCCAAGTCAAAACAAAGGAAAGCAAGGGAAACCAAAGGCAAGCCCAAAGAAGAAGGGTGGCTCCATGGTCAAAACAAAGAAGCCAACCAAACCATTTAGGAGGTCTGGCCACACCGTTGTTGCCACAATGGCCAAGAGGAATGCTAAATTGCCAAATACGAGTGAGGAGAACCCTATCAAAATTCTGGAGGAAGTATCGCCTACAATGAAAAAAGGCACCCAACCCGACAAGAGTAATAAGGGAAAGAAGGATCCTTTGAAGAATTTGGTGGATGTAGCGGAGCAAATTGATGCAGAGGAGAAGGGGAAGAAGGATGTTGGTGTCAAGAAACCAAAATTTTCTACATCGGGTTCAAAGAAGGATAAACTAGTGGCAACCAAGGAGATACCAGTGAAACCACTTCAGAAGCCTCAACCTGGGTATGGAACTACTCAATCAAAGGAAACCAGGCAGAAGAAAGTTGAGGACAAAGAAAAACCAGAGGAAGATGGTTCTGAAGAAGAAGAGAGTGCAGAGGAACCTGAAGAGGAATCAAAGAATAAGAGAGAGGAAGAAGACCGAGTTTCAAATGAAGAGGATGAGCAAGAGACAGAACCAGAAGCAGAGGGAGAATCTGAGAAAGAAGATGATGCTACAACATCTGAAGAACATGAGTCCAATGAAGCGACAAAAGAAGAATTGGAGAATCAAAGTGAGGACCCAATGGACGAAGGAGACAAATCTGCTGAAGAAGAAAAGGAAATAGAGAAGCCAAAGAAAACCAATAAGAGGAAAAGGAAAGATGAAGTTCCAGTGGCTGATCAGGAAGAAATTCCTTGGAATCCAAAGACTGGAAGGAGGATTAAGGTTGTTGCTGTGAAGGAGACTGAAAGATTAACCAAGCCGAAGAAAGGAGTGGAGTCTAGCATGAATGAACAGATCAAGAAAGGCAAGGCAAAAGTGGTGGAAAGAAAGGATCTCACTCCAGAAGAAATTGATATTTTGCCTAAATTTTCATCTGCAACTCACAAGGAGAGGATGAAGATTATGGGAGATAAACAACGACTGATTGAGAGGGGTTTCAAGCTTTGAAAACACTGCCAGAGACTCTGATTAGGAAGATTGTGCAGCACTGCTGGGAAAGTCTTGTTGTTCCACCACCACCTCCAATCATTGCTCTTGTTAGAGAATTCTATGAAAACTGCGAGCAGTCCACAACCAAGGAGAATGAGTTAGTTGCGATAGTGAGAGGAAAGGAGGTAAGGCTCAATCCTGAGGTTATTCATGAGGTCTTTGGAACCCATCCACCTGAACCCGATGAGTTCATGGAGATCTATGTGGCACCTAGAAAAGAACTGTTGGATGAGGCTCTGCACGTGGTGGGTATGTCTAGAGCCAAGTGGAACGATGAAGCCAATGATAACAAGTATGTGTTGTCCAAATTCTTGCATGCTGAAGCAAACCTCTAGCTCCAATTCCTGAAAAACAGAATCAGCCCAACAACTCAAAATACAAACATCAGCCAAGACAGAATTCTCATGGTAGCTACTATCTTGAAGGGGGATCAAATTGATTTTGCTCCCTTTATGGTCGATGCGGTTGATTTCTAAGCATCTAAGGAGCGAGGACCTCTGTTCTGCCCTTCCTTAATCTCTGAGCTGTGCAAAAAGGTTGGAGTCCCATTTCATGCTGACGAGTCGTGCAAGATTGTGAGGAGCTACTTCAATGTTGAATATCTACGCCAAAGGCATGAGGCTTCATAGAGGAAAAAGGGAATGTATGCAGATTTTGCAGGGTGAAATGCAAGAGATCAAGGAGCAACAAGCCGTGCTGCTCAAAGAATTTGGAGATTTGCAAACAATGTTGCTGGAAATGCAATTTCAGAATGAAGAACTAGTGAAGGAGGTGAAGAATGTTACGGCCATGAAGGACAAGCCTGCTGGGAAGAAGAAGTCAGCTTGACAGTTGTGGTAAACTCTAAAACTTTCTTTAAGAAACTCTTTTTTTAGTTTGTTATTTATATATTGATATTGGGTGATCTTTATGGACCCGTAGCTTAGTTTGATTTGTGAATTGGTGTTAAGGTTATTTGGTTTAAGTGTTTGAATGTTTGATGGATGGTTGTGTATTTGAATGGAATGTTGCTTTAGGTTCATTATCATGTCTAATGCTTGATGATGCGGGTGTGTTGTGACCTTTCTTTTTCCTTGGAACTCAGCAAGTTGTGATTAGATTGATCATGAGTCAGCCCCCAAAATTTCTAAGTTTAATCTTAGGTTTGTAATCTAGTTTAGTGTGCAAAGTCCTGTGGTTCGACTTTTTGTTTTAAACTTGATATGCTACATGTATGCTCTAGCATAGCTAGTACATCAAATTTTTGAGAAGATTTGACATGTTACCTACCTTGAAATGTTGGCATGCTCAAGGCGGAATTAGAACAAGTACTGCGCTATGAGATAATTTAGGCCAACTTTTGATCTTTGTGCTTGCAGATGTTTTTTATTACAAAATATTTACCCCTGCACCCTGATTTGAGCCTTGAGCCTTTTGTTCAAATTTAACCTTAAAGGATGTGAGCCGATGATCCATACACTAACTCGAATCAAGAGGCAAACTTTTGTAAGTTCTTGTACCTAGAATTTAGATGACAATGTTTAGTATAAATCTTGAAGTGCCTGAATATGTGGCATGATGTACAATGTTTTCTCGCTTATGTTGAAAATAAATGATGCTGTAGCATTTGAGTGGCATAATCACTTATTAAAAAAAAAGAAAAGAAAGAAATAGAGAATAAAATTAGATGGAATTTTGTATCCATCTAGAAAAAAATTAGTTCAAGAATCTATTTGTGCATGTAGTACTTCTTTTTTTGCTAGAATAAGTCAATTTTCGGTACAAGATTGAAATAATGCCCTTGATTCTTTAAGTTACTATTTCCATATTTTCCTCACCTTAGCCACAGCCTTACATTAGAAGCTCATAAAGACCTTTTGATCTAGGTGCAGTACGAGTTCCATTAGTGGAGAGCATGTTAATGTTTCGATGTAGTAAAAAATAGTGACATTGATCATCATTAGGATTGAAATGGAAGTTAAGTCAAGCTTGAGAAACATGTTAGCATTCATGTTGAAATGTTTTGGGATTTTGGCTTGCACACTAGATTGTTATGCTTTGATTAAACTTGTAAGATTGTAGTGGTTGATGCTTGATCAATTATAAACTACTTGTGGAATTTTTCTATTTACTTTCATTGGTGTTGAATGAAAGTGTTGATACAAGAATTTGTGAAATAGTTTTTATCCTTTTGTGTCTTTGTTGCTTGGGAACAAGAAACATCTTAGGGTTAGAGGAGTGATAACTCTCGTAAAGAGTTATTATTTTTACTTTGGTGTGGTTAAATGTGTTTTGATTTAGGTTAATTAAGTAAGATAAATAGTAGAATTTAGATTAATTAGTTATTGTGTCTTGTCTTTATTTATTATGAGGTGTTTAGCTGAATTTGTGAGTTTTTGCAAAGAATCCTTTAAGTGTTGCCACAGGTTGTATTATGTTGGAGCCTAGAAAAAGCATGTCGAGAAGAAGTGTTGCTGCAGCATGGGAACCGCATGGCTTACCTTCTCTAAAAGGAACTCTAGGACCACTTGCAAACAAGATCTTCATACTTTTCAGATTGTGTCTCAAAAGCTGGGCAGGTGTCAACCATGTGAGCCGCCAGAGATGGAAGGCAAGATGAAGAGCGACATGTAGAGCAGAGATGGATCTGAGCTGAAAAGAGGAAGATATTTTCTAAAGAAAGAGAGGGGACACTCACACAGACACAATTGGGAAGAGTGCATGCAAGAGAAGCAAGAAGAGTACATGTGCGATCGAGAAGTAGAACAGAGTGATCAAGGATTTGTCTACTTTATTTTGAGTTTATGCAAGTTTCAGTGTGTTAGAATATGGTTAGGAAGATACACATGATGACCATTTTCTATTTCCTTGATTCTAACATGAGCTAAGCTTTCTATGATTAGGTTGTTGACTATTTTATCTATTTGCATATATGTAGGAGTTTGTTCTTGTTTCAAATATGATGTTTGGTTATAATTTTGGTTAGTTGATTCCTTGAGCACGACAGTGGAAAGGAATATCTCACCTAGGGAGACCGAAATGAGATCTACGAAGAGGAGATTATAATCAACCTTATTTCTTGCATAGACATATGAAGAATTTAAGGCTTGTTGAGAAACCCCTGTTCTAATTTATTGCATCTGAATATTAAATCATGCATAAACATATGATGATTGATAAGAAGAGGCAGATCTAGTAGGCTGAAAGCATGCTTGGTAATTTAGAGAGGTTACAAGATGCAGAGACAATGCATGAACTATGCTCTAGCAAATAGGAAAGTGGACAAACAATATTTGACAACCCAAATGTGTTCTCTATTATTGTTAAATCGCATCTTTGAAATTTACATGATCATTGTTTGAGGAAGAAGAGTTGTTAATCGTATTAGCTTCACTTGGTTTCATTTTATATTCGTACTTGCAATTTTAGTTAGGAAATCACAACCCAAACTTTTATTTACTAGCAATAATTTGTGCACGGCTTACTTTCACTCCCTTGGGTATGATATCTAGACTTTGATCTATATTACTTGTTAGACTATGTGCACGTGCGTATTGAGTTGTATCACATCTTAGCACCACAACAGGGGCTTGATGCAGATCTTTTAGGTGTGGCTCACATGGCTTGACTTCATCCTCGTGCTAGGTATTTGAAAGCTTGAATTGATTCCTTATTGTACCCGAGAGTGAAGGGCTTGGTTTGGCTCCGATGTTGAAGGGCTTCTGACCCATGGCTCTTGTTAGGTTGTGGCGTATCGCACAACCGCCTTCGTTTGTAGCCACTTTCATCATGATATAATTTTGATCCTTAACAATAGCTCATTACCTTCATCTAAGTCATTAGAATTGGGGAAATACATGACAACCATGAAATCAAAATCAAAGTTAGAGCCACGCAAAAGATACTATTGAATGCTCCACTTTTGATAGATTTATTGAGCATTTCATAAGTGTATTTTGGGCTCATTATCGGTCCAATTGTACTTTAGAAGAAACCTCACTGGGTTGTGGATTTTGGTGAGTGAAATTATGTTATCTTGTATTAATTTTGAAGGATGTTTCACTCGTCATTGTCTCTCTGCTCGTTGTGATGTATTTGCATTATTTGGTGTCACGAGGGTTTTATTCGATGTGAAGATCATTTTTTTCCTGCAAGAGGAGTATTGGATTTCATGGCTCCACTATCCTATTCACTTAGGAATGAGGCTTACAATAATTTCAATAGTTGTGAGGGCTATTTAGAATTCTGTATTATTTTTGATACACTAGTGTTCATAAATGTGTTACATCAACATAGTTGCAATCTGATATAACGAATATACGATACAAACTATAATATCTTATTATCTCGCCTATAGGAATGATCATATGGTGTATAGGAGATCATAGAGATTCATGTGAATCGTTTTACCTTGAAAGATATAAACAATATCGTGGCAGAGACAGTCCTTGGATAGGCGGTTGGTTTAGGCTACGGCACATCAGTATATAGTGAGCTTATCTTAGCTACTTGATGTGTCGGTATATCTTTATATATTGATAGGATCAACAGTGAGATGTGTCATTCTCATTAACATATGAATGAACCAGATCTCAACATACTTGTTATGATCTTAAACCTAATGGAAAGCTAAGGGGCATACACAATTTGACCACACTTTAACTTGCTATGGTGGCGAGTCTTTTATTTACTCTAATATCTGCATCTTGGGTGTGGCGGTTTGTGTGTGGCCTGCTTAGGCGGGACATGTAGGTAAACATATCTGTTTTAAGACGTGGACATTTCCTTAGGAGCTCACAAGGTTAATTACGTTATACCCTGTAGGTTGAATTTCTTAATTCAGGCATAAGTGAAAAAGAGTGGGTGATACTACTTATGAAATAAAAGATCAATCAATTGTGGTTGATTGTCATAAGCCTAATTAATTAATGAATGTCTGGAACCTTAAACATGTGGATTATTCAAGTTTAATGCAACCCGTTCAAAATAACATTGTAATAAAGGGGTGAGTCAGCATTGATTTCCTTCATGAAAGCAAATTAATATTTTATTAATTAATTGTGTTCTAGGTTAGACATGATATTAATTAATAAGGAGGACCACATTTTATTTGCATTTGATCACTGGTCTGACCCACAACTACTAAGAGCCCATTCGTATTAGGGTTTCCAAACCCTAATATTTTATAAATCTCTTCTCTCTATCAGATCAATAACACAATAATTCATTATTTAGTACAAAATAATTGAGGGAAAGGAGAGAAAGGGTGACGGTTGTCAAGAAGGGAGAAAGTGATCGACTTCTCCGGTCTTTTGATTAAACTCAGTAGCGCATCCTCACCAGATCCTCGAGGAGCAAGGGATAAAAATCAGAAGATCCGATATGTTGGAACACAATAGCATTGATTGGATCCCACATCCAGATTTGGAATCCATCGCCATCTTCAATCCAGATCTAGAGATCAGAAGCTGGAGTTCAGGTATTCCGTAAATCCATCCTCTGCAATTAAATATTAGCAGCATGCATAGGGTTTGTCTGGTTCATTCAGTCAGATTTATTTTTGATACCCTAAGAATGATCCAAATGGCTGAAATAATAAAAGACAACTCACATTGTCTGTTGTAGACTCAGTTCCTATATTTATTTCTGCAAACCTCCCCCCACTTTCTTTCTCCCTCCCTCTTGTCTCTTCTCACCACTCGGCACCCCATCTCTCATCCCTCCTTTTCCCCAATTATTTAAATTCTCCTTACCCAACTCTTCCCACCGTCCGTCGCACCCACTCCTCCGTCGAAAGTTTTTGTTAACATCCCAACACCCTCTCTTATTTTCCTCCAACTAAAAACTCAAATGCAATTCTAAAGAATGAAGAATACACTAATAAAGAGAAGGTATTACTACCCAGAAGAGCTCAAGAAAACGATTTTTGCTTGATGAGTTAGAAAAAAGAAATCCATAACTATTTATAGTGTGAGATTGTTAGTTGAAGTGTTTGAAAATTATTAGGAATAATCTGCCTGAATTGATGAAGGAGAATAATTTTGATAGAGTGGTGACTTGAAGAGTTCACCAGAATGAGGTGTTTCTCGCCGTTGAAGAAATCGTGGATCTGCCTTTATAATTATAGATGACAAATATCAATTGAATATCTTGAAATAAAATGAATAAAAGTAGGTGGGCTTAGAATTTGGAATGCAAGATGGACTTACATGAGTTTAAATAAATTATGAAATGGGATTGACAAGTTTCAGGCCAAACAAATATATTATGGGCTAGGCTAAATCCAAAAAAGAACAAGTAATATGCTGAAAAATGGACTTCAATAAATAAGATTAATGGTCTCAAGCTTAAAAGTACTAATGAGCTTATAATTAAATTAAAGGCCTTTGTGACATAATAATTTGAATATTTCCCAGACATATGAAAATTAGTCCAAACATACTTGTATTAAATAAACTATAAATAATAAATTAAATAAATAAATATCTTAATTAAATAAAGTTCTAGGCGCGACTTATAAGAACATACTTTTAATAAATTTTGCATGCATGAATAAGTAATGTAGCAAATATTGTAAAAAGGTTTTGGTCGCTACAGTGAGGACAAGGGATGCAAGTCTCCATCCCTTGTCAAGGGAACATGGTCCAGTCATCAATAGCTTTGAACGAACAAATTTGGGATTTGGACTGATTAGACTGTTTAGGCCGTACCTGATGGATTTGTACACGAAAAGCATTATGATTGGTATATTATGTACAAGGTTTTTGGTTAATATACTGGGAATCATGAATGTTGTATGTTCATCTCCTATCTGAATTAACAAACATGTATCGCAAACACTCTATAGTCTTATCTCGTCGATAGGGAGATCATACGGTATGTAGTAGATCACAGAAGATCGTATGGATCGCTTGACCTAGCGATATATAAACAATTATCATATTTGAGACAGTCCCAGAATAGACTGTCAGTATAGGCTGCAGCATACGCGGTAATAAGTGGCTTATCTTAGTTGATTGGTATGTTGTTGCATGTTGTGTGCATTGATAAGACCTAAGTTAAGATCTATTATATTATCTGAAATTAAAAGAATCTTGATCATGATGGCTTGATGGAATCCTAAGCCTAATGAAATTACGGAGGTATACACAAATTTGTGTATCATTTTGAGATAATATAGAGGAGAGTCTTTATTGCACTTGTATATCTGTATCTTGGGTGGTAGTAGTTTGTGTATGATTGTCTGCGACTATAACTAGGTAACTGTATCCAGTATAGGATGGTGACATTCTCTGAGAAACTTAAAAGGTTTATTATGCTAAAGTCTTGCAGGCTGATTCAGTTCAAACATAAGTGGAAAAGGTTGAGTGGATTGACTAAGGAATCGTACTAATTAATTTATTGGCATGTAAGAACTTAAATTAAATATCTACAACCTTAAATATGTGGATATACCGAGCCTATGCAACCCGTTTCTCATAACATGGTAACAAAGAGGAAGAACAACATTGATTCTTTGGTGGCATGAATCAATACTAATTAATTAATTATATTCTGGGTTTAATATTGGAATTAATTAATCGATAGGCCTTCTTTGTTATTTGCATCCTCGTCCTTGTTCTGGACCATGAAAGCTCAAGCCCATTAGTGATCAGATTTCCCCAATAAATACCCCTCAGGTTCTCAAATCACAACACACCACAAGATTATAAGTTGCTAAACAGAAAACCAAGTTCTGGGAGGTGCAGGTGGGCAACTTTGGATCTAAGAAGAGGGAGGAAATTCTGCTTCTCAATAGGTACAACATCCGAAAGGAAACTTCACAAGATTTCTGGATTGGAGCTAGGGATACAGATCAGAAAATTAGATCTAGAGGATCTTTCTCTTCTTTTATCTATTATGTTTCTAAATTAATTTAAATAATTTCAGAGATTTAATTCCTTTATCTTGTAGGATTAAATTTTGTTGCGCAAGAAAGCGGATTGAAGATCAAAGCGCTGTGCAATTAGTTCAGAGTTAATACAATCCATGTATTTCAAAAAACCAATTTATGTAGTTTAATAAGAGAATGCTAGGATTTATTATAGGCATGTCAATTTATTTTTGATATCCAATATTCAACCTAGGTTATGGATTAACAATTCTGTTCACAAAAATCTCTTCTATTGGTATCAGAGCTAGGTTGAATTTATTGGCTTTATCGGTAAAATAATATTACCTATGCTTATGCATGATTATTATTATTGAATTGCTATGAATTGTTGTATGGATTGTACAGTTTATGTTCCTCATGGTTCTCGGGTTAATCCACCCATTTATACGGATTCATCTTTTTAACCCACGAGATAAATCCGTGGTTAGATTTATTTTTCCAATTATAGTAGATTGTTTTTCCTTGTAAATAAATTGTAAAAATAATCTGTAAAAATAAAAAAGACAAAGAACACGTAGAACATGAGGCATAAGGCGGCAGGAGGCAGCGAAACCCTAGGGTTCATGCACGCTGCCGCATGCAGCAGGCAACCCCGCGGCAGTAGTGGCTGGCATAGGGTAATGCTGGAGCAGGCCGGGGCAGCGACAGCAATAGCGAGGGCAACGAGGACGACGATGGTTCTCAGGCTATGGGTGAGCGATGTATTCACTAGTCTGTTGCATGATTCCGGCGAGATCCTTGTGGTGGCGGTGGTTCGCCGGTGGTGGCCCGTCGGGCCATGTTCACGCGGGTTTCAGGTTTGCAATGTGTTCTTAGGCTTGTAATGTGTTCTCGGGCCTGTAATGTGTTAACGGGCCCAATTTTTCGAAAATAAATCAGAACTCAGTCCATGTAGTGGGAGCCCAGTCGAAGATCTATAAATAAATCCAACATGTAATAGATAGGATTTATTTTAAAATTTGTATCATTAGGCGACAAGGACATCTTTTATTTGTTCTTGCATGATATATGTGTTTAAATAATTGCACAATAGCCAAGCATGTTGTTGATAATACGAGCACGTTTAATGCTTTTATTTACAACTTTAAAGAATGCTTATGTGATTTATTTTATGTAATTAGATTATAACTATAAATTTGGGGTACATACTTTGCATGATAGAATTTTAGCAATGTTATAATTTATGACTACATAAAATAATCTATGCAATTGAACCTTATGAATTAAAAAATTACTAAGCCGTTTAAAGATCTCCACAAAGCAATCCCTTATTAGAAGTGGGTAATCTAATAAGTAAACGTCTACATGTGTAGCTTGCTTATTTTTATTATTCATAAGTTCTAATAGATGGGATTTCTTAAATCAAACATTTAATTCATGTTAGAAATGGGAGCTCATGCGTAAATGTCTACATGTGTAGCTTGCGTACATGATCTTTCACAAGTTCTCTAGTGATTGAATTAAATGAGACAACCTAATTATAAAAGATCACGATATATTTTAATCGATCTTTATATGGGAGGGTTAGCTTTGGTGGTATTCTAGCTAAGATATTGTCCAGAGTGTAACTCATTTGTTATGTCCCTGCTCAGTAGGATAATATGGTCTTGGTTAGTCTCCGATCATTAATTCCATTTGTCTAAGGAACCATGACTTGGATTGGAATTAAAGTAATAAAATTGAAAGATGTAGTCTGGTCAAGTGTTTTGTTGTAAATGTCCACATGTGTGGCTTGCAATAGAAATACTTGGGCAAATTGGAGGAAACATTTATATTGTTTAATGATAAGGTACAATATTTATATGATTCAATAATTTGCGATTATGTTATAATTTCTACTTTAATTATTTGTTTTAAGACACGTCTTTAACAAATGTGATCAATATCTTAGCACAAAACCAATTAACCGGTCCTAACTTTCTAGAATGGAAACGCAACTTAGATTACATCCTTGTTGCAGATGAACACAAGTTTGTCCTTGATGAGCCTCGTCCGACAGCTCCCACTACTGCATCGTCTGTTGAGGAAGTGAACCACTATAACAAGTGGCTCAAGTCAAACAATATAGTGAATGCTATATGATGACTGCGATGTCTAAGGGGCTTCAGTTGCAACATCATTATTATGATAATGCTTCTACTATCATGGAAAAACACAAAGGGACCTACGATGAGTCAGACTGAGCTGTCAGATTTAATCTCATGAGCAAGATCGTGAGAAAGAAAATGTCTGATGGTAGCTCGGTCAGAGAGCACGTGGTCAACATGACTCATCTTATGGATGAGCTCACGTTGCTCGGGGGTGGTATCGATGTGGAAGCGCATGTTGATATCATTCTTAACTCTCTGTCAAAATCCTTTGAGAACTTTAAACTGAATGCGGTCATGAACAAGGTCCACATGGCTGTGGAATTAGTAATGCTCCCAGAAAAAGTTGCTTTGACTACTTTTGGAAATCGTTCTGCTGCGTTGGCTGGCAAGAAGCGCAAAAGAATGTTCAAGAAGAAAGACAAAGGTACAACTTCTGTGAAGAAGTAAAGAAGGATGTCGGGCATAGCTGGTAAGAAGGACAAGTATTTAGATGTGGCAAGGCTGGGTCACTGGAAGAAAAATTGTCAAGTCAGGAAGACTAGACACGGTGCGTCATGTGCATTTATAATGCTAACATGTTTATGATGGATTTCTATACTGAAAGCATTATGATTTGTATATTATGTACAAGGTCGATTGGTTAATATACTGGGAATCATAAATGTTGTATGTTCATCTCCTGTCTGAATTAACAAACATATGTCGTAGATGCAATTATCCTCTTATCTCGTCGATAGGGAGATCATACGGTGTATATTAGATCACAAAAGATCGTATGGATCGTTTGACCTAGCGAGATATAAATGGTTATCACAGCTGAGACAGTTCCAGGATAAACTGTCGGTGTTGGCTGCAGCATACGCGGTAATAAGCATCTTATCTTGGATGGTTTGGTATGCTGGTGTGGGGCACACATGGATAAAGACCTAAGTTGAGATCGATTCTTTTATCTGACATTAAAAGAATCTTTATCTCTATGTCTTGATGAGATCCTAAACCTAAATGAAGGTACGAAAGTATAAGCAGATTGTGTATCACTTTGAGTTACAGTGAAAGGCTCTAGTTGAGCTTGTATATCTGTATCATGGGTAATAGCAGTTTGTGTATGACTTTCTGGTACCAGAAAAAGGTAACCACATCAAGTATAGGATGGTGACATTCCCTGAGCAGCTTAAAAAGTTCGTTATGCTAAAATCCTGCAGGCTGATTAAGTTCAAGCATAAGTGAAAAGGTTTGAGTGGATTGACTCAGGAATATAAGTTGTTAATTAATTAAATAGCTTGTTAGAGCTTAAATTAATTAACGAATGTCTGTAACCTTAAATGTGGGGATAAATCGAGCCCATGCAGCCCGTACCCCAAAACGTGGTAGCAAATAGGAAGGACAATATTGATTCTCTGGTGGAATGAATCAATATTAATTAATTAATTATATTCTGGGTTGAATATGTGAATTAATTAATTGAAATGCCTTATTTGCTATTAACATTCTGGTCCCTGGTCTGGCCCGTAAAACTCAGGCCCAATAGAAGTCCACTATTTTCTTATAAATATGCCTTCCTCATATCTCAACACACCACAAGATCATATGTTGCACACAACAAACCATATTTTAGGAGCTGTGGTGATCGACTGATCTGAGAAACGAGGTAGAAATTCTGTTTCTCAACCGGGCGAGGAATCCGAAAAGAATCTTCACCAGATATTCAGATCGGAGATGGGATACAGATCATAAGATCATATCAGGAGGATCTTCTTTCTTCTCTCCCTCTTTGTTTTGAAAATATTTATTTATTTTCATAAGATTTAATTCCTTGATGTGTTAGGAATAAATCTTCGTGCGTGGGAAAACGATCGAGGATCTAATCTCTACGCACTCGTTCTTCAGGATTCTACAATCTAGGTATTCCGCATTAACCCCCTTATGCATAATCAACAGGAGCATGCTAGGAATAATAATAGGCATAGCAATTTATTTTTTGATATTCCAATTAAAGATCCTTAGCAAACGGACTTTGTGATTCAGTTCATGAATCCCTTCAGTTTAGCATCAGTTTCTACCTATTCGTGGATAGTGGATAATTGAGCTATTGATCATGTTTGTTATACTTTGCAGGAGTTCGTGTCGACAAGGCAGCTGAAACATAACGAGGTTACCATCTCAATGGGCAGCGGAGAGCGAGTCTCAGCAGTAGCCATTGATGATTTACTTTATGCTTTGAGAACAATATTTTTATTTTGAGAGATGTTTTATATGTGTCGGTGTTTCGGTGGAACCTAATTTCAGTTTCCAAGTTATTTATTGATGGATTTTCAGTTATTTTTGTTAGTGGTGTTTCTATCATTGGTAATAACGGTGTGATCTGTCATGGCAAACTAATTGATTCTCTCTATATCATTAATTGTATGCATAAATCTTCTATGAAGGTTGCAACAAAATCATCCAATAATAATAATCATCTAAAAAGAAAGTTTTCTTCCAACGAGGATCAAACATATCTCTGGCACTTGAGACTAGGTCACATCAGTCTAAACAAGATCAAAAGACTGGCGAATAATGGTCTCTTGAATAATGGCGAATAATGATCCTGTATAAAAGGAAAGATGACGACCAAGCCTTTTAAGGCAAGTCAGTCTCGAGCAGAGGATGTGCTAGAACTGATCCACTCTGACTTATGTGGACCAATGTCTACGCAAGCTCATGGAGGCAATGAGTACTTCGTCTCATTCATTGACAATTACTCAAGGTTTGGATATTTCTATATGTTTCATTACAAGTCTGAATGTTTAGAGAGATTCAAAGAGTTCAAGACATAAGTAGAGAAGAAGCTAGGTAAGACTATCAAAACACTATGATTGGATCGTGGTGGGAAATACTTCTTGCAATATCTGTCAGAAAATGGGATTTACATCCTAATAGACTGCACCAGGAACCCCTCAACAAAATGGTGTAGCGGAAAGAAGAAATATGACTCTTTTGGAAATGGTTAGGTATATGATGAGTCCTAAACCTTGGACAGGTGCATTGACAAAACCACATTTCTAAACGAGTACCTTGAGGAAGTTCGAGACATCTATATGCAACAGCCACAAGGATATGTGTAGAAGGGCGAAAAACATTTGGTCTGGAAGCTCAAGAAGTCACTGTATGGACTCAAGCGAGCTTCATAGTCATGTAACTTATGTTTTGATGAAGTGATTAAATCATATGGATTTTCACAATGCTCAAACGAGAGTTGCGTGTATTGTTTGTATGTTAGTGGAAGCGTGGCGTTCCTCGCACTTTATGTTGATGATATTCTCCAAATTGGAGATTATGTGGAGGTATTGTCAGGCATAAAAGGTGGTTATCCAAGCATTTTCATATGAAGGATCTTGGGAATGCGGGGTACATCCTTGGAATAAAAGTCTTGCGGGAGCGCATGAAAAAAGATGTTAGCATTGTCTCAAGCTTCATATGTGGATACAGTGATTGCCCGTTTCAGCATACAAACAGCTAAGAAAGTTTTTTACCCTTTAGAAATGATGTACATCTTTCTAAGGATCAGTGTCCGGAGACATAAAAGGAGAAAGATTAGATGAGCAAGGTTTCGTATGCATCGACCGGGGGAAGTCTCATGTATGCAATGCTATGTATGAGGCCAGATATCTGCTTTGTTGTTGGCATGGATATTAAGATTTAAGTCTAACCCTGGACAGGTGCATTGGACCGCAGTAAAGCACATACTAAAATACT
This sequence comes from Plectranthus barbatus, assembly GCA_026898455.1. Classification (NCBI taxonomy): domain Eukaryota; kingdom Viridiplantae; phylum Streptophyta; class Magnoliopsida; order Lamiales; family Lamiaceae; genus Plectranthus; species Plectranthus barbatus. Next base: position 254,214 of record JAPKLW010000749.1, read on the forward strand.
TGAAAAGGAGTAGAAACTATTTTCTCGTCTATCAGTGTGAGGAGTTTTGCCCTGTGGGTTATACGAATTCGGATTTCCACGTAGACCGGGACAAAAAGAAGTCCACCTCTAACTATGTGTTTACATTGGGAGGTTGGGTCATATCATGGATGTGTGCAAAGCCGAAGTGCATCAGTGACTCAACCATGGAAGCAGAATTTTTGGCAATTGTGGTAGGTTCGAAAGAAGCGGTATGGTTTTGAAACTTTCTTTTGGAGTTGGACGTGATTCCTAAGTTGCCCAAGACTATCACATTATTTTATCATAACTCTGGTGCTGTGGTGAACTCAAAGGAACGACGAACTCACAAAGCAACAAAACACATTGAGAGAAAGTACCATAGCATACGAGAAATCATAGTAAGGGGTGATGTGCTGGTAGAGAATATTGATACAAAGGATAATCTAGAAGATCCATTCACAAAAGCTCTGCCTCAGAAGGTCTAAGAGCTGTATGTACGTAACATTGGGTTGAGGCTGCAGGCAGCCACGTGAGATGATTGATGTCACAGCTAGATTAGTTTAGACACATTATACTGTGGAAAGCACCTGCATAATGCTTTGAGTAATATGTGAGAGATTGATGGAAATATACACTTAAGGCATTATACTTGGTATATTATGTACTAGGTTTATTGGTTAACTTATTGGAAATCATGAATGTTTTATTATAATCTCCTGTCTGAATTAACAAACATGTTTCGAAATTGTTCTTATCCTCTTATCTCGTCGATAGGGCGATCATATAGTGTGTAGTAGATCATGGAAGATCGTTGGATCGCTTGACCTAGCGAGATATAAATAGTTATTATATCTGAGACAGTCCCAGGATAGACTTTTGGTATAAACTACAACTTACGTGGTAATAAGCAGCTTATCTTGGTTGCTTGGTATGCTGGTGCATGGGGTACACATTAATAGGACCTAATTAAGATCGATTCTTTTATCTAGCATTAAAGGAATCTTGATTCTGGTGGCTTGATGGAATTCTAAGCCTAGATGAAGGTACTGAAGTATACACAGATTGTATGTCACTTTGAGATGCAGTGAAAAGCTCTAGTCGACCTTGTATATCTGTATTTTGGGTGGTAGCATTTTGTGTATGACTTTCTAGTACTAGAACTAGGTAACCCTTGGATGGTGACATTTGATATGTGTGTAAAATGACCTATTTTTTTATATGTGCGCGTGCATGTTTGTGGCCATTTTACCCTCATATCATATACTTTTGTTGTTCTTTTGTCTTGTTTTCGTGTTTGAAATGTTGTAGGATGTGTTTTGAGCATAATATGGCATATTTGGTGGAGTTTTGGAGGAAAATCATCCGAGTTTGGAGTTCGAGGAGCTTTGGTTCGTCCGAGCGGAGCGAAAGGAGAGTTTCGGAAGCTTGGAGGACCCGCCCGACCGAGCAAAGTAGGCTCGGCCGAGCAGAGCCGGGCAGAGGGCTCGCTCGGCCGAGCAGTGCAGGCTCGACCAGGCCTGGCTGGCAGAGAGCAGGCTCGGTCGAGCGGTTCTGGCTTGGCCTAGCCAGAATGTGCTTCCCAGATGTGCTGTGGTTCCCAGGATGGCTCAGGCGAGCCATGGTTGGCTCAGGCGATCCGAGGCCCTGTTTGCTCGCCTATAAAAGGGGGAAAATCAGTTAATTGAAGAACTTTTGCCAAAAATTAGAATAACCATCACGATACTTCTCCCTAGATTCATCTCAAAACATCTCCCCAATCAAAATCAAGGGGAATCAAGCCACATTCCATACATTTGGTGAAGATTGAAGAATGAAGAGAGGTAGATTGGATTCAAAGAAGACAACCGAAGAAGATCAATCGTTGACCTTGAACTTTTGTAATGAATTCTCTCAATTTCCAATTTGTATTGTACTTAACTCAAGGTATGGAGAACTAATTTCATTAGTGAGTGTTGTATTACGGATATTGTGATGGATTGAATCGATTATGCTTGTTTACTTTCCTATGAGGGGTTGATTTGCACTTGAGCTTGTTCTTGCCTATTAGGTGTAGGTAATAGCCAGCCTTTAGGTAGTTGACGTGAACGTTGCAGCCAACACGCGGACGGAATCGTCGTGATAAGTACATAATCTTATAGTTCTAGTTCCAATCCATGTGCGGTGCTAGGATTGTAGGGCGATAATCGACGGTCGGTTGGGAGTGGCTTAGGAGTTCATAACGTAGCTGTTTGCAACTCCTATTGTCATCTACCGCTAGTTATCGGTAGCAAGTGACTAGCGACATTAGAGTCGGTTGCTCAACCTCATAGGAATTAAAATTTGTTTGCAACATAACTTGGTTTAATTCGGAAGAATTGAAGTTTACAATCACTCACTATCTTCTAGGACTGTCGGATTTGTTATCTTAATCTACCTATACAATTGATTGAATTGTTTGCTTGGAGAAGTAGTAATTAGTTTACTAGTTGATTGTTTGCACTTAAAGTTTTGCTTACAATTCATCGCCTAGATAGATAAAAACCAACGACTTTTGTGTAACCTAGCTATTGATACCCTTCAATGGAGTAGATGATATCCACTTGAGCGAATTAGAAAAGAGACCAGATTGATAATTTTAACGTGTTATTTGTGTGTGCTTCACACGACTACAACATTTTTGGCGCCGTTGCTGGGGAATCATTTAGTAGGTCTTGTGCAATTATTGAAAGTTGAAGTATTGTATGCTAGGTGTTTGAGGAAATGCTTGTGTGAATAGTTTTACTAACATTGTTTTGTTTGTTATTTGTGTTTGTTTGTTTTTGTTGAATTGTTTACTTGTAATTGGTTTTTTGGATTTTTCCTAGGTGGTTTATGATCACTCGATCAAAGGCTAGAGAGCTTGAGGCAAGGAAAAGTCAAGAAGGAAGAGGACATATTCAAATTGAATTGAGATGGCTAACCATGGGGAAGACACGGTTATGATAGAAGAGTTAAAAGGCAACTAGAGTTGATGAAAGCTATGATCAATGAGAGGAATGGTCCGAGGAGATCATTACAAAATCTTTTTCGACCTCAAGGTGAACCGTTAACGGGAGGTTTTCGGTTAGGAGTAAATGCCATGCAATTTGAGATAAAGCCACAGTTGGTCCAAATGATACAGAACAACCAATTTGGGGGGCACATAATCGAGGATCCAAATGTTCATATCTCTCGATTTTTGGAGATTAATGATACTATAAAGATCAACCAAGTGCCTCAAGATCAAATACGGCTGCGGTTATTCTCATTTTCTTTGAGAGATGGTGCTAGGAATTGGTTCAAAGGCTTGGACAAATCAAATATTGTCACTTGGGAAGAGTTGAGAGAGAAGTTTCTATTCAAGTTTTTGTAGGGTTTTTCCGTGAACCGAATCACCAAAACCAAATTGAACCGGATCGATTTATGGTTATTGCACATAATTAAAATTCTCAAAACCCTAGCATGCTCCTATGAATTTAATACAAAGATTTGTGGATTTAGGGTTTATCGTAACTCCGTCGAGTCTGAACCGATCTTTCGCGTTTGAATTCCAAATCTCAATTCAACCACGTGATTCAAATTTATCTGCGGAAGTAGAAATTAGAAATCAAATTTCTAAGAATAAATTCGAAAAACAAAAAGAGTAGAAAAGAAAAATTTGTTCTCCAGATTAGATCTTCAGGGCTGTGTCCCAATGCTGTTCAGATTTACTACTGGTGAGGACTCCGTAGATCTGTATTCTGAGCAGGACCAGAATCGGGATTCTCCTCCCTCTTCTCCCAAAATCGACGCCTCCCTCTCTCTCTAGGTTTAGTGTGTTTCAACTGTGTTACACCTTATGAGAGAGAGCTGTCTATTTAAAGACCTAGGGTTATAAACCCTAATGGGCCATTTTGGGCTCAATTCAGCATATTTAATTGGGCCAAACCTGGGACCTAATGCAAATAATAAAGTGGGCCTATAAATTAATTAATTCTCATTTCCACAACCCAAGACACAATTAATTAATTAATATTAATTCTTTTTCAACACAGAATTAATACTGACCTACCCATTTATTACCACGTTATGAGAACGGGCTGCATTAATTGAGAATCCCCATATTTAAGGTTACCGGACATCCATTAATTAATCGGAGCCTCTGACAAGCTCTAACTACAATTAATTAATATCTTATAATTCCTGAGTAGTACCACTCAAACCTTATCACTCGTGCATGAACTTAATCAGCCTGCAGGACTTTGGCACGATGAATGTTATTGAGCTCCTCAGGGAATGTCCCCATCCTATTACTCGGATATGGTTACCTAAACCCAGTCTCAGGCGGTACTACACGAACTGCTGTTACCCAAGATGCGGATATACGAGCACGTTACTCAGGCTCTCCACCATGGCAAGTCAAAGCAACAGTCAACCAGTGCAAACCCCTGAACCTTCGTTAGGGTTTGGACTCAATCAATATAACGAGATCTTGTATTCGCAGATGTCAGACAGACGAATACATCTCACTGCGGTCCATCAATACGCCACCTCTGCGTACCAGCATGTCAAGTAACCAAGACAGATTACTTATTCCGACAATGCCGCAGCCATCCAGACAAACGTATCATCATACGCTGTCTCGGCTGTGATCACGTTTTTGTCTCACTCGGTCAAGTGATCATACTGTCTTCTGCGATCTACAACACGCCGTATGATCGTCCCTATCGGTGAGACAAGAGGATACCATTGTTCATACATGTAAGATTGTTAACAGATAGGAGAAATAAACCGTTGTATAATCATTGTAATAAATGCTTTCAGTATACAAAACCCATCAATCTCCCACTTATACTCAAAGCATAACTAAGCTATTACAGAGTATACAGTCCGTCTATCTAGTCTGTTGTCACTTTAACCACTATCAGTGGTCGGCATCCACCTCAGACCCAGCTCACGAATATGTCTTTCGTAAACTTTCTGCGGTAAGCTCTTTGTAAACGGATCAGCAAGATTGTCAGCAGTGTCAATCTTCTTAATCAGCACATCGCCCCTCGATACGATTTCTCGTATGATATGGTACTTTCTCTCTATGTGTTTGCTTGCCGTGTGAGACCGCGATTCCTTTGAGTTTGCCACTGCACCAGAGTTATCACAATAACTTGTGATGCTCCTTGGCAAACTCGGGATCACGCCCAACTCTAATAGGTAGTTTCGGAGTCACACCCCCTCTTTCGAGGCGTCGGAGGCGGAAAAATATTCCGCCTCCATGGTGGAGTCGGCAATGCATTTCTGCTTTGAGCTCCTCCAAGATACAACTCCACCTCCCAGGGTAAACACATATCTTGAGGTCGATTACTTCTCATCCTGGTCCCCTTGGAAATCCGAGTCTGTATAACCCACAGGGCACAAAACCTCACTTTGATAAACTAGGCAAAAATTCCTAGTTCTTTTCAAATACTTGAGGATGTGCTTTACAGCAGTCCAGTGCGCCTGTCCAGGGTTAGACTCATATCTTGCTACCATGCCAACGGCATAACAGATATCTGGCCTGGTACACAACATCGCATACATGAGACTACCCACCGCCGAAGCGTATGGTACAAGACTAATCTCGTCTTTTTCCCGCTGTGTCTGAGGACACTGCCCACTAGAAAGACAAACGCCATGTCTGAAAGGTAGCAAGCCTTTCTTGGTGAGTTTCATGCTGAACCAGGCTATCACAGTATCCACATAGGATGCCTGGGATAAGCTCAACATTCTTCTCTTACGATCTCGTAAGACCTTAATCCCAAGAATGTAGCCAGCTTCTCCCAGATCCTTCATTTGGAATTGTTCGGACAACCAAACTTTGGTTTCGGACATCACTCCCTCGTATAGTGCAAGGAAGACCACGCTTCCACTGACACAAAGTCGGTAAACACAACTTTCATTTTCCAACTGTGCAAATCCATAGGATTTAATCACATCGTTGAAACGTAAGTTCCACGTATAGGGTTTGAGTCTACGATGGACAACACGAGTTGCCATTATGAATTTCTTGCCAAGGATCGTTCTTAGGATACCAGGAATAAATTTCAATTAAATAAACCATGTGAACCTATGCATGCTCTTACAAAATTAATTGCAGAGGATGGATTATAGAATACCTGATTTCACCGTTTGATCTACAGATCTAGATCGGAGCCAACAACGATGAAATAGCCTTAGATCTGAGATAGAACGCAGGCGATGGACAGTGGTTCCTACAGATCTGATCTTCTGATCTGTTCCCTTGCTCCTTCGAAATCTGGTGAGGATTATCTACCAAGTTGAATCCGAGATCTAGAGGAATCGATCAGTTCCTCCCACCGGATAGCCGCCGCCGTCTCTCTCTATTTACTGATTACACTGAAAGTCTAACTTGATCTGATGGAGAGAAGGCCTTATATAGTGTTAGGGTTTTGAGAAACCCTAACCCTAATGGGCTGTGAGCAATTAATGGGCCAGACCAGGGATCAGATGCAAATAATAAAGTGGGCCCTCTTTATTAATTAATCCTTCCTTGTTCAACCCAGAACATAATTAATTAATAAAATATTGTTTTAACCTTCACCACGGTAACAATGCTGACTCGCCCCTTTATTACCACGTTATTAGGAACGGGTTGCACCAAACTAACATGATCCACATATTTAAGGTTATAGACATTCATTAATTAATTTGGCTTATGACAATCAGCCACAATTAATTAATCTCTTATTTCCAGAGTAATGCCACTCACCCTTTTTCACTTATGCCTGAATTAAATAATTCAACCTGCAGGGTTTAGCATAATGAACCTTGTGAGCTCCTCAGGGAATGTCACCATCCTGAAACGGATATGCTTATCTAAACGTCCAGACAGACCAAGCAGGCCACACACAAATTGCCAACACCCAAAATACGGGTATAAGAGTACATGTAAGACTCGCCACCATGGTAAATCAAAGTGTGGTCAATCTGCGTGTGCCCCTTATCCTTCTGTTAGGTTTAAGATCATAGGAAGTATGTTAGGGATCTGGCTCATTCATATGTCAATGAGAATGGGACATCCCACTGTTGATCCCATCAATACATAACCATGTACCGACACATCAAGTAGCTAGGATAAGCCCACTTATGAACCGATGTGCCGCAGCTTAGACCGACAGCCTATCCAGGGACCGTCTCAGCTGTGATACTGTTTATATCTCGCTAGGTTAAACGATTCATATGATCCTCTGTGATCTCCTACACACCATATGATCATCCCTATAGGCGAGATAATAGGATATTATGGTTCGTTGTATGTTTGTTCTATCAGACAGCGAGTATTGTTGCGGCAACATATATGAAGACCAGTGTACAAAACACTTAATCATATATGATTTCAGTATATAATCCCAACAATCTCCCACTTATACTTAAAGGATAATACCATTGCTTTACCAAAGTATTAAGTGTGTCTATATTGTCAATCACTCCCACTGCATTCACGTCACCTCTTGTCACGATTTCTCGTATGACGTGATTCCACACATCCTATGTGTTTCACCACCTTGTGAGTCTTGGGTTCCTTTGAGTTTGTCATTGCACCAACATAATCACAATTCCTTGTGATTTAATAAGGCAAACTCAAAACACACACCTCTAGAGGATGGCATTGGAGCTATACTGCTTCTTGCGAAGCTAATGAAGCTGACAAAAACTCAGCCTTCATACCGGAATCCGCAACACACTTCTGTGCTAGATTCCTATAACTCCTCCTCCAAGGCCAACACATAGTTAGAGGTCGATTTCCTTTCCTTATGATCCTCCTGGATATCCGATGCCATTCAACTCACAAGGCTCATTCATTAACCAATAAGCCTATCCAGAGTTGAACTGATATCTGTTTAACATGCTTATAGCATTACAGATATCTACCTTCGTTCATTTACAATGTAGAAAGACAACAATCTTTCTTGCTGTGAACGACACACCACAGAATCAATTTAAGCGACTTGAGATACCTGAACATCCTTTTCTTGTGACCACACAAGACTTTAATTCAAAAGATGTCCCAAGATCTCATAAGCCCTACTTCTGAAACTGTTCGGATAACCATCCTTTATGCCTGAAAATATCTCCACACCGTTTCCGAATGTGAAAATACCATCTACATAATGTGCAAGGAAAACTACGCTTCCGTTGACACATAACTGGTACATGAAACTCTCATTCTAGATTGACAATATCGTGTTTCATGACTTTGAAGCTCCCTTAAGTTCATACTTGAACTACCTTGGCTTCCAGACATGATGCTTTGCACATAACTTATCTGGTTGTTGCATACAGATGTCTTCACCTTCTATCAGGGTACCCGTTTATAAAATACGGATGACGTCATCTATCTTCCAGATATTTAGATTCATATGTGCTGTTATGGTTAAAAGAATTCGAATGGGTTTAATAATCGCAACCAGTGAGAAAGTCTTGTTGTGAAACATACCTTACTCACTAACCTAGACTCTCAAATATACTAGGTTGTCATTCGAGCACTTTTCTTGTATATCAATCAGTTGCTTATAGCTGGTAAGCTATTTGGCAATCACTGATCCTGATACACAACCATAACACTTACTGATTCATTTCTGAATCCATGACTTGACGTCATTAAACTGCATCTTTTGTCTTAACAGCTTCGTTGCGCTTTAAGGGATAAGTACGATGTTGTTCGTTAAATTGGCAACAAGTCCAGAGACTGTTTCCACAAACCAGTACCATTAAGCCTGTTAAGGCAACCTCCCACTGCAACGATGCTCCTTTTACGTTGTCAGTTAATGGTGCATTAATTTGTGGTTTATCACCTTACACAGGTGACCGTTCAATTGGTACCATACCTTCCAGGGTATGCTCAATATGCCACGGGGTATTTCCTGATGGATTTGAATTGTCTTCTCTAAAACTTTAGAGAACAATCTCACATTTGGATTCATGGTTGCATCCTATACAACTTGCTTGTACTTAGGATACACAAAGCAACTGAAGGGATTCGTGAACTGAATCACGAAGTCCGTTTGCCAAGGATCGTTAATTGGAATATCAAAAATAAATTGCTATGCCTATGAACAATCCTAGCATGCTCCTATATTATTATGCATAAGAAGGTTATGCGGAATACCTGGATTGATGAAC
>JAPKLW010000749.1:263766-309066 GCA_026898455.1 Plectranthus barbatus
GAAGTACAGGTTCAACTAGAACCCTCTCTACAACTCAAAGTGATATAGAATATATGTATACTTCTGTATCCTCATATAAGTTTAAGATTCCATCGAGTCATAAAGATCTAGATTCTTTTAATGTCAGCTAAAAGAATCGATCTCGACTTAGGTCCTCATCAATGTGTGCCCCACACCAGCATACCAAGACATCCAAGATAAGATGCTTATCCGCATATGCTGCAGCCTACACCGACAGTTTATCCTGGAACTGTCTCAGCTGTGATGACTATTTATATCTCTCTAGGTCAAACGATCCATACGATCTTCCATGATCTTCTACACACCGTATGATCTCCCTATCGACGAGATAAGAGGATAATTGTGTTTGCGACACATGTTTGTTAATTCAGACAGGAGATGAACATACAACAATTATGATTCCCAGTATATTAACCAATAGACCTTGTACATAATATACCAATCATAATGCTTTCAGTATATAAATCCATCAATCTCCCACTTATACTCAAAGCATTATACATTTGCTTTCCAGAGTATAACGCGTCTAAACTAATCTAGCTATTACATCAAGCATTCTACGTGGTTGGCTTTGCCCTCAGCCCAAGGCTACGTACATGCATCTCGTAAACCTTCTGAGGCAGAGCTTTTGTGAATGGATCCGCTAGATTATCTTTCGTATCAATCTTCTCTATCAGCACATCACCCCTTGCTACAATTTCTCGTATAATATGGTACTTCCTTTCAATGTGTTTTGTTGCTCTGTGAGTTCGTGGTTCCTTAGAATTAGCCACAGCTCCCGAGTTATCACAATACACCGTGATTGTTCTGGGTAGCTGAGGAATCACGTCCAACTCCAGAAGGAAGTTTCGAAACCATACCGCTTCTTTCAAAGCTTCAGAAGCTGCCACATATTCGGCTTCCATGGTGGAGTCCGCAATGCACTTCTGCTTTGCACTCCTCCATGATATGGCCCCACCTCCCAATGTAAACACATAGCCAGAGGTGGACTTCTTTTCATCTCGGTCTGCCTGGAAATCTGAATCAGTATAACCCACAGGGCACAACTCATCACACTGATAAACAAGATAATAGTCCCTTGTTCTTTTCAGGTATTTGAGTATGTGCTTTACCGCGGCCCAATGCGCCTGTCCAGGGTTAGACTGGTATCTTGCTACCATGCCTACGGCAAAGCAAATATCTGGCCTCGTACATAACATTGCATACATGAGGCTACCCACGGCCGATGCATACGGCACGTTGCTCATCTCATCTTTCTCCTTTTGTGTCACCGGACACTGATCCTTGGAAAGATGTATGCCATGTCTGAAGGGTAACAGACCTTTCTTGGCATTATGCATGTTGAAACGGGCAATCACAGTATCCACATATGATCCTTGAGACAAGGTCAGCATCCTCTTATTGCGCTCCCGCAATACTTTTACCCCTAGGATGTATCCTGCCTCCCCAAGGTCCTTCATATGAAACTGCTCGGATAACCACCCCTTTATGCCCGACAATACTTCCACATTGTCGCCAAATAGGAGAATATCATCTACATAAAGTGCAAGGAATACCACGCTTCCGCTGACACACAGACGGTACACGCAACTCTCGTTTGAACATTGTGAGAATCCATAAGATTTAATCACCTCATCAAAACGGAGATTCCATGACCGTGAAGCTTGTTTAAGTCCATACAGCGACTTCCTTAGCTTCCAGACCAAATGTTCTTAGCCCTTCTGCACATAACCTTCTGGCTGTTGCATATAGATGTCCCTACCTTCTTCAAGGTACCCGTTTAGAAACGCGGTTTTGACATCCATCTGCCAGATTTCTAGGTTCTTATGTGCTGCTATGGCTATGAGTATTCGAATGGACTTAAGCATGGCTACCGGTGAGAAAGTCTCGTCATAGTCAACACCCTCTTTCTGACTATAACCATTTGCCACCAGCCTTGCTTTGAAAGCTGTAATTTCCCCATTCGATCCTTTCTTTTTTTTTGTATACCCATTTGCACCCTATGGCTCGATGGCCATCCGACAAATCAGTTTTCTGGTATACATCCATAGCAGTAATGGATTCTATTTCAGAATCCATGGCGATCAGCCATTTGTCCGCATCTTTATCAGATACCGCCTCGTCATATGTCCAGGGATTGGTATCATCTAGTCCGTTTTCCGGGATCAAGTCAGAAGACTCTCCCACGAACATATACCTCTCGGGTTGGTGACTAACCCTCCCACTGCGACGAGGCATCTGGGCTGTGTCAGTAGTTGGCATAGTACGCGTTGGTCCCACACCTTGCATTAGTGGCAGTGTTGGTATATTCTCACCTATTACAGGTGGATCTACCACTACACTGGGCTTTCCTGATGGAATTACTTCTTTATCCTCAAGCTCGTAGAGGATAATTTCACTCTTGGATCTGTGGTTTCTTACATATTCGTCCTCCAAGAATCTCGCGTTGGTACTGACAACGACTTTCTGATTCTCAGGACAATTGAAGTAACCACCTTTCGTTTGCCTGGGATATCCTACAAACAGCATCAGCTTGCACCTACTTTCTAACTTATCAGGTTCCTTTGTCAGCACATATGCTGGACAACCCCAAACCCTCACTCTGTTCAAACTTGGCTTTCGCCCATACCAGAGTTCCAGAGGTGTTTTAGGAACTGACTTAGAAGGTACCAGGTTAAGCAAATAGGCCGCTGTTTCCAAGGCATATCCCCAAAACGAAATCGGCAAGCTTGCATAACTCATCATCGACCTGACTATTTCTAAGAGAGTTCTATTTCTTCTTTCCGCTACACCATTTTGTTGAGGGGTTCCCGGTGCAGTCCACTGGGATGTAATCCTGTTATCTGACAAGTACTGCAAGAACTCGTTGCTGAGGTATTCCCCACCACGATCTGATCGTAGTGTCTTGATAGTCTTACCAAGCTTCTTTTCTACCTCAGTCTGGAATTCTTTGAATTTCTCAAAGCATTCAGACTTATGGTGAAGCAAATAGACATATCCGAATCTTGAGTAATCGTCAATGAATGTGGCGAAATACTCATACCCTCCACGAGCTTGCGTGGACATTGGTCCACATAAGTCAGAGTGGATCAATTGTAACACGTCCTCTGCTCGAGACTGACTTGCCTTAAAAGGCCTGGTCGGCATCTTTCCTCCCATACAGGACTCACAGATTTGATGCGGTACCACTTGGAAGGAATCCAAGAGCCCATCGCATGCTAATCTTTTAATCCTCTTTAGATTGATGTGACCTAGTCTCAAGTGCCAGAGATATGTTTGATCCTCATCGGAAGAAAACTTTCTCTTTAAATGATTATTATTATTAGATGAGTTTGCAACATTCACGGAAGATTTATGCATACAATCAATGATATAGAGAGAGTCAATCAGTTTGCCATGACAGATAACACCGTTATTACCAATGATAGAAACTCCACTATAAAAAATAACTGAATATCCATCACAAAATAACTTGGAAACTGAAATTAAGTTCCGCCGAAAAACCGGCACATATAAAACATCTCTCAAAGTCAGAACATTGTTTTCAAAGCATAAAGTAAAATCTCCAATGGCTACTGCTGAGACTCGTTCTCCGCTGCCCATTGAGATGGTAATCTCGTCATCCTTCAGCTGCCTTGTCGGCCTGAACCCCTGCAAAGTATAACAAACATGGTCAGTAGCTCCAGTATCCACTACCCAAGAATGGGTAGAAACTGATGCTAAACATGTTTCCGTTATAAATGCACATGACGTACCTTGTCTACCCGTGCTAGGCACTAGACAATCTACTTCACTTCGCTTGCGTTTGCACGGCCTCGTGATAGCCTCTGCCTGATCAGCCTCTTCTAACCGCTTAAGTAATTCCTTTGCCTCAATCATAGTCTTATCAAAGACCTTCATGAATTGAGCAAATTCTGAAGCTTTCTGGTCAGATTCCCATCATTCTAGTGCCAAGAGTAACTCTGGAAGAGTGTACTTGCACTTGGTACCAAGGGACTTGATGAAATCACCATAAGAATCAGAGAGAGAGTGCAGGACGATATTGATTTTAGCCCGACTAGTGATTCGTCCACCTCTCATTCTGTACCTTCTCATAATTTCCATCATGCTGTCAAGATGCAGAGACAACGAACTCCCATCAGTCATCTTCTTGCAGACCAGGTCTTCCACAAGACTGTAACTGACAGTTCGTCTCACCTTCCCATATACCCTTATTAGATCCCTCCATATCTCAACAAAAGATTGGTACTGATCGTATTTGAGCCTTAGTTCTCTGGATAGAGTTTTCTTAATGAGAATGCGGGCAAACTCATCAGAAGTCCTCCATCTTTCATAGAACACTCGCTCATAACCAGTGCAATTCCAATACTTGGGAGATAAAGGATCCATATAGAGTATACGAGAATGATTTGCAATGTGGAGCATTTCCATGAAGCAAAACTTCCACTCAGGAAAATTCGGACCGGTTAAAGGATTTGATGTCAAGAGATAAATGATACGATGAATAGACATATCTGAAAACAATAAATTAAAAATACCAATTAAAACATAGTCGCAAAACATTGAAACAATTAAATATTGAAACCTTGTGATAAAGCAATATTAATGTTTCCTCCAATTTGCCTAAGTATTACTATTGCAAGCCACACATGTGGACGTTTACAACAAAACACTTAACCAGACTGCATCTTTCAATTCCAGACCTTTAATTCCAATCCATGCCTGGGTTCCTTAGACAAATGGAATTAATAATTGGAGAGTAACTTAAGACCATATTATCCTACTGAGCAGGGACATCACATATGAGTTATACTCTGGACAATATCTAAGCTAGCTTACCACCAAAGCCAACCCTCCTATATAAGGATCTATTTGAACACACCTGATCCCTATAATAAGGTTGTCTCATTTAATTCAATCCCTAGAGAACTTATGAAAATTCAATACGCAAGCTACACATGTAGACGTTTACGCATGAACTCCCACTTCTCACATGAAATAAATGTTTGTTTTAAGAAATGCTATCTATTAGAACTTATGAACAATAAATTAAGTAAGCTACACATGTAGACGTTTACATAATAAATTATCCACTTCCAATAAAGGATCGCTTTGTGGAGGCCTTACTAAATTTGAGCTTAGTAATTTTCAGTTCATAAGGTTCAATTGCACAGATTATTTTATGTAGCCATAATTATAACGTTGCTAAAATTCTATCATGCAAAGCATGAACCCCGAATTTATAGTCATAATTAATTACATAAAATAAATCACATAGCATGCTTTAAAGCCGTAAATAAAAGCAGTAAACGTGCTCTCTATTATCTACAACATGCTGATATGCTGCGCAATTATTTTAAACACGTATATCATGCGAAGACAAATAGTAAAACAAATAAAAATGTCCTCGTGGCCCCATGATACAAAACGAAATAAATCTAACTATTACAAGTTGGAATTTATTTTACAGATCTTCGACTGGGCTCCCACTACTTGGACTGAGATCTTGATTTATTTTCTGAACTTGGGCCTCCAAGATTTGATCCATCAGAAAATTGGACAACTGGGCCAGCTAACCAGATCGTAGGCCTAGGCACACATTGCAAGCCCAATAGCCCGCGAGAACTCGGCCCGATGAGCCACCACCGGCGAAACACCATTGCCGGCAACTCACCGTCGTTGTGAGGGCTCCCGACATGCACAACAGCCATGCACGTACGTGCATGGATGCAGTCCACGATACCGCCTCCTCCGACCATTGCCCGTTTCGCATGCCGCCGCCCCGGCTTGCCCCGACTGTCGCCCGTACCGTCGTTCACTCTTCTTCTCTACCGTTGGCCTGCGTGACTTGCCGGAATCGCGCAATGACGGAACCGGGGTCGTGCGAACCACGCGAAAAACCCTAGGGTTTTTCCGCGTCCAGCCGCATGCCTACCGCCGTCCCAGCCCGCGTCGCCGGCCACCTAGCCACCGCCTGCACCACCTGCCCCGCGCCGACGTCGTCCGATGGAGGCGCCCCCGCGACGGCCGCCGGCGAGCGCGCCGGACTTGCGCGTGCGCACATCCCCGGCACTCCAGCCCCTGCTCCGCCGTCCCGGCCAGCCGCCTGCCGTTCCTCCTCGTGCCGTCAGCCACGCCTGGGGTTGCCGCACCTGCCCTGGCCGGCCTGGGCACCGCGGCCGTGCGTCTGCGCGCGTACGCGCGCGCGCTGAAACCCTAGGGTTCCCGCGCACGGCTGCGCCGTCGCCACGCCCGCCGCGCGCGATCGCCATACACGGTCTGCTGCCGTGCCGGCGCCTTCGTGCGCCATCGTGCGGTCTTGCATTCTTCGTGTTCTTCGTTCTTCGTGTTCTTCGTGTTCTTCGTTCTTCGTTTTACAGATTTAATTTTTGAAAATAGAAAATTACATGGAATAATTCTAATTACAATCTAAAATCTAAATCTAACCACGAATTTATCTCGTGGGTGAAAAATGAATCCATATAAATGGGCGGATTAACCCGAGGAACCACGAGGACGAAAAACATACAATCAATCCATAAATCATCCATTGCATGCAATCAATAATAATAATCATGCATGTTCATAGGCAATATTATTTTTCCGATAGAGCCAATTAATTGAACCTGGCTCTGATACCAATTGAAGGGATTCGTGAACTGAATCACGAAGTCCGTTTGCCAAGGTTCGTTAATTGGAATATCAAAAATAAATTGCTATGCCTATGAACAATCCTAGCATGCTCCTTTATTATTATGCATAAGAAGGTTATGCGGAATACCTGGATTGATGAACGATGAAGAACGCGTGCGCGGAGATGCCCTTTGATCTTTCCCACGCACCAAGATTTAATTTCCTAACAGATTGAGGAAATTAATCTAAAGAAAATAATGAATTATTTTCGAAAATAATGAGGAGAGAGAGAAGAAGAAATCCTCCTGATCTGATCTTCTGATCTGTTTCCCAACTCGATCTGAAAACCTGGTGAAGGTTCTCTATCAGATCCCTTGCCCGGTTGAGAACCAGAATTTCCTCCTCGTATCTCAGACCCTGTCGATCACCACAGCTCCCAATGCTCTGGTTTGTTGTGTGCAACTTGTGATCTTATGAGGTGTAGGTTTATTGAGGTCTGAGGGACTGAGGCCTATTTATAGGAAATTCTAGGCTTCTATTGGGCTTGAGTTATCATGGGCCAGACCAGGGACCAGAATGCAAATAGCAAATAAGGCCTATCAATTAATTAATTCCCATATTCAACCCAGAATATAATTAATTAATTAATATTGATTCATGCCACCAGAGAATCAATACTGTCCTACCTATTTGCTACCACGTTTTGAGGAACGGGTTGCATTGGACTCGGTTTATCCCCACATTTAAGGTTACAGACATTCGTTAATTAATTTAAGCTCTGACAAGTTATTTAATTAATTAACATCTTTAATTCCTGAATCAATCCACTCAAATCTTTTCACTTATGCTTGAACTTAATCAGCCTGTAGGACTTTAGCATAACGAACCTTTTGAGCTGTTGAGGGAATGTCACCATCCTATACTGGATGTGGTTACCTAGTTCAGATACCAGACAGTCATACACAGATTGATATCACCTAAGACTGCAGAAGTACAGGTTCAACTAGAACCCTCTCTACAACTCAAAGTGATATACAATATATGTATACTTCTGTATCCTCATATAGGTTTAAGATTCCATCGAGTCATAAAGATCTAGATTCTTTTAATGTCAGATAAAAGAATCGATCTCGACTTAGGTCCTCATCAATGTGTGCCCCACACCAGCATACCAAGACATCCAAGATAAGATGCTTATCCGCATATGCTGCAGCCAACACCGACAGTTTATCCTGGAACTGTCTCAGCTGTGATGACTATTTATATCTCGCTAGGTCAAACGATCCATACGATCTTCCGTGATCTTCTACACACCGTATGATCACCCTATCGACGAGATAAGAGGATAATTGTGTTTGTGACACATGTTTGTTAATTCAGACAGGAGATGAACATACAACAATTATGATTCCCAGTATATTAACCAATAGACCTTGTACGTAATATACCAATCATAATGCTTTCAGTATATAAATCCATCAGCAACCATCTTTTTCGTTTACCTGGAATAGCCCACAAAACAGTACTAGCTTAAACCTTTCTTCCAACCAATGAGTTTCCTATAACAGCTGAACAGCCGAATTACCCATCATTTCCCTTTTGACTGAGTCAAGGTCTGCTAGGGTAATTGGAACTGATTTAGAAGACATTAGATTAAGCAAACATACAACTGCTTTTGGCGCTCTTCCCAAAAACGAAAATTTGGCAAAGCTGGCATAACTTATAAACTTTTAAAGAATCTTATTTCGTTTTACCTACACCATCCCAATATCAAGGGATAATAGGTGTAGTTAACTGGGACGCAATCCCTTTGCTCTGCTAGATACTGTAAAACCCCATCACTTAAGATATACCATTATGAATGAACCATAATATTTTTCGGTCCTGTTTAACTTATTCTCTACCTTAGTCTTGAACGCTCTTGATTAAAGCAAGAGACTAAGACTTGTAGTGAATTAGATAAACATATCCAAATCTTAAGTGATTACAGTATCAATGCCTGTTAAGGCAACTGCGGAAGTAGACTCAAACCAGCAAACCAGAGCAAACACGAAATAACCTATAGAGATATAATTCGCCTATTAAAAGGCCTAGTTGCCATCTTATACCTCTAAGTAGTTGTCATAAGTATCATTCCTAGGAGCACCTGGATTGAATCCATAATTCCATGAATTACTTAAAACTACTTAGACTGATGTAACCTATCTCTATAGAGATTCTTTTAAATTATACCTTAGAGCACTGATAGTTTATGTAATCAAGTAATGAAGAGATAAACATCCATAATAGAAAACACTGTTATTCATCATGATAGAAAAACTCTATCTGAATAACTGATAATCCATAACAATAGATGAAAAATATTGTTTCTCAAAACAAAACAACATCTCTTCAGAAACTTGAATTAAAACAGAGTTTTTAACATAAACTCAAAGTAAAATCTCCATCAGCTGAAGTAGCAACTTCCAGCATCAATCTTGGAGATGGTAATCCCGCCATCTTCATGCCTTAAGCTTGATTTCTCTGCAAAGTGTAGCAAACACGATTAGTGACCTCAGTTACCACTACCCACTAAGGAGTAGAAAACCGATACTAAACATGTTTCAACAAGCAATGCAAAAGATGACGTACCTTGTCCCTTAGTTATCAAACTTGGACAATTTACTTTCCAGTGTCCCTTCTTGCCACACTTGAAACATTTGTCCTTCTTGTTATCTTTCTTTCCTTTGTTCTCTCCTTTACAATTCTTCTTCTTCATGTCATTACGACGCGATTTAGAAGAACTTTTAGCAAAAGATCTAGAATGAACTGATAAGGCAAGACTACTCCCACTGCTTCCTTCATTCCTCTTTTCTTTGACATCACTCTTTCGACTCGGAAGCAAATCAGAGTGACTCACAGAAAATACTGAAGAAGCATCTGTTGATACAAGATCCTTGAGCAGACTGTGAACAGTATACTCATTCTTGTTTTCCTCAACAGAAATTCTGAAGTCATCAAATGACTTCGGTAACGTGTTGAGTATCAAGTCAATTTTGACATCATTGTCAATTTGACCACCCATTAATGTGTACTCATCGATGAGCTGGATGAGTGATACCACATGTTCACGTACCGAACAGTTCTGACCCATTTTCTGTCTTACAATACGCTTGATAAGACTGGATCTAGCATGTCCATCGAGTCCGCCATATGCTACGTCAAGACATCGCATAATGTCACGCGCAAGCCATACATCACTATAACGAGGACGCAATGCATCTGACACACCAGCCAAGATATATAGTCTGGCCATGCCATTTAATCACATCCACATGTGATACTGTGCACGCTCCTCATCGGAAGATGTATCAGTCAGCAAACTCGGACAGGGAGTTTGCAGAACAAACAAATGTCCATATGAATCTAAGAGCTTGACAAAGTCACTTTTCCATTCAGGAAAATTCGGACCAGTCAAGGAATTGTGTACGATTGAATTAATGAGCGATGCAATAATAGACATATCTGAAAACAAATAAGCGAATTAAAGTAAGTACATACTACGAACAATTGAAACAAATATGCATAGAACCTTTAGATAAAACAATGCAATTTGTTTCCTCCAATTGCCCAAGCTAATTTGTCGCAAGCTACCCGAGTAGTCCGTTTACGACAAACGCTCAACCAGACCAAAATAGGTCCTTTAATTTCTTAACATGCTAGGTATCTTAAGCAAAAGAAATTAATATTGGAGATCTTAAGACCATGTTCACCTATCCGGAGCAGGGACATCTCAAAAGAGTTATACTCCAGGCAACATCTAAGCCAAAGTAACCACAAGCCTAACTCCGGACATTAAAAGGCGATTTGACATACGTACTAGACCCATGCGTCCTGCCTTTAACATCCTTTGTTATCCCACTTAGATTAATCTTAGAGACCAGTGAAAGTTGTCTCAATGCAAGCTACCCCAGTAGACCGTTTGCTTAGAGGCTCCCACTTCTCATCTGAAAATAAGTGTTTTATTTGGAAATCTCATTGCATTGGAACTGGTAAAGGACCCCTAACGTAAGCTACCCGAGTAGACCGTTTACGCTTCAAGATGCCCTACCTCCAATGAGAAGTCGTATTTGTGGAGGTCTAATGATCTTGGTTAGTAATGAACCAAAATCCAGCTTAGTATTTTTAATTCCAAAAGTTTCATGCGCACACATTATTTTATGTTCCCATAAATTATGTCACACCCAAAATTCCATCATAAATTAATATGATCCCAGAATTTATAGACATAATTTAAAACATAAAATAAATCACATAAGACATGCTCAAAAATTAAATTGCAACATGCTTATAACAGTAACTAATTAAAGCAAATAATCATGCTTCCTATTATTTACTAGTGCGCAAATAATAAATCACATCAATACGAGAATAAATAAATAAACAAATAAATTCTCGTGGCCCCTCAGATGCGATTACAACTGAAAATAAATTAAATCTAACTATTACAAGATTTAATTTCAATACAGATCTTCAAACTGGGCCTCCGTTGGACTTGAAATTTGATTTGAACTGCTCTAACAGCAATTGGGCTTCAAATTAGGATTTCTGGCCCAAACTGCAACCAAACCCTAATTTTCAGACTTGCGGGCCGCCTCCGGGCTGAGAAGCCCAATTTTCGGCCCGGGCTGAAAAAACCCTAGGGTTTTGGAAAAACCCTAGCCGCCACAATCCTTATCGGCCGCCGCCTGCGGCCGGAACTCGCGCCAGTTGCACTTGCTTCAATCCCACGGCCAACCCAGCGCCCCCAGCCACCGGCGAGCCATCTGCAGCCGCCGTGAACGAGCAGCAGCCGCCGCAGGAGCGCGACAGGGAAAGCACACCCTTCGCCGGTCGACTCTCACCGTCTGCGGTCCAGCCACCACGCGCAGACCACCACTGCGCGACTCCTCCACGGCCGAGACTGCAGCCAGTGACGACGTCCAAGACCGCCGCCACCCTTGAGCGCCGTGAGCCGCGACCGCGCGCAGCAGCAGAACGGGTGCGGCCCAGCCGCGCGGCAGAACCCTAGTTCCGTTGCGCCGCCGCCACCCATTTTGCAGCACCACCCGCCGCTTCCTTGGCTGGTCTGCTACCGGCGACTGAGACGCGAACAACAGTAGCGAGGTGGGTGCGGCCCAGCCGCAGGGAAGAACAGCCCTGCCACCGCCACCCGCCGTTAACACCGCCGCCGCCCACCGTGGTAGCCGCCGGCGGCGGCCTTGGGCTGAACCCAAAATCCATGTCGCTCTCTTCATTCTTCGTCTTCTCTTCTCGTTCTTTCTTTCGGATCTCAATTTTACAGATTTAAAAATAGAAAATACAAAAAAATAGATCTAGATCTATTACATGATTTTCCCTATTAAATCTAACCACGGATTTTCTCTTGGTGAAAAACAGATCCAAAAACGAGAATGCCCACGAGAACAAAAACATCCACGACAATTTAAATCCATCCATGAACTTACATATTCATTTAATTTCAATTTATCCAAGATAGAGCCTAAGAACATCAACCTGGCTCTGATACCAATTGTAGGGTTTGAGTCTACGATGGACAACACGAGTTGCCATTATGAATTTCTTGCCAAGGATCGTTCTTAGGACACCACGAATAAATTTCAATTAAATAAACCATGCGAACCTATGCATGCTCCTACAAAATTAATTGCAGAGGATGGATTAGAGAATACCTGATTTCACCATTTGATCTACAGATCTAGATCGGAGCCAACAACGATGAAATAGCCTTAGATCTGAGATAGAACGCCGGCGATGGACAGTGGTTCCTACAGATCTGATCTTCTGATCTGTTCCCTTGCTCCTTCGAAATCTGGTGAGGATTATCTACCAAGTTGAATCCGAGATCTAGAGGAATCGATCAGTTCCTCCCACCGGATAGCCGCCGCCGTCTCTCTCTATTTACTGATTACACTGAAAGTCTAACTTGATCTGATGGAGAGAAGGCCTTATATAGTGTTAGGGTTTTGAGAAACCCTAACCCTAATGGGCTGTGAGCAATTAATGGGCCAGACCAGGGATCAGGTGCAAATAATAAAGTGGGCCCTCTTTATTAATTAATCCTTCCTTGTTCAACCCAGAACATAATTAATTAATAAAACATTGTTTTAACCTTCACCACGGTAACAATGCTGACTCGCCCCTTTATTACAACGTTATTAGGAACGGGTTGCACCAAACTAACATGATCCACATATTTAAGGTTATAGACATTCATTAATTAATTTGGCTTATGACAATCAACCACAATTAATTAATCTCTTATTTCCAGAGTAATGCCACTCACCCTTTTTCACTTATGCCTGAATTAAATAATTCAACCTGCAGGGTTTAGCATAATGAACCTTGTGAGCTCCTCAGGGAATGTCACCATCCTGAAACGGATATGCTTATCTAAACGTCCAGACAGACCAAGCAGGCCACACACAAATTGCCAACACCCAAAATACGGGTATAAGAGTACATGTAAGACTCGCCACCATGGTAAATCAAAGTGTGGTCAATCTGCATGTGCCCCTTATCCTTCAGTTAGGTTTAAGATCATAGGAAGTATGTTAGGGATCTGGCTCATTCATATGTCAATGAGAATGGCACATCCCACTGTTGATCCCATCAATACATAACCATGTACTGACACATCAAGTAGCTAGGATAAGCCCACTTATGAACCGATGTGCCGCAGCTTAGACCGACAGCCTATCCACGGACCGTCTCAGCTGTGATACTGTTTATATCTCACTAGGTCAGACGATTCATATGATCCTCTGTGATCTCCTACACACCATATGATCATCCCTATAGGCGAGATAATATGATATTATGGTTCGTTGTATGTTTGTTCTATCAGACAGCGAGTATTGTTGCGGCAACATATATGAAGACCAGTGTACAAAACACTTAATCATATATGCTTTCAGTATATAATCCCAACATCACCACCTGGCTCCCGCCGAAATTCTTATAAATTTAATTATAAATTAAAAAAACTACTATCACTTCGACAAATTCTAAATAATGAAGTAAAAGTGAATATTGTGTAGTAGTTTTTTAATATAAAATTGTATAAAATTTCATTTTATCAATATTTACATTTTACTATTATTTTTAGAATTCGCTGATGTGGTAGTAATTTTTTAATTTATAAGTTTGTCAAGATTTAAAATTATAAAAAGAAATAGATTCCATAAATTTATTAAGTTTAGATAGATAGACACTATTACCTTACATATATTAACTATCCAAAATATTAATAATTAATCACTTGGTGTAGTGGATAGATATAAAGGATTAAATTAAGAGGTAAAAGGTTCTAATCCCGTTGAAAGCATTAAATATTAATTTTTTATATGACTATGTGCAGGGCACCTGATTATTCATAGGTGCGGTGCGGTGCGGTGCGATGATGGCTCGGTGGTTCTAATTGCTCGTGGTGCGGCACGATGCCGGTGGATTCAGTCGATGGTTGGTCGTGGCTCGGTAGTGGTAGGCTAGATGCGGTTCAATGGTTGGGTGTGGTGCGGTTGGTTAGCTGTGGCTCGATGTTGGCGGGTTAGGTGTGATGCAACGGTTGGGTGCAGTTCAAGGCATTGCGGCTCAGTGGTGGCTCGACCGATGGTTAGGTACGATGTAGGTGGGTTCAGACAATTTTTGCTACTAAATTCGAAGTTTTTGTGATAATTAGTGTTGTGGCAAAAAGGTGCTTATTTAGTGACAACACTTATTTGTAACTATATAATGATATTTTAGTGACGACAAATAATGCTACTATATTATAAAGTTTTAGTGATAATTATTATAGTAGCTAAAACATGTTTATTTAGTGACAACACATCAATGTGGCTATATCATGACATTTTAGTGACGATTAAAGTTTGTAACTAATTAATAGTGAATTAGTGATGAAAATTGGAGTCACAATAAAATAGAGCAATAGTGACGACTATTGTAGTTCGTCGCTAAACCCTTTAGCCACTACTCAGTAGCCACGACATAGCGACCACACACAATATTGTCACTAAGATGCTACAGCGACAAAATTCATATTTATAGTGATAATTTTTGTTGCCATTATAGACCATTTTTTTTGTAGTGATATAGATGTCTCTACCTTCTTCAAGGTAACCGTTTAGAAAAGCGGTTTTGACATCCATCTGCCAGATCTCGAGGTCCATATGCGCAGCTATGGCAAGGAGTATCCGGATGGATTTGAGCATGGCTACGGGTGAAAAGGTTTCGTCATAGTAAATGCCCTCTTTCTGACTATAACCCTTTGCCACCAGCCTGACTTTAAAAGTCGTGATCTTTCCATCCGCCCCTTTCTTTCTTGTGTATACCCATTTGCACCCTATGGCCCTAAAACCATCCGTCAAATCAGTTTTCTGGTATACATCCATAGCAGTTATGGATTCAATTTCAGAATCCATGGCGACACGCCATTTGGCAACATCCTTGTCCTGCACTACCTCTTCGTAAGTCAGTGGGTCAGAGTCCTCATGTCCGTCTTCCGGGCTCAAGTCCGAAGACTCACCCACAAACATGTACCTTTCCGGCTAGAAAATAACTCTCCCACTACGACGAGGCATTTGTGCTGTGTCAGTAGTAGGTGCAGTGACTTGTGGTCCTGCACCTTGCACTGAAGAACGTGTCTGTGGTGGTGTGCCTCTCACAGGTGCACCCACATCTACACGTTCCCCTTCCCTTGGAATTGCATTTTCGTTCTCAATTTCTTGAAGAACGATATCACTCCTTGACCTGTGATTACTCACATACTCGTCCTCCAAGAATCTAGCGTTGGTGCTAACAACGTCCCTTTGACTCTCAAGACAGTAAAAGTAACCACCTTTTGTTTGCCTGGGATACCCTATGAACAACATTACTTTTGACCTGCTTTCTAACTTATCAGGTTCTTTTGACAGTACGTGTGCCGGACAACCCCATACTCTAAACTTGCACAAACTAGGTTTGCGACCAAGGAAGAGCTCAGAAGGCGTCTTAGGAACTGATTTAGAAAGCACCACATTAAGCACATAAGCAGCTGTTTCCAATGAGTAACCCCTAAACGAAATTGGTAAGTTTGCATAACTCATCATTGATCTTACCATCTCTAGAAGAGTCCTATTTCTTCTTTCAGCTACATCGTTTTGCTGGGGAGTACCCGGTGCAGTCCACTTGGATGTAATCCCATTTTCTGACTCGTTACCGAGGTATTCGCCACCGCGGTCAGATCGCAGCGACTTGATAGTTTTCCCGACCTTCTTTTCTACTTCAACCTTGAACTCTTTGAATTTCTCAAAGCATTCAGACATGTAGCGAAGCAGGTAAACGTATCTGTACCTTGAGTAATCGTCAATGAAAGTGACGAAGTACTCGTACCCTCCACAAGCCTCCGTGGACATCGGTCCACATAATTCAGAATGGATCAATTCCAACACTTCCTCTGCTCGAGACTGACTAGCCTTGAAAGGCCTAGTTGACATCTTGCCCTCGATGCAGGATTCGCAGACTTGATAAGGTACAGCCCACACTAGGTCCAATATACCGTCATCTGCAAGTCTTTGAATCCGCTTCAAGCTGATGTGACCCAGTCTCAAGTGCCAGAGATATGTAAGATCCTCATCAGAAGAAGTAAGTTTTCTCTTCATAGGATTATCAATTACGGATGAATTACATGCAATACTTAAGGATAAATTTGATCAAATCAACATAGAGATTGTAAATCAACATACCATAATGGATAACATTATTATTACCAATGATAAAATCATAAATAACAAATATCCATAAAAGTTGATGAAATTTGTCCTGCCGATAAACCAAGGCCCACAAATAAATTCTCAAATGTACTTTAATCAAAACATAATGAAAAGAAAACTCCATGGAGCTCCGTCATAAAACGTTGCCTTCATCCAGTTTGGTATCTTCTTGCCATTACTCACCAGCCTTGTCGGCACGGTCCCCTGCAAAGTACAACAACATGATCAACAAGTCAGTGCTCACAGCTCTAGAAGAGCAACAACTAACTCTAATCATGCTTACAGTTATACATGCAAAATGGCATACCTTGTCTAGCTTTGTTGGCTTGACAATCTTTCCTCCAGTATCCTTTCTTACCACACCTGAAGCACCTGTCCCTTTCAGTCGCCACCTTAGGCTTTTTCCCAGCCCCACCATCCTTCACAGGTGTCTTTTTGGCCCACTTCTTAATCCCTTTCTTCCGCTTCATACTTTTCGGTACAGCAGAGAGATTACCAGAAGTGGCTAAGGCAACCTTCTGAGGGTTCATGACCGATTCAGCTGCCATCAAGTCATTGAGTAACTCGTTAAGAGTATACTCTTTCTTGTTCATGACAACATTCAGCCTAAAACTCTCAAAGGACTTGGGTAGAGAGTTTAGTATGATATCGACCTTAGCCTCAGCGTCGATACCTCCACCATGCACAGTTAGTTCATCCATGAGGTGAGTCATGATAACTACGTGCTCTCTCACTGAGGTGCCATCAGTCATTTTCTTACTCGTGATTTCTTTCATGAGATTGAACCTGAC
The DNA here is from genome assembly GCA_026898455.1 of Plectranthus barbatus. NCBI lineage: Eukaryota > Viridiplantae > Streptophyta > Magnoliopsida > Lamiales > Lamiaceae > Plectranthus > Plectranthus barbatus. Next base: position 281,003 of record JAPKLW010000749.1, read on the forward strand.
AGCTCTATCAGTTTCCCCAAAGGTCGCCGTCAGACTCGCCATGATGTCATAAGCATCCCTATGGTGCTGATGTTGCTGCTGCAAGACTTTTGACATAGTGATCATCATGTAGCACTTGACTACATTGTTCGATTTCTCCCACTTGTTATAAAAATCTATATCCAGTTGACTGGATTCAGCAGTTGGAACTTCAGGACGAAGTACTTGCAGAACGAACATATGTTCTTCTGCAATCAGGAGGTATTCAAGATTGCGTTTCCATTCCAGGAAGTTTGGACCAGTTAGAGTGTTTTGTGCGAGAATGTTGATCACATTAGACATTGACATATCTGAAACAATAAAGAATCTTAAATAAGAACATACGTGTTGAACTTCGAAAACAAATGCATTGAAAACCTTTTAATAAATCAAATACAAATGTTTTCCACTAATTTCCCAAGAGTTCCCACCGCAAGCTACACTCGTAGACATTTACGATGTCACCCTCAACCAGAACTGCAGGTTTTAAGCCCCAATCCATTTAATTTCAATACCATGTCAGGATGGTTTTGACACTAGAAATTAATAATTAGTGAAAACCTTAGACCAAACCATCTCTCAAGAACAGGGATGCAATTCTTGCATTATATTTTAAGATGCTTCTAAGCAATTAACCACAAATTTAACTCGGCCAAAAGAGACAGTTTAGCATGGCACGTAACCATACCGCACAGCCCTTAAAGCTTTTGTTATCTATAATTTAAATCAATCCTAGAATACTTGTGAAAGAGTTCTACGCAAGCTACACTCGTAGACGTTTGCGCAAAGCCCTCACACTATGCACATGATTTAAATTGTTTGTCTAGAAATCCCAACAACCGTACCCATGCACCTCCTGGAACTAGCAAGCTACACTCGTAGACGTTTACTAGAACGAGAGATACACTTACAGCCTAGGACCGCTTTGTGGAGGTCTATTGATTTTAATTAAAAAAATCTGCTTAGTATTTTTCTTTTAAAAGATTTCTTTATGCGCACACATAATTTCCTTGTTGTTATATTTTCCAAATTTTTTGCATGTAATCAAACAAGCCCAAAAATTCCCAAAATATAATCCAACAAAAGAAATTAATCACATAAGCATGCTTGAAAAGCTGTAAATAATAAAAGCGATAAAACATGCTTTTCCTATTATCTACACATGCTTAATTGCGCACATAAATAAATCACATATAATACGAGGACAATTAAGGCAAACAAAAATTCCTCGTGGCCCCAAAAATAGAAAAATAAATTCTATCTATTACAATTTGAATTTTGAAATAATTTGGATAAATCCAAATCTTTTCAAATCTTCCAAATCTTCAAGAGCCTTTCAAATCTGGATACACCAAATCTTTTGGATTTTTAGGCCTTTGTGATCTGATGATTTGCCCTAACCCTAATGCAAACCCTAGGGTTCACACAGGATTGCACAAACAACAAAAAAACACAAGCCACCACGACGGGACAGCATCAGCCGACGACGACCACCATCGCCGCCAGCCGACCGCCGCCCTTCGCCGCCGCACACGCTCGCCCAGCAGGCTCGCACGCGCGCGCGCACCGCGCGCCCTGTCCAGCCTTGCGCACGCAGGCCGCCAGCCGTGGCTGCTGCCCGCGCGCGCTGCACGCCCCGGCCGCGCGCCTGCCGCACTGCCACCGTCATCTGCCGTGCACGCGCGCGCGGTCTCCTGCCGCCGCCGTGCACCGCCCTTCGTCGGCTCCGTCTTCGTTCTTCGTCCTCGACCCGTCCAATTACAAATTTTTGAAAAAAATTACAGAAATCTATTCTATTACAATTTTTCAAATCTAAACTAATCATGGATTTTCTCGTGATTTTACTAAAACAATTCAGCCATACACAGATAAACCTTCGCGGGCTGAATCAACGGGTTGCCACGAGGAAAAAAAACCAACATCCACAAAATAATAAATTCATATATACATATCGAATTTAATTATGAACAACAGAGCCATAAATCAGAAACCTTGCTCTGATACCAATTGTAGGGTTTTTCCGTGAACCGAATCACCAAAACCAAACTGAACCGGATCGATTTATGGTTATTGCACATAATTAAAATTCTCAAAACCCTAGCATGCTCCTATGAATTTAATACAAAGATTTGTGGATTTAGGGTTTACCGTAACTCCGTCAAGTCTAAACCGATCTTTCGCGTTTGAATTCCAAATCTCAATTCAACCACGCAATTCAAATTTATCTGTGGAAGTAGAAATTAGAAATCTAATTTCTAAGAATAAATTCGAAAAACAAAAAGAGAAGAAAAGAAAAATCTGTTCTCCAGATTAGATCTTCAGGGCTATGTCCCAATGCTGTTCAGGTCTACTACTGGTGAGGACTCCGTAGATCTGTATTCTGAGCAGGACCAGAATCGGAATTCTCCTCCCTCTTCTCCCAAGATCGCCGCCTCCCTCTCTCTCTAGGTTTAGTGTGTTTCAACTGTGTTACAACTTATGAGAGAGAGCTGTCTATTTATAGACCTAGGGTTATAAACCCTAATGGGCCATTTTGGGCTCAATTCAGCATATTTAATTGGGCCAGACCTGGGACCTAATGCAAATAATAAAGTGGGCCTATAAATTAATTAATTCCCATGTCCACAACCCAGGACACAATTAATTAATTAATATTAATTCTTTTTCACCACAGAATTAATACTGACCTACCCCTTTATTGCCACGTTATGAGAACGGGCTGCATTAATTTAGAATCCCCATATTTAAGGTTACCGGACATCCATTAATTAATCGGAGCCTCTGACAAGCTCTAACTACAATTAATTAATATCTTATAATTCCTGAGTAGTACCATTCAAACCTTATCACTCGTGCCTGAACTTAATCAGCCTGCAGGACTTTGGCACGATGAATGTTATTGAGCTCCTCAGGGAATGTCCCCATCCTATTACTCGGATATGGTTACCTAAACCCACTCTCAGGCGGTACTACCCGAACTGCTGTTACCCAAGATGCGAATATACGAGCACGTTACTCAGGCTCTCCACCATGGCAAGTCAAAGCAACAGTCAACCCGTGCAAACCCCTGAACCTTCGTTAGGGTTTAGACACAATCAATATAACGAGATCTTGTATTTGCTGATGTCAGACAGACGAATGCATCTCACTACGGTCCATCAATACGCCACCTCTGCGTACCAGCATGTCAAGTAACCAAGACAGACTACTTATTCCGACAATGTCGCAGCCATCCGAACAGACGTATCCTCATACGCTGTCTCGGCTGTGATCAGGTTTATGTCTCACTAGGTCAAGTGATCATACTGTCTTCTGCGATCTACAACACGCCGTATGATCGTCCCTATCGGTGAGACAAGAGGATACCATTGTTCATACATGTAAGATTGTTAACAGATAGAAGAAATAAACCGTTGTATACTCATTGTAATAAATGCTTTTAGTATACAAAACCCATCAGTTTTTTCCCACCAAGTTTGACTTTGAAGAGAAGGGCTGATATCACATCGTTTGGGCAAAGATACGTTGAACCTCTATACGAGGCATGGGATAGGTTCCAAGAGCCTCTACGGAAATGCCCAAGACATGGTTTTTCTCAGAGTCAATTAATCTGTCAATTTTATGGAGGACTAGAATATGAATCAAAGATACTATTAGATGCATCATCTGGGGGAGTATTCCTTGATCTGGAAGAAGACGAAGCATGGCGGATGATTGAGATGATAGCTGCCAATAATTGTCAATGGTCAAGAGGAAGAATGGAGTGTAAGGCTTTAAAGCTCGTGAAAAAGAAAAACGAGATTGAATTTTTAAGAGATCAAATGGTCTCAATGCAAGAAAAAATGGACAAGTTGATGAATAAGTTTGAGGGAAAAGATGGCTTACAATCTTTGACCCACTAAAACAACAAAAAGTAAGGAAGGGTTTCTCTAACAAAAATCCTAAAAATTTCCCCCTTTTTGGTGTTGTCAAAGCATCTAGTACCTAAGCCGATGAGGTGTGGATAACTTTAGAGTTTTTACAGATTTGACAATATGACGCATAAACTCAGAAAAGTTCCCCTCAATGTCAGCTTTTTACTTAAGATCTTCTCCTTATAAACTTGGAGAGAAATTGCTCGATTGGTTTTTCTAGTTAGTTTAGAACAATTTTAATCTTAAGAAGGGGAGAGAGAGTAAGAATCCTGCTGATTACACTAGAGTGTGTAAGTTCAGCATTTGAAGAACGAAGACCTTTGTTGGACAAAAACATATTGTCATCAACAAGTCAGTCGACCATTTAAATATTTTCTTTACAAGTATAGGGATAAACTAACAAAAAGAAACCAATTGCAAAACTATTACAAGTCTATAATAGGCTGCTTCCGGTCTTCATGGATTTCTTCAAACTAGCCGATGCAAACGCAATGCACTGAGGAATGCTGGTTTGATATGCTGACCATCTTACAAAGGATTTACTCATGCTTGCTTCCTGCAGTTGTGCTTTTCAGGGGGTCTGCTGGTGCTGAAACTCACATGAAGTCCATCAGTAGTAACAAGAACATACCTTATGATATTCTTATGTCCCCTTGGCATCTATACTCATTCGACTGCATGAACTATTTTCACAGTTTGTCGATATCATGGAACGAAGAGATCTCTACAGAAGGAGCTAGAGCAATTAATGTAGACTCAAAGTATATAACAGAGAGATTTTCTTTGCCTCAACTTCTTTCATCGGAGTTGCTCTGCTCAGGTTTCTGATGTCTACTACACCTCCCATACTTATTTTCCCCCTCTTTGACCGCACCCAAAAAGGTTGGTGAGCTTATGTCTGGAGGCTAGGGCTCAAGCACCATTTTTCCAGATCTAAGGTAAGTTTTTGGTTCAAGACGAAGTATAAACTTGGAAGGAAGGGTTCGACAATGGAGATTGGAGAAAAGTTGTTTCACAAAGGAAAGCGAATGAACCCTATTTATAGTTTAGAGAAAGATCATTTAAATGAGGTAGGTGTACCTTATGACCTTACAATTTCTTGATATTCGGTGATGATAAAGATACGTTGCCTTGCGATGCGCATTTCAGATTTGACTGGAGCGACGTGGGAGGGAGTGTTATTCACGTGTTGAAATCTAATTCATCAATGCTATATACGCATTTATATCGATGTAACTGCAGCAATCACCTTTGGAATTCGAAAACCTACCTTTCAAAATTCCAAACTAACTTATAGTCAGTTCCTAAACTGAGAGTTGGAACTCAGTTTAATTCCACATTCGTCCTTCAGAAATCTTCTAAGTACGAAAACCAGAACTTGGTTTCTCTTCATCAAGTAAGTTTAAAGCTTGAATGAAGTTATGTTTCTGCTTCTTCGGATGCCTTGGGAGATGATTTCATCATGGCGCATCGAGTTCATGAAAATTGAGAGCTTGGACTCAGTTTTTTTCTGCATCATTCCTCTTCAACAAGGACTTCATCAATCTCCAATAGACCAAGTTTTATTCAAATCCCCTTGAATCTGGTCTCTGGGAGTGGTTTGGTGAAGATATCAGCCAACTGATCTTTAGCTCGGATGTACTCTACGGACACATCCTTTTTCACGACATGGTCTCAGATGAAGGGATGCCTTATGTCGATATGCTTTGTTCTGGAATGATGAACAGGGTTCTTTGTGATGCACATTGCACTGCTGTTATCACAATAGATTGGCACACACCCAGTTTGGACATCATACTCAAGCATTTGTTGCTTAACCCAAAGCACTTGAGCACAACTTCTTGCTGCAGCAACATACTCCACTTCGGTAGTAGACGTGGCTATTGAATGTTGTTTCTTGCTGAACCAACTAACAATCTTGTGACCTAGGAACTGACATGTTCCACTTGTGCTCTTTCTATGGATTCTTCATCCTCCAAAATCTGAATCTCAATAAGCATTGAGGGTCAGTTCATTAGATTTTGGGTACCAAATACCTAATAACTCCGTTCCTTTGAGGTATTTGACTATTCTTCTGGCACCTTCCATGTGCGACTTCTTTGGATTGGTCTGAAATCTTGCACATACTCCAACTAAGTAGGAGGTGTCTGGCATACTTGCAGTTAAGTATAGCAGTGACCCAATAATGCCTCTATATGTTGTTGGGTTGACTGCCTCGCCTTCTTAATCAAAGTTGATCTTAGCACTTGGGCTCATCAGAATCCTCGAGGGCTTGGTCTTCTCTAGACAAAACTTGTTGATCAAGTCCTTGGTATATTTCTTCTGGTTGATGACGATTCCTCCTTCGGACTGAATTACTTGAAGACCCAAGAAATAAGTTAGTTTGCCAATTATGCTCATCTGAAAGTTGCTTTGCATCAGTTTGGCAAACTTTTCACACATCTTCAAGTTTCTGCATCCGAATATGATGTCTTGAACGTAGATCTGTACCAGAAGGATGTCTGATCCATCCTTGATTTTGAACAGCGTTGTGTCAATTATGCCTTTCCAGAATTCATTCTTGAGGAGAAACTGAGACAGAATCTCATACCAAGCTTTGGGTGCCTGCTTCAACCCATAAAGAGCCTTCCTCAGTTCGTAAACTTGGTTTACTTCTTCAAAAGCCAAGGGGTTGTTCTACGTATACCTCTTCTTAAAACTCCCCATTCAGAAAGACACTCTTCACATCCATCTGGAAGACTTCTCCTGGTCAGTATGGATGGACCTTCAACTGAGTGCTCCAACACAGTTTTGGGTCAAGGCTAAGCGTGTTGATAGTCAGTTCACGAGCATTCTTCTTTACTCGATCTTCAGCCTAAGTTCTATTACAACTCAATCGATCCTATACAAGGATTACAGTTTAGAACTCTAGAAACTGGAAAAACTAACTAAGATGGCTTACAATCTTTGACCCACTAAAACAACAAAAAGTACGGAAGGGTTTCTCTAACAAAAATCCAAAAAATTTCCCCCTTTTTGGTGTTGTTAAAGCATCTAGTACCTAAGCCGATGAGGTGTGGATAACTTTAGAGTTTTTACAGATTTGACAATATGTCGCATAAACTCAGAAAAGTTCCCCTCAATGTCAGCTTTTTACTTAAGATCTTCTCCTTATAAACTTGGAGAGATATTGCTCGATTGGTTTTTCTAGTCAGTTTAGAGCAATTTTAATCTTAAGAAGGGGAAAGAGAGTAAGAAGCCTGCTGATTACACTGGAGTGTTTAAGTTCAGCGTTTGAAGAACGAAGACCTTTGTTGGACAAAAACATATTGTCTTCAACAGGACAGTTGGCCCTTTAAAAATTTTCATTACAAGTATAGGGATAAACTAACAAAAAGAAACCAATTACAAAACTATTACAAGTCTATACTAGGCTGCTTCCGATCTTCATGGTTTTCTTCAAACTAGCTGCTGCAAACTCAATGCACTGAGGAATGCTGGTTTGATATGCTGACCAGCTTACAAAGGATTTCCTCATGCTTGCTTCCTGCAGTTGTGCTTTTTAGGGGTCTGCTGGTGCTGAAACTCACATGAAGTCCATTAGTAGTAACAAGAACATACCTTATGATGTTCTTATGTCTGCATGAACTATTTTCACAGTTGTCGACATCATGGAACGAAGAGATCTCTACAGAAGGAGTTAGAGCAATTTATGTAGACTTAAAGTATATAACAGAGAGATTTTCTCTGCCTCAACTTCTTTCATCGGAGTTGCTCTGCTCAGGTTTCTGATGTCTTCTACACCTCCCATACTTCTATTCCCGCTCTTTGACCGCACCCAAAAAGGGGGGTGAGCTTATGTCTGGAGGCTAGGGCTCAAGCACCATTTTTCCAGATCTAAGGTATGTTTTTGGTTGAAGACGAAGTATAAACTAGGAAGGAAGGTTCGACAATGGAGATTGAAGAAAAGTTGTTTCACAAAGGAAAGCGAATGAACCCTATTTATAGTAGAGAGAAAGATCATTTAAATGAGGTAGGTGTACCTTATGACCTTACAATTTCTTGATATTCGGTGACAATTGAGATACGTTGCCTCGCGATGCGCATTTCAGATTTGACTGGAGCGATGTGGGAGGGAGTGTTATTCACGTGTTGAAATCTAATTCATCGATGCTAGATACGCATTTATAGCGATGTAACTGCAGCAATCACCTTTGGAATTCGAAATCCTGCCTTTCGAAATTCCAAACTAACTTATAGTCAGTTCCTAGATTGAGAGTTGGAACTCAGTTTAATTCCACATTCGACCTTCAGAAATCTTCTAAGTACAAAAAAAAGAACTTGGTTTCTCTTCATCAAGTAAGTTTAAAGCTTGAATGAAGGTATGTTTCGGCTTCTTCGGATGCCTTGGGAGATGATTTCATCATGGCGCATCGAGTTCATGAAAACTTAGAGCTTGGACTCAGTTTTATTCTGCTTCATTCCTCTTCAACCAGGACTTCATCAATCTCCAATAGACTAAGTTTTATACAAATCCCCTTGAATCTGGTCTTTAGGAGTGGTTTGGTAAAGATATCAGCCAACTGATCTTTAGTTCGGATGTACTCTACGGACACATCCTTTTTCTCGACATGGTCTCAGATGAAGGGATGCCTTATGTCGATATGCTTTGTTCTGGAATGATGAACAGGGTTTTTTGTGATGTACATTGCACTGCTGTTATCACAATAGATTGGCACACACCCAGTTTGGACATCATTCTGAAGCATTTGTTGCTTAACCCAAAGCACTTGAGCACAACGGCTTGCTGCAGCAACATACTCTGCTTCAGTAGTAGACGTGGCTATTGAATGTAGTTTCTTGCTGAACCAACTAACAAGTTTGTGACCTAGGAACTGACATGTTCCACTTGTGCTCCAAAATCTGAATCTGAATAAGCATTGAGGGTCAGTTCATTAGATTTTTGGTACCAAATACATAATAACTCCGTTCCTTTGAGGTATTTGAATATTCTTCTGGCACCTTCCATGTGCGACTTCTTTGGATTGGCCTGAAATCTAGTACATACTCCAACTGAATAGGAGGTGTCTGGCATACTTGTAGTTAAGTATAGCAGTGACTCAATAATGCCTCTATATGTTGTTGGGTTGACTGTCTCGCCTTCTTAATCAAAGTTGATCTGAGCACTTGAGCTCATCGGAATCCTCAAGGGCTTGGTCTTCTCTAGACAAAACTTCCTGATCAAGTCCTTGGTATATTTCTTCTGGTTGATGAAGAATCCTCCTTCGGACTGAATTACTTGAAGACCCAAGAAATAAGTTAGTTTGCGCATTATGCTCATCTGGAAGTTGCTTTGCATCAGTTTGGAAAACTTTTCACACATCTTCAAGTTTCTGCATCCGAATATGATGTCTTCAACGTAGATCTGTACCAGAAGGATGTCTGATCCATCCTTGATTTTGAACAACATTGTGTCAATTTTGCCTTTCCAGAATTCATTCTTGAGGAGAAACTGAGACAGAGTCTCATACCAAGCTCTGGGTGCCTGCTTCAACCCATAAAGAGCCTTCCTAAGTTCGTAAACTTGGTTTCCTTCTTCAAAAGCCAGGGGGTTGTTCTACATTTACCTCTTCTTTCAACTCCCCATTCAGAAAGACACTCTTCACATCCATCTGGTTGACTTTGAAGTTGTTGTGCGCAAAATAGGCAAGAAATAGGCAGATTGCTTCAAATATGGCCATTGGACCAAAAGTTTTGTCAAAATCAATTCCTTCACATTGAGCATATTCTTTTGCTACCAACTTTGCCTTATTCCTGACTATGTTCCCAGTTTTGTCTCTCTTATTCTTGAAGACCCATTTGGTGCCGATAACTAACTAATGAGTTGGTCTATCTACTAAGTACCAAACCTCATTTCTTTTGAACTCAGCAAGCTCCTCTTGCAATGCATTAATCCAGTCAGTTGACTTCAGAGCATCTCTAATTTTCATTGGCTCTGACTCCTGAGATATGAAACAAGTCAGTAGAGCATTTCCTTGTCTCGTGCGAACTGTGTTGGCAATACTGTCCAGCACGGCTTCCTCAGGATGGTTCCTTAACCATTTTGGCTTCTGGAGCTGGGTAACTTCAACAGGTTGGACGAAATCTCCTGGATACTCAGTACCGTCAGCTCCCAATACGGGAACTTAAACAAAGTCACTTTTACTGAAGTCTCCTTCTCCAATAATGACTTCCATATCCTGGTTTCCTTGATTTTCTTGAGGCACAGTTGGTTGGACGTCTTCAGGATGAGCACTTTAATCTTCAAGAAGGTCAGTTTGAGTTGGTGACTCTGTTCCTGTTTGACCCTCAAACTGAGCTCTGTTTTGATCTCCTGAAGTTCCCCCTTGAATGATGCCTAACAAGGTCAATTGCAGTACTGGCCTCTTCATCTGGAACACTTGTGTGATCATCTACTGATTTTGTCTGAGAAACTTGACTTTGATCTTCTTTATCAGAATTAAGTTTCTCACACCCATTGTTAGCAACAAGATCACCAAGTTTCGTTGTCTTGTTGAGTACTCTGTATCCCTTGTTTGAAGGATGTCCATATCCAAGGAACACTCCTTCATCCGCCTTGGGACTGAAAGTATTCAGTTTCAACTTTCCATTGTTATGGATGTAACATGGAGAACCAAAAGCACGAAGATGAGCTATAGAAGGCTTACGACCATTGAAGACTTCATATGGGGTTTTGTGATGGCGACTGTTGATGGTGCTCCTGTTTACTTATTACTAGTAATACACCCGTCGTTGCATGGATGAAATAATCAATAAACAATATTAGTAAATATAAATATGTAATGATACTTCAATAAATTTATATTATAAATTAGGATCAATTAAGTCTACAAATAACAGCAACCTTTCTCACCCCAACCCAACCGCCACATCAGCTTTAAAATATAAAAAAAATGAAAAATAGTCTATTATTCTTCCCTCAAGGTCGACCATAGACCTTTTGAACGTGAGAGGTCTGTGGACCCCACCTTTTCTTTTCTTTAATTCTCTATTGAAGAACCAATAAAATTGTAACATTTGTCTTCATTCAATTAGTTAATTAATTTTGTAGAAATATAATACTAAAATTAATATATCTTTTAAATAAGTGAATAAAATTCAAACACAAGCTAATAAATAAAGTATTAATTAAATTGATTCAAGATAAAATTGTTTTTTGTACTTTATCATAGTGAAAAAATAATTGTTGATAAAGATTTAAATAATATTAATGAAATAAAATATTTGATGTAATATTATAAGTAAGAATATTAGATTACAAATTTTTAACTTGTATGTAGGTACAACTACATCTATAGCCTGCCTACATTAAGTCTAAAAGAAACTGCAAAGTAGTCACTTTCTTAAAAATTCCACTAACTTTTGACATTTTATTACCACACGCAATCATCATTTATTACAATAAGTAAATAAATCCATCTCACACAATCTAACACTCTTCTTTATGCACCTGACAAATATAATTTATGTACTCTACCTCCACTTGTGCATCTTCTTCTTCCTTATGTTTGCTTAAATAAAACGCTTCTCTCTCACTTGCAAAACCAACTCACTGCTGGCTCCCTTTCTTCGTCATTTCCTAAAACCAAACAATTCCTCTCGCCGTTACAAAGTTAACCCAATGTTTCTCTTATAATATGCTATGTTTCTTCATCTCATTTTATCTGTGTGTTTGTCGCAAGTGTAACAATGATTGTGGAACAAACTATTGCAGCTAATTTACTACTTTTATGTTTTTCTCTTCTCGCTCTTTTATTCCTTCAAAATACATGTATAGTATATTTGATTTGTCGTTCATTTAAAATTGATCGTTGCCTTTTTTAATCGATGTTGATTTGTGTTGCCACCATCATGCAAGCAGGCGATTGAGGTCAGCAAATCTAAGCTCATCTTCTCCCTCCAAAGTAAGTTATTCTACAAATCTACTATGAAATTTTTGTTTTTGTTTTTGTTGGAGTTTCGCACCCTGACTATTTTAATCGCTTGAAAATCGTTCGAATCCATGTAATATAACACGTTTAAACAAATGTCATTTGTTAATTCCCCTTAAAAGGGGAGTTTGAGGTAATTTATTTTAGAGTTTGTTTCTTTCCTTCAATGAATCTTCTTGTATATTGTGCATTATATAATTCGATTTCATAGTATATTGTTAACTATTCATATGATCTTTTAAAATTCCTTTAGTATATTAAAAGATTCCCCAACTCAAGCTAACTAATATATTTATCCCGTAGCAACCTAAGCCAACTAATTATTTCAATTTTGCAAATAAATAAAACTTCTCTTAAGATTGTTTTTGTCTTTGAAAATTATATATGATTTTTTTATTTCTATGTACGAAGATTTTTTTCAATTTACTTGCATGTTCCTTTTTAGACTATTACGAAGAAGTTAAATGACCAAACTTCTAACCTAGGACAATCTTTTTTGTTGCTAACAATTGTTTGACTCAATTTTTTTGCTAGTATGCATTTTGGAAAGAAAAAAAAGCAGTACGGGAAAGAAAAGAAAGAAATTTAAGACAAAATATGATTCAGTTTCATATAATACTTAAGTTTGTTTTTGTATATACATTTTATATTAGAGTACCTCCTTATATATCCTCTTGATTTGTGTTTGAAATACAGGTGCTAAAATTGTGAAGAGACTTTTAGCAAACTGATTCTGCAAGAGAAGGAAAACGCAACCAATCCGACGTTAATTTTTCAACCAAATATAAGAGGAAGGTAAAATGTATAATGTTGTTTATGAACAAAACGACATTGATGAAAATAAAATAGAAATACCTTGCTCTGATAAACATGGAGCAGATGATGGACTTATGGTATTTATAGAATGTTGAATGTGCAATTTCAAATTTGAATGTATTCAAAATTCAAAAACAACCGCTTAAAATGAATGGTATTTGACAATAATTCATAAAATAAGATGATGACGTGGACAAAGTTATAGTACTTCATGTGCATGGCTTTGCTGGATTTGGGCGGCATTGTTCCCGCTTATGCTAAAATTACTCACTGCTTTCATTAAGTATATTAGATAGATTCCCGAAACTCAGGTGGTTGGCATACGCCTTCGTGAATCAAAATTCCATACTAAAAACTGACTGCTATGAATATATCTTAGAAAGATATATTCACCAAAAAGAGCTTCAGCTTAAAGCTTTAGCTTCGTCCTAGGAGAAGTTAGAACGGTGGGTAACTTGAGTCGGAGGCTCAAGTCTTGTGTTAGAAAACACAAAAACTCAGAGAAATTAGCAGAGAGATGGCCTGAAAGAATGCCCTTTGTCGTATGAAGACTTTTTAGATTTTGTAACCGTTTAAGGTTGAGGGGCAGGCCTTTATATAGAGGAGGACCTTTGGCAATTTGAATTTTTATTTGTTAGACTCATAAATCCAAACGTTAGACTCATGAATTATATTGTCCAATCGTAGGTCGTGCCATAGGTCTCCTTTTTTCTCGGCTCTGCAGCGTTAGTGCACTATACACTAACTTTATGTCAGACTTCTTTTCAGCCCAAGGAATCCCAGTTAGGATAACATCGTATTGGCTTGGGCATATGTGAATGCCTGAGTCTGACATAGCTTCGATAACTTCGAATTGCTCAATCTTTAAAGGTTGAGGCTCTTATACTGACTTTTGAAAGTCAGTACAGCTTAGCCCTCATACTGATTTCCCAGGGTCAGTATGGTAAACCCTTATACTGACAGTCCACAGTCAGTAAGGAAAATTCCCTCATACTTATTTCTCTTTATTTGTATAGAAAACCCTTTAATTGACTTCTCTTTAGTCAATTCGGGAAAGCCCTTGATAAGCTCATTATTTCAGTCACTTATCTATATTATTTTTCTACTATTTTATGTAGTTTTATTGAGTTTATATATATATATTATACATGAGTCAATATTAGGTGGTGTTAGGCGTATTTTGATGTTTATGCATGTTTTAGGCCTAAATTCACGAGGAAACTGTTCTGAAAGAAGTGACGTGTAAGAGTAGCAGTGAAGAGTTCTTCCACAAGAGGAATTCGAGCTATTGGCGCATGGCAATGGATGAAGCTTTGAGTAAGCTCTCCAACGCAACTGGAATCGGGTCAATCGGAGTTCGGGAGAGGAAGTTATGGCCAAAACCGTGAGACCGCGCAGAAGGGGCGAGCCTGATTTTTCCACGTCGATCGACGGGGATGCCGCATCAATCGACGTGGACCTGCTGGCGCGGGAAATACACTGAATTCGAGTTTTTCATATCTTTAGCTCTAGATTTGATATGATACACCTCCACCTCTATATATATCCTAGTAATTTCGATTTTTAGGTATGCTTGATTCCAGATTTCAGATTTTGAGAGATTTCCAAGAGTTTTTAGAGTTTATGTTTGAAGATAAATTTTTGAGGGAAGACATTCAGACCTAAGTTTTTATGCAATTCATGTTTAATCTATCTATGATGAATATTACTCTGAATATGTGTAACTAATCTCTTCCTCAGATTCTAGAGTTTCGATATTATCATTGTATGCATGTTTGATTAATTGAATTATTTTCCCTTTCCCTTCGTAGTTTGTGAAATCTGAGTTTATTCATAATCTTGAGCTTGCTGGCCACATCTTAGGATTAATTAGTTGATTACTTGAAACATAACTGTAATAGTTTTCAATGGAAAGAGATTTTCACAATATAATCTGATTTCTTGTCGTAACTGAAGGAGATTGATTGTAGGGATAAATCTGTAGATCTTTGGAGTTAGTTAATTTATCTTGAGACCGAGTGGAGATAAGTAATTAATTAATCTACTTTATGAATTGTCCAACAAAGAAGTTCTCAATACCTTTATGATGTTTAACTACGAAGAGGAATTAAATTGGGAATTAATCAATTCGTTCATCCATGTCATACTTGATAGTAGATATTCCTAGAATCTGTATTTCTCATAATCGTTTTCATCCAAAGTAATTTAATTTCCTATTTACTTTTTATTCGCAAGTATTACGATTTTCAAAACAACAAAACCCAAAATTTGATTTTCCTAACCAATATTTTGAGAACTTCACATTTAGTACTTAGGGTTTTTCGTTGCTTCATTCCCTGTGGGATCGATAATTTTCATTTGCCGCTATATTATTAGCTCTGCTAAGTCGCTGTTAAATAATTTAGCGATCAAATTTTGGCGCCGTTGCCGGGGAATGAATAGAAATAATCTTACTATTAAATCTGTGATTGAAATACTGATTTAGGCTGTAATTTTTGTACTTTTCTCTGAATTTCCATATTTTCGTCATTCACGTCGATCGAAGTGACACCCACGTCAATCGATGCAGTTGTTTCTTCCACGTCGATCGACGCTACATCTCGTCGATCGACGCCGTAGTCCTTTTTCAGAATTTCAATTTTTTTTATTACAGTTCGTTTCGTTTTATTTTCAGTCTTACCTCACTACCTCCTTTGCTGTACAGGTAGTGCATGAGTACGAAAGCTAAAGGAAAGGACCCGCTTTACTATTACCAGGATATTGAAGCCACTTGCAGAAAGATCCGAAAGAACAAGCGTGCTCTGGAAAGCTTGAGTAATCAAGCGATGGACGATAACGTACCACCGCCAATTGTTCAACCACCTTCACCAATGCTAACTGCGGAGGAGCAGGCTGTGCTTCTCCAAGAAGTCCAAGCTATGAGGGCGCAAATCCAACAGTACAATCTGGAAAGAGACCTCGAGAGGAACAATCTGAACGGAAGGGATGTTCGCCATAACCCACTGTTTGATGTTAATCCTGACAATGAAGAGGATGACAACCAGAATCTGCCAGAGGAATCTGACGATGAGGAAGAAGAGGAGGCTATGCAGAACCGATATAAACCTCGGTTCAGGGAGATAGACTTCAGAATTGGCATCAATGCCAATAATTTTGAGCTGAAGACCGGATTATTGCAGATGGTGCAACAAAATCAATTCGGAGGAAGAGTCACTGAGGATCCTTACGCGCATCTGGATAAGTTCCTGATGCTTTGCAATACTGTCAAAATCGGAGGGGTCAGCAAGAGTGCCATCCTAATGCGTCTGTTCGCATTCTCTCTGAGAGAGAAGGCCCATTAATGGTTCACTGCACTGGACAAGGAGAATATAAGCACATGGACTGAATTGAGGAATGAATTCCTGGAAAACTTCTTCCCTCCGAACGTCATCAGGCAGAGAAGAAAGGAAATCATCAGATTCGCTCAAAAACCCGATGTGAGCTTCAGTGAGACATGGGAGCGATTCAAAGAGCTACTGAGATCTTGCCCCGGACATGGCTTTCCGCCAGGAGAACAAGCAGAAACATTCTACGAGGGACTCAATGAGAAGACCGTCAAGTTGGTGGACACCACACTAGGAGACACCATCATGACGAAAAATGGAAAGAAGGCCATGGAATTCTTCCAAAAGATGGCCAACAACACTCAACGGTGGTCCTCGAGTCGACATCGGCCTGTGATGGCAGTCGAGAAAGTGGTGGAGAAAGTTGCCAAACAACCTGATTTGGCAACCGAGCTGAAAAAGCTAAGGGAAGACTTCGCTGCACTGAGGCAGGAGAAAACAGTTGTTGTATTAGAGCCTGTGCAAGCTCCGCCTGAGGGGGATTGTGTCGCTGTAAATTTCATGCAAATGGGTGGTTACCAAAACAACTACCGTGGAGGATATCAGTAGCACAACCAGCCCTACACTTATAATCACGCGAGGAACCATCCTGGATTTTCCTACGCGAACCCCCAAGCCGCGGAGCAGCCACCACCGGGATTTGCCGTACAAGATGAGGCAGTAGTGGAGAAGAAGAAGCAAAATCTCGAGGAGATTTTGGCTAAATTCATGGAAGGCTCGACCGATACGGTAGCCAAGCTAAAGCAAGAAATTGCAGGCGTGAATACTAAAGTAGACCAGGTGCAGAAGCATGTACAAATTATAGAAACCCAGGTCAGCCAGATCACCGATGCCCACGGAGCCCAGCACAAGCTGGGGCAACTTCCGAGCAACACTCAGATTAACCCCAAGAATCAGAATAAGATGAACCAAGTGAATGCCATCACTCTGAGAGGAGGAAAATCGTATGAAGGGCCAAAGCAGGCAGGGACAGATACCTGAGAGGAAGGAGAAGCCGAGTAGGACGAAGAAGCCATCGCAGAGACCCTGCGTCGATCGACGCAGTACCAAAGGCCACGTCGATCGATGCTGATCCACGTCGATCGACGTCCGCTCCCATTCCGCCATCGAAGAAACCTCATTTGCCTTTTCTGCAGCGCTTTGCTAAAACGAAGATGAACGAGAGATTTGCACGCTTTCTAGAGAACATGAAGAAAGTGAACATCAACATCCCGCTGATTGAGGCACTACGAGAGATACTGGGGTATATCAAGTTTCTGAAGGATATGGTCTCTCAGAAAAGACCCTTCATGAAGCACGAGAGGGTCAACTTGTTCGAGGAATGCAGCGCGATTATTCAGAAGAAAATGCCGCTGAAAAGAGAGGACCCGGGATCCTTCACAATCCCCTGCGTCATTGGAGGAGAGACCTTTGGGAAGGTCTTTTGCGATTCTGGCGCATACATCAACTTAATGCCATTGTCAATCTTCAAGCAACTAGAGATCGGGAGCATTAAACCAACGACCATATCATTGCAGATAGCTGACAGATCGGTGTCCTACCCAAGAGGCATCGTAGAAGACGTACTTGTGAAGGTGAAGGACTTCATCATTCCAGCAGACTTCGTGGTGCTTGACACGGAAGAAGACCACAACATCCCGCTTATCTTGGGGAGATCTTTCTTGAAGACTGTTGGAGCATTGATTGACATTCGAGATGGCAAACTGACGTTTCGAGTTAATGACGAGTCGGTCACCTTCCCCATCTACAAAGCAGTGCAGAAGAGTAATGAAGGGATCTACCACGAAGAGTGCCACATGGTCAATTGTTTTAATCCGGTGATTTCCTCTCCCTTTCCTTCTCTTAAAATTGATCCAGATTTTCTGGAGAACCGCGTATTGCACTCTTTGTTTTTGTCTTTAGGTTTAGTTAAGGCAGACAATGAGCTCGTGGATTTAGTGATGGAGCTGGACGTACCTGAAGAAATAACACAGAAAAAAGAACAAACGGAAGCGGTTTCCAAGCCGATGCAGCCACAAAAAGAAAAGAAAACGTGGAAATGCCTCCATGTCGATCAACGCAGCCTCAGGAGCTAAGTCGATCGATGCAACAGTCACGTCGATCGATGCACGAAGGAAGTCAGACTCAGAATTCTCATCGGCAGAAGCAGCGCGATGTAGAAAAGGGATTGTTGTAGTTTCATCCTCATCGATCGACAAAAACCTGGGAAAGCAGCCATCTATCTCTGATCCGCTGGTTCTGGAACTCAAGATGCTTCCGGCACACCTCAGGTATGGGGAGTTGGAAAAATTACTACGAGTTCTACGGAAGTACAAGTCCGCCATTGGGGGGACATTGAGAGACATCAAGGGGATCAGCCCCTCATTAGGCACGCACAAGGTTCTTCTTCAAAAAGACGCCAAGAAATGGGGGATGTAAGTTGTCAAGAACAAAGATGGAAAGGAGGTCGCGAAAAGACCTGCCTGGACCCGACCTCCCTAGTGGTGATTTGGAGACTCCGGGGGATATAAAAGTTGATGTCTGAGATCAACAACCAGGTATAGTTCCCTCTTTTTTCTGATTTTCAAATTTATTCCACTCTTCGAGTTGGAAATAAGTTTGGGGGGATGTGGACAAGAGATGGAACGTCCTATCTTTTATTTATTCTGCTTTTTGTCTTTAATTTTTCGTACCTTTCTTTTTTATGCTATTTTGTGGGAAATTTTTTTGAGTTTTGAGATAACCTGAATGAGATTGTGAGATTAGAATTGATTGAGGGTTGAGTATTGAATTGATTGAGATTGTGGTTAGATGCCTATGAATGTAGAATACCGCATGATAGGACTGATTTGACACTTATACTTGCATGCTGATTGAGCTGATTTGAAATTGACTGTGGAAGAAAATTTTTGAATCCTTGTGTGAGAATTTGAGCCTTTATTTCGTTTGATGTGAGATTCACATGTGTGTTTTGATTTCTCTAGAACTTGCCTATTTTCTGTATTGAGATTGCATAGTGTACACAAGTTTAGAAAATGATCTTAGGTCATCTTTGATAACCCAATATCTTAAACACTGTCCCTTCACAATAAAATTCTCCCTAGTTAGCTACTTTGAGCCTGTACAATTTTTCTTTCCTTGTCTATGAGATTAAGAAAAGAATTGTCTCACTCATGTCTTGAGTTGTGGTATGTATGGGGTTGATTGGTGAATTCGTGATAAGATATGATAAATTAGTGGTGAAAAGATGTGTGAAAAAGAAGCTCAAATAAATAATTAGAATTCTCATAAGCTCTCTGAAAAGAAAAGAATACAAAATTATCGAAAAAAGCATAAGAGATTTAAAATGAGCTAGAAAAAAAATTGAGTTTGTTGATGTATATGAGGAGATAAGGTGGATGATTATAGATAGTGGTTGGAGATGTTGAGAGTCATGAACTCAATTGATTTAGTCACTTGGCCATATTTCCCTACCTTATCAGAAAAAGCCTACGTTACAACCTTTCGAAAGTCCTTTTTGATTCTAGACTTGTGTGCACATTCTAGCAGTGGAGATATTAGAAAATTTGCAAGCCTATGGTAGAAATTTCTTCATACATGTTTTTGAGTGCTTTCATCTTTACCTTAAACACTTGAGAGTTGAGCGATACACTTCCTGTGAGTTCTTCCACGGTTGATGAATTTTCTCTCTCTTTCAAATTGCTTGTGGGTAGTGGATTCTTGGTTCTTGACTGTGATGAATCTTGTGAGGCATTGCACTTTAATCACATGATCTTTTGATTTCTTTCTTGCCTATTGATTGAGGACAATCAAGCGTTCAAGTTTAGGGGATTTGATAAGCTCATTATTTCACTCACTTATCTATATTATTTTTCTACTATTTTATGTAGTTTTATTGAGTTTATATATATATATATATTATGCATGAGTCAATATTAGGTGGTGTTAGGCGTATTTTGATGTTTATGCAGGTTTTAGGCATAAATTCACGAGGAAACCGTTCCGAAAGAAGTGACGTGTAAGAGTAGCCGAAAAGAGTTCTTCCATAAGAGGAATTCGAGCTATTGGCTCATGGAAATGGATGAACCTTTGAGTTAGCTCTCCAACGCAATTGGAATCGGTTCAATCGGAGTTCCGGAGAGGATGTTATGGCCAAAATCGCGAGACCGCGCAGAAGGGGCGAGCCTGATTTTTCCACGTCGATCGACGGGGATGCCGCGTCCATCAACGCGGACCTGCTTGCGCGGGAAATTGACTGAATTCAAGTTTTTTCATATCTTTAGCCCTAGATTTGATATGATACACCTCCACCTCTATATATATCCTAGTAATTTCGATTTTTAGGTATGCTTGATTCCAGATTTCTGATTTTGAGAGACTTCCAAGAGTTTTTAGAGTTTATGTTTGAAGACAGATTTTTGTGCAAAGACATTCAGACCCAAGTTTTTATGCAATTCAGGTTTTATCTATCTATGATGAATATTACTCTGAATATGTATAACTAATCACTTCCTCAGATTCTAGGGTTTCAAATTATCATTGTATGAATGTTTGATTAATTGAATTATTTTCCCTTTCCCTTAGTAGTTTGTGAAATCTGAGTTTATTCATAATCTTGAGTTTGCTGGCCACATGTTAGGATTAATTATTGATTACTTGAGACGTAACTGTAATAGTTTTCAATAGAAAGAGATTTTCACAATATAATCTAATTTCTTGTCGTAACTAAAGGAGATTAATTGTAGGGATAAATCTGCAGATATTTGGAGTTAGATAATTTATCTTGAGACCGAAGGTAGGTAATTAATTAATCCACTTTATGAATTGTCCAACAAAGAAGTTCATAATACCTTTCTTATGTTTCACTACGAAGAGAAATTAAATTGGGAATTAATCTCTTTTTTAAATCTGTAATGGTTTAAAGAACCTGCTTTTCTTTCGTTCATCCATGTCATACTTAATAAGTAGATATTCCTAGAATCTGTATTTCTCATAATCGTTTTCATCCAAAGTATTACGATTTTCAAAACAACAAAACCCAAAATTTAATTTTTCTAACCAATATTTTGTGAACTTCTGATTTAGTACTTAAGGTTTTTCGTAGCTTCATTCCCTGTGGGATCAATAATTTTCATTTGCCGCTATATTATTAGCTCTGCTAAGTCGCTGTTAAATAATTTAGCGATCAACCCTCAAACTAACTTCTCCTGGTCAGTATGGATGGACCTTAAACTTAGTGCTCCAACACAGTTTTGGGTCAAGGCTAAGCGTGTTGATAGTCAGTTCTCGAGCATTCTTCTTTGCTCGATCTTCAGCCTAAGTTCTATTGCAACTCAATCGATCCTATACAAGGATTAGAGTTTAGAACTCTAGACACTGGAAAAACTAACTAAGATGGCTTATAATCTATGACCGACTAAAACAACAAAAAGTAAGGAAGGGTTTCTCTAATAAAAATCCTAAAAATTTCCCCCTTTTTGGTGTTGTCAAAGCATCTAGTACCTAAGCCGATGAGGAGTGGATAACTTTAGAGTTTTTACAGATTTGACAATATGTCACATAAACTCAGAAAAATTCCCCTCAATGTCAGCTTTTTACTTAAGATCTTCTCCTTATAAACTTTGAGAGATATTGCTCGATTGGTTTTTCTAGTCAGTTTAGAGCAATTTTAATCTTAAGAATGGGAGAGAGAGTAAGAAGCCTGCTGATTACACTGGAGTGTGTAAGTTCAGCGTTTGAAGAACGAACACCTTTGTTGGACAAAAACATATTGTTATCAACAAGTCAGTTGACCCTTTAAAAAATTTCATTACAAGTATAGGGATAAACTAACAAAAAGAAACCAATTATAAAACTATTAAAAGTCTATACTAGGCTGCTTCCGGTCTTCTTGGTTTTCTTCAAACTAGCTGCTGCAAACGCAATGCACTGAGGAATGCTGGTTTGATATGCTGACCAGCTTACAAAGGATTTCCTCATGCTTGCTTCCTGCAGCTGTGTTTTTCAGGGGTCTGCTGGAGCTGAAACTCACATGAAGTCCATGAGTAGTAACAAGAACATACCTTATGATGTTCTTATGTCCCCTTGGCTTCTATACTCATTCGACTGCATGAACTATTTTCACAGTTTCTCGACATCATGGAACGAAGAGATCTCTACAGAAGGAGCTAGAGCAATTTATGTAGACTCAAAGTATATAACAGAGAGATTTTCTTTGCCTCAACTTATTTCATCGGAGTTGCTTTCTTTGCCTCAACTTCTTTCATCGGAGTTGCTCTGCTCAGGTTTCTGATGTCTTCTACACCTCCCATACTTCTTTTCCCCCTCTTTGACCGCACCCAAAAAGGGTGGTGAGCTTATGTCTGGAGGCTAGGGCTCAAGCACCATTTTTCCAGATCTAAGGTAAGTTTTTGGTTGAAGACGAAGTATAAACTTGGAAGGAAGGGTTTGACAATGGAGATTGGAGAAAAGTTGTTTCACAAAGGAAAGCGAATGAACCCTATTTATAGTAGGGAGAAAGATCATTTAAATGAGGTAGGTGTACCTTATGACCTTACAATTTCTTGATATTCGGTGACGATTGAGATACGTTGCCTCGCGATGTGCATTTCAGATTTGACTGGAGCGACGTGGGAGGGAGTGTTATTCATGTGTTGAAATCTAATTCATCGATGCTAGATACGCATTTATAGCGATGTAACTGCACCAATCACCTTTGGAATTCGAAATCCTGCCTTTCGAAATTCCAAACTAACTTATAGTCAGTTCCTAAACTGAGAGTTGGAACTAAGTTTAATTCCACGTTTGTCCTTCAGAAATCTTCTAAGTATGAAAACCAGAACTTGGTTTCTCTTCATCAAGTAAGTTTAAAGCTTGAATGAAGGTATGTTTCTGCTTCTTCGGATGCCTTGGGAGATGATTTCATCATGGCGCATCGAGTTCATGAAAACTGAGAGCTTGGACTCAGTTTTATTCTGCATCATTCCTCTTCAACAAGGACTTCATCAATATCCAATAGACCAAGTTTTATACAAATCCCCTTGAATCTACTCTCTGGGAGTGGTTTGGTGAAGATATCAGCCAACTGATCTTTAGTTCGGATGTACTCTACGGACACATCCTTTTTCTCGACATGGTCTCAGATGAAGGGATGCCTTATGTCGATATGCTTTGTTCTGGAATGATGAACAGGGTTCTTTGTGATGCACATTGCAATGCTGTTATCACAATAGATTGGCACACACCCAGTTTGGACATCATACTCAAGAATTTGTTGCTTAACCCACAGGAATTGAGAACAACGGCTTGCAGCAGCAACATACTCCGCTGTAGTTGTTGACGTGGCTATTGAATGCTGCTTCTTGCTGAACCAACTAACAAGCTTGTGACCTAGGAACTGACATGTTCCACTTGTGCTCTTTCTATGGATTCTTCATCCTCCAAAATCTGAATCTGAATAAGCATTGAGGGTCAGTTCATTAGATTTTGGGTACCAAATACCTAATAACTCCGTTCCTTTGAGGTATTTGACTATTCTTCTGGCACCTTCCATGTGCGACTTCTTTGGATTGGCTTGAAATCTTGCACATATTCCAACTGAGTAGGAGATGTCTGGCATACTTGCAGTTAAGTATAGCAGTGACCCAATAATGCCTCGATATGTTGTTGGGTTGACTGCCTCGCCTTCTTAATCAAAGTTTATCTGAGCACTTGGGCTCATCGGAATCCTCAAGGGCTTGGTCTTCTCTAGACAAAACTTGCTGTTCAAGTCCTTAGTATATTTCTTCTTGTTGATGAACATTCCTCCTTCGGACTGAATTACTTGAAAACCCAAGAAATAAGTTAGTTTGCCCATTATGCTCATCTGGAAGTTGTTTTGCATCAGTTTGGCAAACTTTTCACACATCTTCAAGTTTCTACATCCGAATATGATGTCTTCAACATAGATCTGTACCAGAAGGATGTCTTATCCATCCTTGATTTTGAACAGCGTTGTGTCAATTTTGCCTTTCCAGAATTAATTCTTAAGGAGAAACTGTGACAGAGTCTCATACCAAGCTTTGGGTGCCTGCTTCAACCCATAAAGAGCCTTCCTCAGTTCGTAAACTTGGTTTCCTTCTTCAAAAGCCAGGGGCTTGTTCTACATATACCTCTTCTTTCAACTCCCCGTTCAGAAAGACACTCTTCACATCCATCTGGAAGACTGTGAAGTTGTTGTGCGCAACATAGGCAAGAAATAGGCAGATTGCTTCAAATATGGCCATTGGACCAAAAGTTTTGTCAAAATCAATTCCTTCACATTGAGCATATTCTTTTGCTACCAACTTTGCCTTATTCATCACTATGTTCCCAGTTTCGTCTCTCTTATTTTTGAAGACCCATTTGGTGCAGATAACTAACTGACGAGTTGGTCTATCTACTAAGTACCAAACCTCATTTCTTTTGAACTCAGCAAGCTCCTCTTGCATTGCATTAATCCAGTCAGTTGACTTCAGAGCATCTCTAATTTTCGTTGGCTCTGACTCCTAAGATATGAAACAAGTCAGTGGAGTACTTCCTTGTCTCGTGCTAACAGTGTTGGCAATACTGTCCTGCATGGCTTCCTCAGGATGGTTCCTTAACCATTTTGGCTTCTGGAGCTGGGTAACTTCAACAGGTTGGACGAAATCTCCAGGATACTCAGTAGCGTCCGCTCCCAATACTGGAACTTAAACTAAGTCACTTTGACTGAAGTCTCCTTCTCCAAAATCAGTGTTGGCAATACTGTCCAGCACAATTGGTTGGACGTCTTCAGGATGAGCACTTTAATCTTCAAGAAGGTCAGTTTGAGTTGGCGACTCTGTTCTTGTTTGACCCTCAAACTGAGCTCTGTTTTGATCTCCTGAGGTTCCCCCTTGAATGATGCCTAACAAGGTCAATTGCAGTACTGGCCTCTTCATCTGGGACACTTGTGTGATCATCTATTGATTTTGTCTGAGAGACTTGACTTTGATCTTCTCTATCAGAATTAAGTTTCTCACACTCATTTTTAGCAACAAGATCACCAAGTCTCGTTGTCTTGTTGAGTACTCTGTATCCCTTGTTTGAAGGATGTCCATATCCAAGGAACACTCCTTCATCCGCCTTGGGACTGAAAGTATTCAGTTTCAACTTTCCATTGTTATGGATGTAACATGGAGAACCAAAAGCACGAAGATGAGCTATAGAAGGCTTACGACCATTGAAGACTTCGTATGGGGTTTTGTGATGGCGATTGTTGATGGTGCTCCTGTTCTGAGTATAGCACACTGTCATCAAGGCTTCTACCCAGTAACCTTCTTTCAAGTTAGCTTCAACAAGCATAGTCCTGACTGCCTCCTTGATTGTTCTGTTTTTTCGTTCGGCAAGTACATTCTGTTGAGGCGTCCTAGGAGCTGACTTCTCATGAGCAATGCCAACATCAGCACAGAAATCCATCAGTGGACCATTGCAAAACTGAGTCCCGTTGTCAGATCTTATTCTCTTGATGGTGACTCCTTTGTTTTTTTGCAATTGAAGGAGGAGCTCTGGAAGTTGAATCTTCACTTCATCCTTGCTTGTCAGCAGCCTTACCCAAGTATATCTCGAGTAGTCTTCTACTACAACAAGAGTGAATCTTTTTCTTCCAATGGTCGACGGCTTGACTGGTCCAAATAGATCCATATGAAGTAGCTCAAGGATTCTATCTGTCTTTGCTGTGATGGTTTGATTCTTGAATGATGCTCAGGTTTGCTATCACATCTTGCACGCTCTGCAGACACCATCTTCCTTCTTGAAATTGATTTGTGGTAGGCCTTCCACAAGCTTGTGTTTGGCATGATGTCTGATTGACTGGAAATTTAGATGGATGAGTCTCTTATGCCATAACCAGTTGACTCCTTCTTGGGATGAGCTTGTTGCAACAAGGCACGTGTCAGGCTTTCCGCTCTCCCAGTCCACATAGTAGAGACTTTTTTTCTTCACACCATCCAGCACAGTATCTTTGGAGTCTTTGTCATTTATCCAAAATTCATCTTCGGCAAATGTAACCTCATATCTAGATTGGATAAGCTGACTCACACTTAGCAGGTTGTAGTGGAGATTTGTGACTAAGGATACATTGTTGATGATGAAACCATTACATCCCAAACATCCTTTGCCAGTTACTCTGCCTTTTCAGTCATCTCCAAAACTGACAAGTGGTCCTCTTGTCATTCTCGATTTTAAGAGAAGATTATTGTCACCGGTCATGTGAGCTGAACATCCACTGTCTAGTATCCATGCTCTTTTCTTCCTTTTAAGTTAACCTTGGTGACCCTGTACCTACAAAATAGATAAGGTTAGACAGAAGGTACCCGTGTTTCTGCGGGTCCTGCAGGGTTTGTCTTATGGATCCATCCTTTGGGAATCCATACTTGCTTCACCATAAACCTAGGTGTCACAACATCTTCTACCTTTCTCTTCCTCTTTAAATAATTGATGCAGTTTCTATGCATGTTTGAAGGAAAAAGGGCGAGTGTGTGAAACCTTGTGAGAAACTGAGTTTCTAGGAACCGACTTCCTAGAAACTAATTTCCTTGAAACTGGTTTTGGTTATGTTCTCGGAAACTTAGTCCGGAGTGTACAGTCTTGCTAGTCCTTAAAATTGAAAGATGATTGGACTCAGACCTCGTATAGTTGTTCCTCATATACGGATAAGTTCTCCTCTTATACAAATTATGAGTTGGGAACCTCAGATTTCTTGAATCCGAAAATGAAGCTGATTTCCTATAAAGTCCAGTTTTAGCTGCTGAAGTGGGTTTCCCTGCATTATGAACATTCTGCTTATACCACTTCCTAGGTATAATGGGCTTCATCTCAGGTTTGTTTGACTTGTAAGTCAATCCTTTTCTAAACTTGGGCATCTAGGTTAGTTTTGAAAGTGATTGTCCCCTTCTATCCTGATTGACCACTAAGGAGTTTTTGTCCGTACTACTGACTACTCCTTTACCTAACAACTTGACTTCTTAACTAGATTTCTTTTTAAATTGATGGTTCAAGACATTTCTAGTTTCAGAAGTATATGCGTGACTGCTCAAATTATTTTCTGAGAATCCTAAACCTTATTTATCAGATGCATGTCTTTGTAAACTTAGAGCTTCTGAAATTTTGCTAGTGTTAGAATAAAGTGAACAAATAAGTTTTTAATCACTAGGAATTTTTCTATTTTTGAGACTCGCATTCTTCACAGATAGATTTAAAAGATTCAAGTAAAGTAGAATTCTCTTCTCTAAGTTTGGCTAAATCTTCACTTACTGACTTCGATCCTTGGATCTCTTGAGTCAGTTTTGAAACCTTCAGTTTCAATAAAGCATTTTCTCCAGCCTAGACATTTTTTAATTCATAGAATTTAGCAAATTAACTATTTAAAGCCTCTAGTGTAATATCTTTTGTATCTGAGCAATAAGATTTAAAGTTGTCTTTTATGCATGCTATAGGAAAAGAAACTGAGTTAGGAAGATTTACTTGGATTGTAGACTCTGTTTAAGTTTTTTCTTTTGCTAGCTTGGCCATCAGCACCTGGAAGGCTTCCTCCACTGCCTCATTGTCAGGTGTGTAGTATCCATCATCATTTAATGGGATGTTCGACATTTCAGTTCTTGAGAGAATGGCCTTTGCAACTGCTATGGAAGCTTTCATCTCGAATACCCTCTTCAAGCGCTCCCTTTCCTCCTTGGAAACTAGTGTGCGAAATACTTGAGGTGGTCTACAGAGTTTCACTCAAAGCATGCTTGAAGAGGTTTTTCGCTGAACTTTAGTTCACTGGATTGTGAAATTTCCTTCTTGGCTTTGGCTTTTTCAAGAAGTCTGGTCAGCTTCCTCATCTGCTCCTCAAGCTCTCCAATTGAGCCCTTCTCCTCCTTTTCTGGTTGATACGGGAGTAAAATGACCCGTATTTTGATATGTGAACATGCTTGTTTGTGGCTATTTTACTCCCGTATCATATG
>JAPKLW010000749.1:309076-343571 GCA_026898455.1 Plectranthus barbatus
TTCCTATTTTGAGCATTTGTGTGTTTTGGTTTACCAAATTGTGTAAGGAATTGATTGAGTGAATGTCAATTGATTGTTTGATTCATGTTAGTCTTACATTGTTAGCATAGGTTTACATTACTTGCCTAGTTGATAAAAATTACTCAACGATTAATTTTGCCTAGCTATAAGATCTTTGCCGTAGTATCCCGGTACTCTAGCAGGCAAAACGGAGAAGAACCTGGATTTGATATTTTATTCTTTGTGTGGTTGACAGTTTAATTCCATTGAACTTTTAGCCGCATCACTGGTAAGAAGGTGTGGGTGCTTAATTTGAAGTGGACGTCTCTCCGGAAGATCTGTCATCTTGGTAAAGCTTTTGAGGCCTTCTCTTTAATTCCCTTTTTGCAAAACATGCAGCATCTTCTTCTGGATGTGTGCTGACACATCGCACTGCTTCAATTTTGTTTTCCATTTGGATGTCCCATTTGTGGGCTTGGAGCTGGGCGAACATGTCCTTGGTCGTCATTTTGGAGAGATCATTCTCCTTCAAGCGGGTGGCTTTGACGAACTAGTCCTCCTTGGGCATCTTGGAGAGAATTTTTTCGTTCATATCTGCAACTTCATATGTTCTCCCCAAGTTCTTCAGCTCGCAGATAATAGAATTGAATCTAGTTTCCATTGATTTAACATTTTCACCAGGAAGCATTTGAAAGATTCATACTTAGCTACACAGTTTTGAAGCTTGTTTAGCTTTATTTGAGCTGTTTCTTGACTGAGTGTGCCAAGAAATTCCCACATCTTTTTGGCGTTGTTGTGCTCGAGAGCTTCAACAACCAGTGGCTCTGGTAAGCATTGTAAGATGAGCTCCGTGGCCATTGAATCCAGCTGAAAACGAACTCTGTCATCTTTCGTCCACTCTGCATAAGGCTTCTCCAATATATCCTGACCTTCTTCTCCTCTGAGCTGAGTGTTCACTTTAGTGATCTTCAATGGTCCGGTAGATAGAACCTCTGCCATCTCTAGGTGGACGTTCTTCAGTATAATCAACGAACGCTTCTTCCATATCTCAAAGTTTTCTGATGAATACTTTAGAAGCTTCAAAATCTGAGCCATCTCTGCGTACCTAAGCTTAAAACATACAAACAGAACCAAGTGCAGAAAAACATAGATTTGGTCCTAAGTGACTCAACACAACCTTAGTCTATAAGAATCTTAGTGCGTGATACCACTTGTTGGTTCCGAAATCAGAGTGCAAAACTGTGCAATGGAAGGTATATAATATGCAGCGGTCTTCTTTTCAACCCTAGGAATCCAAGTTTAGATAACCTTGTACTGACTTGGGCATATTTGAATGCCTAAGTCTTATTGAGCTTCGATAACTTTCTAATTGCTCAATCTTTAAAGGTAAAGGCTCTTATACTGACTTTTGAAATTCAGTACAGCTTAGCCCTCATACTGACTTCTCAGGGTCAGTATGGTAAACCTTCATATTGATTGTCCACAGTTAGTATTGAAAAAGCCCTTATACTGATTTCTCCTTATCAGTATGGAAAACCCTTGAACTGACTTCTCCTTAGTCAGTTCGGGAAAGCCCTCATATTGATTTCTCCTGGTCAGTATGGATGGACCTTAAACTGAGTGCTCCAACACAGTTTTGGGTCAAGGCTAGGTGTGTTGATAGTCAGTTCTCGAGCATTCTTCTTTGCTCGGTCTTCAGCCTAAGTTCGATTACAACTTGATCGATCCTATACAAGGATTATAGTTTAGAACTCTAGAAACTGGAAAAACTGACTTAGATGGCTTACAATCTTTGATCCACCAAAACAACAAAAAGTAAGGAAGGATTTCTTTAACAAATTATCCTAACACCAAGGAAATGACGTACGGATAAGGTAAAAAGATATAAGGAAATATTTGAATTGTTCTAATATGGTATGAAGGATAATTCAAAACTGGATTCACAAGAAACTCAACAACTCGAAACCCTAACACAAATTTTTCGACGCTACAATTTTCGATCCCTAAAAAGAAAGGTAGAAAGATATGAACATGACTCAATGACACGAAAAATATATGTATCAAAACATGCATGAAACAAGAACAAGACTCGATTTTTTTACACGAAGTAAAAACGAAATTGAAAGGCAAGGAAGAGGAATGACACAACCTGGCTCTGAAACCAAAATAATACGATCCTCGCCGGAAAGGTTTAGATCATAGCACAGGATCTTAAACGAATCGACTCAGACACGAAGCGGAAGCAAACTGAAATTGATAATATGGGAAGATCCAACACCTTTGGATTCGAAAGCCATCAAGTACTGTAGTTCATATTGAAAATCTCCTACAACCCATGAAACGAATTGATCCAACAACAAAGGATATCAAAAGATACCACAAACGCATGCAACAGCCTGAATGATACGTCAAATTTGAATTCTATGGATGGTAGAGTTCAAAATTTGAGCCTTCTGAATAAAGTTGACAAACCTAAAAAAATTTATTAAACTGAAACTGACTAATTTCTTCCATAACAAGGCATATATATAGGCAACTCAAATCCTAATCTAATAAGGCAATTAAATTTGAAAATTAAAGCTAATAAAATTTTAAATTAATAAGTAAATAGGGCCTAGCTTATTGGCCCAAAATAACTGACTAAAATTATACTAAACACAATCACTACACATAATTAAATTAATAACTTTAGGGTCTTCGTTTAATTATTCAACAAGCATCGATTTCTTGGAAATACTTGCAGCCCGATGTTCTTTAATCAATATATTCATTCGAACTCTCAATGTCTTTGTTCGAGTTCTAGTCATGGGCCCACTCGGAATGTAGACAGAATCGTCTCTCACACTTGCTACTTTGGCTCCATCAAAGTTGTACCAATGTTACTAGTTCTGAAATGGTGGAGAAGTTAAACTTGGCCACTAAAAGCGCCCTCTTCCATACAATCTACAATGGCTTAATTAATGTGGAGAAATTCGTGTGACTAAACAAGTATTGATTTCATTCTCTATTGGTACTTATTCTGATGAAGTTTTTTGTGATGTGGTGCGAATGCATGCTAGTCATATTCTCTTGGGGAGGCCTTGGCGATTTGATTGAAGAGTGACTCATGATGGAATTCTCAAAAAATACTCTTTCATGCATAAAAACAAGTCATTCGTTGAACCTAAAACAAGTGCAAGAAGATCAATGCAAAATTTAGCAGTCAAGGAAGGCTAGAGAAAATGAGAGTGAGAGAAGTGAGGTGGAAAAAAATAAATTGAGTGAAAAAAAGAATGGAGAGAAAAATAAGAGTGTGGGAAGGGAGAAACAAATTTTTTACTTGAGAGCAAGAGAGATGAAAAGAGTGTGTTAGTCTTGGTGTATAAGGAGTCTTTCTTTAACACTAACGAACTAACACCATCTTTACCTAGTACATTTGTGTCTCTTTTGCAGGAATATAAGATATCTTCCCGGATGAAGATCCAAGTGGATTACCTCTATTAAGAGGTATTGAGAATCCAATTGATTTTGTTCCCAGAGATGCACTTCCAAACCAAGCAGCATATCGAGCAAATCATGAAGAGAAGAAGGAGATCCAAAGGCAAGTTGAAGAGCATATGAAGAAAGGGAAAGTTCGTAAAAGTATGAGTCCATGTGTTGTACCGGTAATTGTTGTTCCAAAGAAAGATAGATCAAGGGGAATGTGCACTGATTATCGAGCCATCAACAAAATCACTATAAAGTATCGCTATTCTATTCCTAGGTTAGATGATATGCTTGATGAGTTGTGTGGTGCTGTTGTGTTTAGAAAAATTGATTTGAAAAGTGGATATCATCAAATTCAAATTAAAGAAGGAGATGAATGGAAGACTGCTTTCAAAACAAAATATGGTTTGTACGAGTGGTTAGTCATGCCCTTCGCTTTAACTAATGCAACTAATACCTTCATGAGATTAATGCACTATGTTTTGCGTGATTTCATTGGAAAGTTTGTGGTTATTTACTTTGATGCTATTCTTATCTATAGCAAGTGTGTAGAAAAACATTTTAATCATGTGCGTGACGTTTTAGACACCTTAGAAAGGAATCATTGTTTGCTAATCTTAAGAAGTGTTCTTTTTGCTTGGATAAAGTTATTTTTTTTTTTGTTTTGTGGTGAGTGCAAATGGGGTCGAAATGGAACAAGACAAAGTGAAAGCTATCTTAGAATGGCCTACACCAACTAATATTGCTCAAGTAAGAAGATTTCATGGTATTGCTAGTTTCTATAGAAGGTTTGTGAGGAACTTTAGCACTATTGCTGCCCCTTTGAATGAAATTGTGAAAAAAGAAGTTGGTTTTAATTGGGGAGAAAAGTATGAACAAGCTTTCAATCTCATTAAAGAAAAACTAACTAGTGCACCTATTTTCGCATTACCTAACTTTGATAAAATCTTTGAAATTGAATGTGATGCATCTGGTGTAGGGTAGGAGTTGTTTTGTTGCAGGATGGAAGACATATTGCTTACTTTAGTGAAAAGTTGAAGCGAGTTCAATTGAACTACCCAACATATGACAAGGAAATGTATTCTTTAGTTAGGGTGTTAGATACGTGGTAACACTACCTATGGCAAAGAGAGTTTGTAATTCATACCGATGTTAAATCTCTCGAAGGTTAAGGGAAACTATGTAAGCGGCATATCAAGTGGGTGGAGTTCATTGAATCATTTCTATATGTGATATAGTACAAAAAGGGAAGGTAAACATTATTCCAGATGCGTTGTCTAGAAGGAATACTTTAATCACTACTTTGAGTTCTAAACTTCTTGGTTTTGAATCCATTAGGGAAATGTATGAAAATGATCATGATTTTGGTTTTTTCTTTGCCTGTGAGCATGCTGGATTCGAAAAGTCTTATAGACACGATAATTATTTATTTCGTAAAAATAAAGTTTGCATTCCTAAGTGTTCCATGCGTGAATTGCTTATTCATGAAGCTCATGGTGGTGGATTGATGGGTCATTTTTAAGTACATAAGACTTTACATGTTTTACGTGAACATTTCTATTAGCCTAAAATACGAGTGGATGTTGAACGAAATTGTGAAAGGTGTATAACTTGCACAAAAGCTAAATAAAAGTTGAACCTACATGGCTTATACTCACCTTTACCTATTCTTTCTTATCCTTGGGTTGACATATCAATGGATTTTGTTTTGGGCATGCCTAGAACAAGAAGGGGAAAAGATTCTGTGTTTGGGGTGCTAGATATATTTTAAAAAATGGCACACATTATTCCATGTCATAAAAGTGATGATGCAAAACATATTGCTGATTTGTTCTTTAAAGAAATTGTGTCATTGCATGGTGTTCCAAGAACAATTGTCACTGATCGTGATGCAAAATTTTTAAGTCATTTTTTGTGTGTGCTTTGGAGCAAATTGGGGACTAAACTTTTGTTTTCTACTACTTGTCATCCTCAAAAAGATGTGCAAACGGAAGTAGTTAATAGAACTTTATCCGAATTACTTCTAGTTTTGATTCAAAAATATTTGAAGAATTGGGAAGATTATGCCTTTTGCTGAATTTGCTTACAATAGAAGCGTACATTTTGCTACTAACTTTTCTCCATTTGAAATTGTGTATGATTTTAATTCATTGAGTCCGCTTGATCTCATTCCAATACCTGTTGAAGAATGTTCATGTCTTGATGGTAAGGAATAAAGCTGAAATGGTACAAAGGATGCATGAAAAGATAAAGCTCAACATCGAGAAAAGAATTGAACACTATGTCAAACAAGCCAACAAAGTCCAAAAGCTATTCAAGTTTGAGCCGGGTGATTGGGTTTGGTTGCATTGAGGAAGGAAAGGTTTCCTTCTAAAAAGAAAGTCTAAGTTACAACAAAGAGGAGATGGATAGTTTCAAGTGATTGCAAAAGTGAATGATAATGCATATAAGATAGACCTCCCAGGTGAGAATAATGTCAGTACTACTTTCAATGTTGCTGATTTATCTCCTTATTTTGGTGGTGTAGATTTGAGGACGAATCCTTTTGAAGAGGAAGGGAATGATGGAGATATGCCCTATCCAAAAGAAAATAAGAGCCAATCCCTAGTCGTGCATGATGGTCCAATCACAAGGGCACGAGCTACGCAAATCAAGGAATCCTTGCTATACATTTGGGCTGAAATAAAAGATAAAGTGAAAGGGGAAACTACATTGGGCCTGGTGAATCCTATTTAAATTGATGGGCTTATGTCAAATAACAACAATGAATCCTAACTTGAAGATTGATTTTCATCCATATAGTAACGTTGCGAATTAGATGTCCTATAACAACTTATTATGTAGTTAACTCTAGAAAAATACGGTCAACATGCATTGAATTTTAGATTATGTATTATACATGGATGTAAATGTGGCCATATGGATATAAATGTGGTCACATGAATAATACTTATTATATAAGTTACATTTGCATTCAATTTTAGATTATCCATTATTCATGGACATAAATGGGGCCATATCCATACAAATGTGGTCACATGAATAATAGTAATCATGTAGGATGCATTTGCATTCATTTTTAGATTACATTTCATTTAGTAGTGATTTTCGGTTACTTTTGGAGCCATGTCTTGGCCTATAAATTGGCTTGTAACTACTCTTGAAAAGCACACTTGTTTTATAATATATTTCATCTTTGTGAGTGAATTCTCTTTGTAGAGTATTTCATTTGTTTAAGAACTTATCAAGATTTGAGAGCAAAATCTTGTGGCGTTCAACTGTACCAAGGTTCTTGGCTTAATTTATAGCCAATGGGTCAAAGTTTTGTTAAGCTCTAGGTAATATCAAACCAAATTGTCGATTAGGGGAGACCGCTGCCTATTTTTATATGTTGAGTTCTTGGATCAATATATCCAATGGGTTCTTCATCCGTAGCAAAGATAGCGGGATTACCATCTCCAAGACTGATACTGGAAGTTGCTACTTCAGCTAACGGAGATTTTACTTTATGTTTATGATAAACAATGTTTTAATTTTGAAGAGATGTTTTGTTTAAACTCATTCCCATTTATGTTTAAATGGATTACAATTATTTTTTGTAGAGTTATTCTCTATTATGATGAATAACAGTGTTTTTCATTATTAAATGAATGTTTCTTTTCATTGCTCGTTTATATAAACCATCAGTGTATCTTGGCATATTAAATAATCTTTCTAGAGACAAGGTTACATTCGTCTAAGTAGTTTTAAATAATTCATAGAATTGTGAATTTTATCAAGGGAATCCTGCGAATGGTACTTATAAATACTATTTAGAGGTAAAAAGATGATAACTAGGGCTATTGAATAAGGCAATTGAGTCTCTAAGAGATATTTCGCATTTGCTATGTATGATCGACTTCAACAGTTGCCTTGAATAGGAATAGTACTATATATTCGTTTAAGATATGGAAATGTTTATATTATTCACTACAAGTCTGAGTCTCTTGCTTTAATCAAGAGCGTTTATGACTAAGGTAGAGAAGAAGTTAAACAAGACCGTGAAAATATTATGATTCCATTATAATGGTGTGTATATCAAGTGATGTGTTTTACACTATCTGGCAGAGCAGGGGATTGTTTCCTAGTTGACTACACTTGCTATCCCTCAAAGGGATGGTGTGGACAAAACCAAAAAGATAAGATTCTTTAAATTTGATAAGCTATGATAGCTTTGCCAATTTTTGTTTTTGGGGAATTGCGCCAAAAGCACTAGTGTATCTGCTTAATCCAGTGTCTTCTAAATTAGTCCAAAATACCCAACTACTGACACGATTCAGATGCCTCATCGCAGTGGGAGGGTTGTTTGGCAACCAAAATGGTACATGTTCTTAGAAGAGTCTTCTAACTTTATCATTGAAAATGGACTGAATAATGTCTACCCATGGACATAGAATATGGCAGTATCTCATAAAGATGCAAACAAATGGCATGTCATCATAGATTTGGAAATAGAATCCATAACTGTTATGGATGTATACCAGAAAACTGAGCTACCAGATGGCTTTCGAGCCATAGGCTGCAAGTGGGTATACAAGAGAAAGAAATGAGCGAATAAACAAATAATGGCTTATAAAGGCAGGTTGATGGCAAAGGGTTATAGTTAGAAATAGGGCATAGAATATGATGAAACCTTCTCACAGGTAGCCACGCTAAAATCTAATTGAATACTCCTTAACATAGCAGCACATATGAACCTGGAAATCTAGCAAATGGATGTCAAAACCGCATTTCTAAACGGGTACCTTGAGGAACATTGTGCCATCTATATGAAACAGCCAGAATGATATGTGCACGATGGCAGAGAAAATTTGGTTTGGAAGCTCAAGAAGTCCTCCTATGGACTCAATCAGGCTTCACGGTCATGGAACTTACATTTTGATGAAGTGATTAAGTCCTATAGATTTTCACAATGTTTGAACTAGAGTTGTGTGTACCATCTGTGTGTCAATGGAAGCGTGGTGTTCCTTGAACATTTTGTAGATGATATTATCCTATTTGGTGACAATGGTGAGGTATCGTCGGACATAAAAAGGTGGTTATCCAAGCAGTCCCAGAAGAAGGATCTAGGAAATGCAGGATGCATCCTTGGTATAAAAATCTTCCAAGATCGCAAGAAAATGATGTTAACATTATCTCAAGCTGCATATGTGATACTATAGTTGCTCATTTTAGCATGCTGAATGTCAAGAAGGGTTCGCCACCCTTCAGGCATTGCGTACATCTTTCTAAAGTTCATTGTTGGGAGAAACATAAGGAGAAAGATACGATGAGTAAGGTGATGTATGCTTCGGCAGTCGGAAGTTTCATGTATATGATGCTATGTGCGAGGATAGATATCTACTTTGCAGTTGGCATGGTGGCGAGATATCAGTCTAACCCTGGACAGACGCACTAGACTTTGGTAAAGCACATTCTTAAATATCTGAAAAGAACTAGAGACAGTATACTGTCTCGTCTATCTATGTGCAGAATTGTGCCATGTGGCTTACACGGATTTTCATTTCACACTAACCAGGAAAAGAAAAAGTCTACCTCTGGCTATGTGCTTACTTTGGGAGGTGGAACCATGTCATGCAGGAGCTCAAAGTAGAAGTGCATTGTGGACTCCACCGTGGAAGCCGAGTATGTGCAATTTCAAAAGCTTCAAAAGGAGCAGTATGACTTTGGGACTTCCTCTTTGAGATGGACGTGATTCCTAAATTACCTAAGACTATCACGGTATATTGTAATAACTTTGATGCTGTGGCGAACTCAAAGGAACCACAAACTCAAAGAGCAACAAAATACATTGAGAGGATGAATCATATCATACGAGAAATCATAGAAAGAGGTGATGTGCTGATAGAGAATATAGACATGAGGGAAGCACATCACCTCTTACTACAATTTCTCGTATGATATGATACTTCTTCTCTATGTGTTTTGTTGCTCGGTGAGTTTGTGGTTCCTTCAAGTTCACCACTGCACCAGAAATATCATAATATACTGTGATAGTCTTAGGAAACTTTGAAATCACGTCCAACTCCAAAAGAATGTTCAGAAGCAATACTGCTTCTTTTGAAGCTTCTGAAGCTGCGACATACTGCGTTTCCATGGTGTAGTCCGCAATGTATTTCTTCTTTGCACTCCTCCATGATATGGCTCCACCTCCTAGACTAAACACATAAGCAAAGGTAGATTCCTTCTCGTCCTGGGCAACCTAGAAATCCAAATCTGTATAATCCACGGGGCACAATCTTGATACAGAGACACAAGACAATAGTCTCATGTCCTTTTCAAATATTTGAGAATGTGCTTTCTCGAAGTCCAGTGCGCCTTTCCAAGGTTAGATTGATATCACACTATCATGCCAATGGCAAAGTAGATATTTGGTCTCATACATAACATTGCATAGATGATACTGTCGAAGCATACGGGACTTTACTCATCTCATCTTTCTCCTTTTTGTATTAGGACTATAAGCCTTAGAAAGATGCATGCCATGTGTGAAGGGTAGAAAAACCTTCTTCGTGTTTTGCATGCTAAAATGAGCAATCACAGTGTCCACGTATGAAGTTTGAGATAATGCTAACATCATTTTCTTGCGATCTCACAAGACTTTTATGCCAAGTATGAATCCTACATTTCAAAGGTTGTTAATCTGGAATTATTCAGATAACCCTTTAATGTCTGACAATACCTCCACATTATTACCAATACGAGAATATCATCAACATAAAGTGTTAGGAACACCATGCTTCTGCTAACACACAAAGGATACACACAACACTCGTTCGAACACTATAAAAATCCATAAGACTTAATCACTTCACCAAACAAAAAGTTCCATGACCTTGAAGCTTTCTTGAGTCTATATATGGAGTTGTTAAGCATCTATACAAGTTGCTCTTCACCGTCTAACACATATCCATCAAGCTACTTCATATAGATGTCATGACCTTTTTCAAGGTACCTATTTAGAAATGCAGTTTTGACATCCATCTGTGAGTTTTCTAGGTTCATAGGTGCTTCTCTGGCAAGGAGTATTCGAATAGATTTGAGCATGGCTATTGGTGAGAAGGATTCATCATAGTCTATACCCTCTTTCTGACTATAACACTTCACCACCAACCTAGCTTTAAAAGTTGTTATTTCTCCATTTTCTCCTTTTTTTTCTCTTGTATACCCGCTTGTAGCCTATTGCTTGAGAGCCATCTGGCTTCTTAGGTTTTAGGTATACATCCATAACAGTTATGGTAACTATTTCAGAATCCACGGCAACACGCCATTTGTCTACATCCTTGTCACAATAGCCTCATTGTATGTCTATGGTTCAGAATTAACAAGTCCATTTTATAAGATCAATTCATAAGACTCTACCACAAATATGTACCTTTCTTGTTGCCGAACAACCATCCCACACTGATGACACATTTGAACTGTGTTAATAGCTGGTATAGTTCTCTGCAGTTACACACCTTGCATTGATGGTCATGTTGGTAGTCCCTCACTAGCACTAGGTGAATCTACCAGAACACGGAGCATTCCTGATGGATTTGCTTCATCATTTTCGAGTTCATGGAGAATGATGTCACTCTTGGACTTGTGGTTTCTTACATAGTCCTCCTCCAAGAATCTCGTGTTGGTACCTACAACGACTTTCTGATCCTCAGGGCAATAGAAGTAACCACCTTTCATTTGTCTGGGGTATCCTACAAACAACATTAGCTTACACCTACTCTCTAAATTATCAGGTTCCTTTGTTAGTACGTAGACAACCCTGATAACTTTAGAAACAGTGAGCAAATAAATTTATAATTACACCCAAAGGTGGTCGAACCCACAGGGACTGTGCAACGAAATAGCCAAAGTACTAGCCACAGTTTTAGAACATAGAAGTTTGAGGAAATTCAAATATGGATTTGGTTTTGAAAAGTAAAGATGATTGTGCGGGAAAATAAAGGGTTTTGAAAGCAATAAAGGAAAACACAGATCCTAGGGTATATATTCTAATCGTCAACATGCAATATCCATTTACTCAGTAATGGGAAACAATAGATTTTAGTGGATTAAATTCCTTGGTCTGGCAATTAAACCCTAGATTACTAAACAGTAACTCTATCCTCTCAGTCTCAAGAACACCTATTTAGTTAATCTCAATAATCATCTAATTAATTCCTATACAAGTTTCTTCCTTTTGAGACAGAAAACAAATATAATTAATTCTCTCATCCTATTAACAATCTTCACCTCTCGGTCCTTCGATTGATAACTTTAAACCTAGACATAAATTCATCTCTCGATCTATCTTTAAATCTAGATTATTAAATTAAACTCAGAAAAGTAAACCATGTTATTCGAGTTGATTTCAATTAACAAGCATCAGAAAATATTACACATAGCCCTAGAACCTGTTAGGGTTCTAGCCACAAAACATGACTAAAACAAAAGCAAACATATTAATCATTACCTTGACAATTAAAGGAACCTTCAAAGTCTTTTAAAATCTCCAATGCTAAATTATTCTAAGTGTCAAAAGCTAGCTAAATTTCATGCATAATAATTGAGTATTTATAAAGGAGCCAAATTATCTAAACTTGGTATTGGGCTAAAATAACAAAAATTGCCAAAACAGGCGTAAAATTACTTTTCGGGTTTCTATGTTGATCGACAGGCATGCTGTCAATCGACACACATGCAAGGTCGAAATTCGGGATTGGCTTCATGTCGGCCCCATACTTTGTTCTCCCTGTCGGTCGACACTGGCCCTGTCGACCGATATACATGCATGCGTCGAGCTCTCTTCATATGCCTTGCTTTTGATTGGCGTCCGACTTCCGTGTCGATTGTCATGCACCATGTCAATCGACACAGAAGTCCTACTTCGGGATTTTGGCCTCGTCTTCCTACTTTGGTCGACTTCCCATGCGTTAATCGAAGCAGCACTCCGTGTAACTCAGCTCTTTCATTTTTTCACCTCTTTTTAGCCCTAAATACCTGTAAAACTCACCATCAAGGGCATAATATCCTCTAAAATAGTCTCATGCACAGAAAGAAGTAAAAACATTAAAAAAAATTGCACTAAACAATGGAGAAAAATATATATAAGTGAGTACAAATATGAGCTTATCAAACCCCCCAAACATGAATATTTGATTGTCCTCAATCAAAGAAAAGAAAGAAAAGAAATCTCAAGCAGTAGAAAGTGCAATGCCTCAAAAGATTCCTCACAATCAAAGGATCATCAATCCACATCACACAAATAGTTTGAAAGAGCTAAGAAATCCATCAACTTCAGAACACTCACAAGAAAGGGTATCGCTCATTCACACAAGTGTTTGGATTTCAATGAAAGCACTCACAACATGTATGAAGAAAATTTCTACCATAGGCTTGCAAAAGTTCTGAAATCTCCACTGCTCAAATGTGCACACAACTCAAGAATAAAAAAGGACTTTGATTAGGTTGTAATGTAGACTTTTGTGAAAGGTAGGAAAATATGGCCAAGTGACTAAAAATCAATCAAGTTGTACTTCTTCAATCAATCTAAACCACTATCTATTCATCATCCACCCATCTCCTCAAATATTACAATTTAAATCAAGACTCTTTCTCTCTTTTTTTTCAAGCTCTTTTTTTTTCTAGAGCTCATCCTTCTTTTGATTACCAAATAAAAATTCATTATCCTCTTATAATTATTTCCCATCATGTTCACCTCAACTTATAGACAAGAAGGAATCCACGCTTTCACTCATAGACAAGAACAGAAAACCATGGACTCAAAGGCTAATTATGAACAATTTTAAATCAATCTTCCCTTTGTTCCGCCCAATTCTCATAGAGAAGAAACAATTTACCTGTATATAGTACTTCCCATAGACAAGACAGAACTACAATGCTTTCCTTAACTCATAGACAAGAAAGAAAAGTAATAGGCTCAAAGGGGCTTACCAGGGATAAAATTTATAAGGGAAAGTGTTTGGGATAATTTGGGTAACACAGATGGCTTATGATAATTTTCTATCATTGTGCACATTATGCAGTCTCGAAACAGAACAGAAGTAAGTTCTAGAGAAACGAAAACATACATGCGAATCTCACATGAACAAATATAAGACTCAAATCTCACTTGGGATCAAATATTTCTTCCTTAGTTAATTTTAATCCACTCAAACATCATGAAAGTGTAAGTTTAAATTAGATCTTATCATGCAGTATTCTACATTCATAGGCAATCAACGACAATTGAAATCAAATCAAACTCATCCTCAATCGATTTCAATCTCAAAATTAGTTCAAATGGGTTCAAGACTCAATAAGAAATTTTCCTCACACTTTATCCATATTTTTTTTTCTAGGCAAAAATTTAAACAAATCAAAGAAAACAATAAAAAAAATAAAGCAAGTAAAGGATAGATAAGTTCGAATTTCTTGTCCACATCTCCCCAAACTAATTTCAAACTCGGAGAGTAAGAAAAAATTTGAAAATCAGACAAGAAACAGAACTTGTACCTGACTGTTGATCTCAGATATCAACATTTTTATCCACCTGAGGAATCACCTCGTCGTGATGGAGAATTGTGTCTGCTAGCACTCAGTGTCAATCGACAAGGGGCCTGTTGATTGACACAGAGCCTTCTTGTCGACTGCCTGCACAAGTCGAAAGAGTAACCTGTGCTTAACCGCTGTGTCGATCGATATCACGCATGTCGATCGACACAGAGGTAAATCCTCGAATATTTTTTTTCAAAAATAATAATAAAATAAGGAAAACAAAAATCTGAAAAAAATAAAATTAAACACACCAACAAAAATAAAAACGAGAATCAAAAAGAAAAACAATGGGAATTGAAAAGAAATCATGTAAAAGTTGGGTTACCTCCCAACAAGTTCTTTAGTTAACGTTGTAGCTCGACGGTACCTCTTTTTAGAACCAAGGCGAGCTAGAACGCACTTGCCTTCCTCGGGCATCCACCATATAGACCAAGCGGTCTTAAATGACAGCAGTGAGTTCGAGATGAGATGGTGTAATTGAAAATTTTGCCAACTCATTCCCTCGCTCCCATTCTTGAGCGGCTTGGTCTTCTTCGTCTTCAATTTTCTCCTCTTCATCTCCAATGAAGGTGATTTTGTAGCATTTGGATTGGTGTCGGCTTCTGTAGAGCTTGAATGTGATCTCTCCCTCATTTGCTCAAAGAGTGATCTCTCCACCACGGCAATCCATCAGAGCAGCACTAGTATCCAAGTACTCCCTTCCCAAGATTAGGGGTGTGCTCCCATCCTCCTTCATGTCGAGGACTACAAAATCTGCAGGAAAGATAAGATTACATACACGAATAAGTACATCTTCAATTATACATTTGGGGCGAGACACAGATCGGTCTGCCATCTGCAAGGTGATAGTGGTCGGCCTCCACTCTCCAATCTTTTAACTCCCCGTATTTTAATTTCCGAATTTATCGTTGTAATATGATCGATTTTCAATCTATTATTCTATCGATGCGTAATCAAGTTTATTATAAGAATGTACACGATCCCATGCAATCCATGCAAAATCATGCAAACGCATTCATTTTTGAGCTAACGTTCTACGAATATTTGAATGTTGAGATATTATCTGTTATATCGAAAAAGCTTTAATGATCGAATGACCGATGGTGTCACATCGTATAATGTGTTTTCATAGAATTTAATGTCAATGACATTCGATTGACCGATGGGGTCACATCACGAAAAAGCAAGTCATGTAATTAATGCAATTACCTACCATATATTAATTTACCTATTTTTATTTATTTATTCAATTTAGTTAAAATATCAAAACTTGGCCACCAAGCTTGTAGCATATAAGTGAGGAAATAGATCATTTTCCCCACCATTTCTTCTCCTTCAAGTCGAGAGAGAAAGAGAGCAAGAGGGTGAGTTTTTCTTGAAGTTCTTCAAGACTTGGAGCTTCCATCCACCATTTCCAACAAGATCGAGAATACCAAAACTCGTCATTTTGATCTACGGTTGTGGGTGAGTGCTAGAAACCTTGTAAAGCTCTCAAATTTTGAGTATATATATATATATATGTGTGTATATATATTGGAGACTCACCATCTTCTTCTCTTATTTTCCTCCATAAACCAAGGAGAGGGACCAAGTTGAGAGGCTAGAAAACCATCAAGAAGCTAAGGAAGGAGATAAAATCAAAGGACTTTATGGGTGAGTTCCTTTTGTGACCTAGAACTTCAATCTTTTGCTTGAGGAGTTTAAGTTCTTCCATCTTTCAAATCAAGCATGAGATGTGCTAGATAAGCATGATTTGGAAAGATATACATGTATATATGTGACCATAGAATGATGA
The DNA here is from genome assembly GCA_026898455.1 of Plectranthus barbatus. NCBI lineage: Eukaryota > Viridiplantae > Streptophyta > Magnoliopsida > Lamiales > Lamiaceae > Plectranthus > Plectranthus barbatus. The sequence goes on from JAPKLW010000749.1 coordinate 324,912, forward strand.
TGAACCATTTAAGGGTCTGACCATGAAGTAAAATGAGCTCATAGCATGATAGAACCCGTTTTTGTACACTTTGTGAATAATTATGAATGTTGCTAAAATCCCCTGCAATCTGGCCGAAATGTTTGATCATAGTAGACAGCGAAAAAGAACTTAGATCAAGTTTATTTTCATATATGTCACACTTTAAGATGTTAAGAGTATTTTCCAATTGGTTTCACTCTAAAATGTTAAGTGGTTTGAAAGTTAAATGCCTTACAAAATCAAGTATCATTTTGTGGCAGTGTGACTTGTTGGTGTTGTGCAGAAACATGTAATCATGTTTTGCACTTAAAAACTTACATGCTTAAATTAGTCTCACATTGGAGTATCTCGGAGAAATTTCAGATCAAAATTCCTTGTATTGAGGTCGTGGTGAATTTTTCAATTCAGACCGCTGTTTCTCAACACTTTCAGGCCCCCATAAATGATTAAACTCCCCCGACCTAACCGTAACACATTTTAGAGATCCGTCAATTGGAGAACGAACCTCAAGGAGTATACTATGACAATATAGACTATGATCATGATAGAATTAATGAACATTAAGTTATGGTTTTTGGTTGCTCTCTGCGCAAAGCTGAAAGTTAGCAAATTTTCTAAGTATGAGGATTAATTTCTTAAGTATACATCTATGATCTAATGAGGCATCGTAGGATCATTAAACATGTTATAACTGGTATGAGTGCCTATTAATCTTTTCTATACTTGAATTTAAGTGATTGAGCCGTATGAAGTTGCATAATTACATGTTTGCAAACTTGATAAGAGCAATGAATATGAGCAAGTTTCATTTATACAAGCATGCTAGATTGATCAAGTGAATGAGATATAATGCATGATTTATGTTGAACAACTTGGTGGGATGTAAGGATGTTATCAAGCATGACATTATGTGAATAAAAATATACGATGAAGTGATATGATTGAGATTGATAAAAGAAGTTTGAATTTGACTAAGTATAGTAAACTCAAGCATGCTAATCAAATGAAATGAGTTAAATAGATTGTTTGAGTTGATTATGATGTATGATTTGAATTGAACACCTAGTAATTAAATGTTAAAATTTAGGTGTTGTTCATTTGGGATATAAGGCATCCACTAGTGGAACAAAGAGAGCCGAGCATTTATCGAATAAGGTGGGCACTATTTTTCAATAAAAATGCAAACCAATAACCATTTTGATTTCGAGCTTCGAGCTCAATTGATGAAACGAAAAGCATGTTTATTTTTGATGCTTATGTCATTGCCTAAATGTTTTATGCTTATCTATCTGTCCTCTAAGTTGGAGGATCTCCACTTAGGGAAGAGCATGTGACACAGTTATGTGCATGTTTGTTTTAACGATCGTGTCCTAGTATTGAAAGAGATGCCAGTGATTAGTGCACTAAGATGCCGGCTCGTTAAGGTCACACCTTAACATGAATGTGCATCATGACCGGTGAAGGTGGCTACCTCCCGGATCACACTTGTTTGCAGATAGTATAACATTTGAATTAAAAATGATAGCGCAATCGGAAAGATAAATGGTTTTGGCACGATGGGAGAAAATTTTAAAAGTAAAACCCCTTGCGTGGCTGTAATATAAAGGCATGATATAAAACCAATTGTTATATTTTTTAGCATGTGTCCACTGGGTACCTTCAAGTACTCAGCCCTATATATTATTTCTAAAATATGTAGATTGACGGTGGTGATGAAGGCGAACGAGTTTGCTTGGCAAGGACTCTCCTTTTTTGTAAAAGATAGAACTTAGAGAATGCATCTTCATATGTATTCTCCCTTTTTAAACTTTCCGCTGCCAGCAAAACTCTTATCTTTTGCTTACTTTTTGATGAAAATCTGAATCTTGTTGTCCGAAGAGCCTCGATCCCTCTTCGGAGAGGCGTCTTTTGATTATCCATGTGTTTGTATATTTTTATTCTGTTTATAATCATGCTATCCATTTTCCCAAACACACCTGTCACGTATTTCTCCCTGATGCGCCTCATGAAATATCCTTTATTTAAATCGGGGCGTGACAAAGTGGTATCAGAGTGACGTTGTTGTCGTTCTGTCATTCCATCTTCTCTGGTTCATTTGATTTCTGACTTTTGTCTAGTCTTCAATATAACTTGAGGATCTCTTTGTTTCGAGACCTCTAAAGTAGCAATCTTTCTTACTTGATCATGAAGAGTCAATCCTAGAAACTTCTATATCAACTCTAAGATTTGTTATTGAAATTGATCTCTGAAGATAAATAATTATATTGAGATCTTTTGATATGATCAACCCTTTCCGGGTTTCCAAATAAAATGGAGAGCCAGCACTCGTGCCCGTCACCACGTCGGAAGAAAGAAGAGTTTTCAAATTCATAAGTTCATTTTCATTAAGCATGCAAATTTAAATGGCATGGGATGTTTTAAAACACCCATTTCCCAAGGGAGTTAAGCATTCAAAAAGAAAGATTTTTAAAAAATCTTTAACTTGATTGAAATTTGTATGTGCAGCATGATTATGTGTTTAATTTAAAGCACTTGTTTGAGGCCTTTTGTTGAGAACTTAGATGCTATATGAAGCATTTCGATTTGAACGATCGAAAAGCGTAACAAAATGCTTATCAAACATCGGGTAGGTCAAAGACCTCCGATAACGTTGCAATTATAGCATAACGAGACCTAGATTAGAGACTACCTTATACAGTTTAATTATGATAAGTAACTTCTTGGGTGACTTAATTACTTTGTAAAGCGTACGAGATACCGACCGTTGACTAATTATGTATAACTATGACAGATGGGAGATGCAAATTTGGAGAATAGGATGCGCTATTGGACCTGCATGATGTGTGAGGGAGAGTCTATCCCGTTGTTCGTGTTCCGGTTCTATGGTTGTTGGAGGGACGCACAATTTCCTGCTCATATTGGGGCGAATCATGCTATCATTAAGTTGTGCACTTGTTTGCCGGTAGAATGGAGTGAGTGGGCATCGCGTCACTATGCAGACCTTCGGGCAGAGAGGCCAAACCCGAGAGTTCGATATGATGACATGGACGTGATATGCCAGATGATTCTAGAGAGGTACCAGACCACCGTGTAATGATTGGGCTTAGTTTAATTTATTCAGTTATTTTAGGCCAACATGTTTAGGCCTTGTTTAATTGAATTTCGAATTTAATTCCTTTAATTCTTCCATAGGGTTTTCGATTTCGACAAATCAATTGGACAATCATATCCATTGGTGGTATCTTTGCATATATCCTTCATAGTTGGATCAATTCGCTTCTTGGGTCGTAGGAGATTTATTCTGAACTACAGTACTTGAAGATTTTCGAATCCAAAGATGTTTGGTCCTTCCACCGTTCAATTTCAATTTGCTTCCGCATCGTATCTGAGTCGAATCGTTCGAGTTCCTGGGCTGCAAACTAAACCTTCCAGCGAGGATTGTATCATTTTGGTATCAATATCCATGTCGTACCCTTCCTCTTCCTTTTCATCTTCGTGTCTATTGTGTCAAAAAAAATCCAGTCTTGTCTTGTGTTTCTTGTTGTTTATGATTCGTAATTTTTCGTGTCTTTCCTTATCTTGTTTCATGTAGGGTCGAAAATTTTAGGGTTTCAAATTCCTTGTGAGTCAAGATTTGAATTATCTCTCTTACCATATTAGATTAATTCAAATCTTTCCTTATACCTTCCTTCCTTGTTGGCCATATTATTTCCTTCTTGATTGAATTTCCAAACAATTTGGTAATTACTTTATAAAAAAAGGGTGAAATTTTAAAAAAAATTCGAACAAAAAAAAAAGATAGAGTTCGAAAAGAAAAAAATATTCAAAAAAAAAGTGTTGGGAAAATAAAAAAAGAGGGGGATTAAAATTAAAAATTCCCTAATTTTTTTATTTCTTCTAGTGCATTTTTGTTTTTTTTCGTCGGTAAACTTCGTTTTTGTCGTAACTTTTGCGTCCGGTATCCATTTTTGGTTTAATTGTGTATTTCAGAAACTTCTCGACGAGCTCTACAAGACTCACGTCTTGCCATAACATAAGGTGATTTTTAGCCAAATTCCTTTGTTTTCGAGTAGTTATTGCCCTCCGAAAGTTTTTTCTGAAAAAAAATTCATTTGTTTTTGGTCGTTTACCTTCCTAGAGTCGTCTATAGTCTTCCCGTCCTGTTGGTTCGTCGAATTGTAGTCCGTGGAATTTTATAAGAATTTGAGTCTTTTTGGAAAGGAGAAAAGAGTGGTAAAAGGCAAGAGTGTGTGAGATTACTAGAGGGACTAAAAAAGCCATTTATAATGCGAGTGATACACGAGTGTGAGTGTTTGACATAACTGAGTGATACACGAGTGTACGTGAGGTGGTGAGGTCCTACTTTTATTTTTATCTAACCTTTCTTGCAGGTATGTCTAAAAGTAATAACTCTGAGGAGTTGAAAGGAGATGAGATTGTTGGTGCTGGTCAAGTCAAGTACATGATGGAGGCCATGAAATCTGAATTGGTTAGGTTGCTGAAGAGTGAGATGAATGTCATGCATCAGCGAATGGATGATTTCGAGATCTCTGTGACAGAAAGGACTCAACGGGACTCATTTGATAGCCATAGGAGTACTGGGAAAGGAGGATGTGGCGGTCGAGATGGAAAAGGCTCGAATAGGAGAAAGAATCCTCACTATGAGGAGGATATCGATGACTATGCCGAAGAGTCATATGATAACAATTTGGGGACAATCAAGATGAACATCCGATCCTTTCAAGGAATGAATGACCCAGAGTTGTATTTGGAGTGGGAGCGAAAGGTGGAGATAATGTTTGAATGCCACAACTACTCTGAGTTGAAGAAAGTAAAGATGGCTGCAGTGGAGTTCTCTGATTACGCTCTTGTGTGGTGGGATCAGTTGGTCAGTAGTCGGAGAAGGTAGAGGGAGATATCTACAGAGACATGGGATGAGATGAAGGTTGTTATGAGGATGCATTTTGTGCCGAATCATTATTACCGACAGTTGTACAACAAGCTAGAGGGTTTGTGGCAGGCTTCCCGGAGTGTGGATGAGTACTATAAAGAGATGGAAGTGGCTATGATCCGAGCCAATGTAGTGGAGGATAGAGAGGCGATGATGGCTAGGTTCCTGGCTGGATTGAATTGGGAGTTTCGGAATACGGTGGAGCTGCAACATTATGTCCAGCTGGAAGACATGGTCCACATGGTAATCAAGATTGAGGGACAGCTCGAGAGGAGGGGCAACGACAGTAATACGAGGCAGAATCCTACAGGCTGGAGAGAATACCAGACTGGAAGTGGTTCAGCACCTAAGCGAGCTCCGTGGAAGAAGAAGGGGAAGGAGCCTCGAGGGGAGAAGAAGCCGTTTGTGAAGCCCAAGTCAGATTCCGCAGCTCAAGGTAAATCTGTTACCACTGACTTTCGTAATAGAGATTGCAAGAGTTATAAATGTCAGGGTTTTGGGCATATTGCTAAAGATTGCCCAAATCAGAGAGTCATGGTGATTCGAGTTGATGGAGAGATTGTGACTGATGAAGAGATTGACCCAGAGATGCCTGATTTGGATGATCCTGATGAAGATGAAGAAGAGATTGAGGTGCCTGCAGCGCTGAATTTTGTGATGAGAAGGGCTTTGAATACACAGCCTGCAGCCGGAGATGTGGAGCAGTGGGAGAACATTTTCCATACATGTTGTCAAATCAACGATAAGGTCTGCAGCATGATTATAGATGGAGGTAGTTGCACCAATGTGGCGAGTCAGTCAATAGTTCAGAAATTAGGGTTACAGGTGATGAAGCACCCCAGGCCATACAAGTTGCAGTGGCTGAATGATAGTGGAGTCATCAAAGTGGTGAAGCAAGTCAAGGTGTGTTTCGCATAGGGAAATATGAAGATGAAGTGTTGTGTGATGTGATTCTCATGCAGGCAAGTCACATACTTTTGGGGCGTCCGTGGCAGTTCGATAGGCGTGTGAAACATGATGGCTTTACGAACAAGTATTCATTCTACTACAAGCAGAAAAATATCTCACTTGTTCCTCTGACCCCTAAACAATTTTGATTCAGTTTTCAGTTTAATAAAATTTTTTAGGTTTTCTCCTTTATTTCTAAAAGCTCATATTTTCAAAAATTTTATTCTTCCATAGGGTTTTCGGTTTTGACTAATCAATCGGACAATCATATCCATTGGTGGTGTCGTCACGAATATCCTTTGTTGTTGGATTAATTCGCTTCTTGGATCGTAGGAGATTTATTCTGGACTACGGTACTTGAAGGTTTTCGAATCCAAAGATGTTCGATCCTTCCATCATTCAATTTCAGTTTGCTTCCGCATCGTGTCTGAGTGGAATCGTTCGAGTTCCTGGGCTGCGATCTAAACCTTCCAGCGAGGATCGTATCAATTGCTGAGTGTGCAACGCCATCTTCTTGAACAGCTTGAGGGCTTTTTCCGGCGATTTTCTCATTAGAGAACCTCCCGCAGCATAGTCAACAAACTCTTGAGTTCTCTCATTCATCCCTCTGTGGAAGATGTGGGCCTGCTCCTCGGTATCAACTCCATGGCCAGGACAGCTCCTCAACATCTCATTCCACCTGCTGCTGTTGAAGCTGTCGATTGATACAAATTATGCTGCTGTTTCAATCGACAGGGAGGCTGTCGATCGAAACTGAGCACAAAACCTAGAAAATACACGCGAACTAAAATTAGAGATAAAACACCAAAAACCAAACTCAAACCCTAAAACACGAATTAAAAACCAGCAAAAACAAATTTAACACGAAATAAACAAAAACACAATTTAAAATACACCCTCAATCCATCAGAACAAAAACAAACTAATATTTAGATAAATTTGACAATCCCCGGCAACAGCGCCAATTTGATAACTGTAGAAACAGTGAGCAAATAAATTTATAATTACACCCAAAGGTGGTCGAACCCACAGGGACTATGCAACAAAATATCCAAAGTACTAGCCACAGTTTTAGAACATAGATGTTTGAGGAAATTAAAATAGGATTGGGTTTTGAAAAGTAAAGGTGACAGTGCAAGAAAATAAAGGGTTTTGAAAGCAATAAAGGAAAACACAGATCCTAGGGCATATATTCTAATCATCATCATGCAATATCCATCAACTCAGCAATGGGAAACAATAGAGTTTAGTGGCTTAAATTCCTTGGTGTAGCAATTAAACCCTAGATTACAAAACAGTTGATACGATCCTCGCCGGAAGGTTTAGATCGCAGCCCAGGAACAAGAGTAGACACGACGCGAAAATGACTCGGACAGAACTGAAAACAGAACGATAATAGGAATGGAAGTCCAGCAACCCTAATTTAACCCTTCAAATGACGTATTCCAGACGAATCTCATATACGCCCCAAGAAGCTGAAGAACTAACGAATGCAGAACGGTAGAAGACACCACAATCGGATGTGTAAGTCCGGTTGATAAGTCAATTCGAATTTCAAGGTAATCCACATAAATTCTTGAGCTTTCAGAATTGAAAATATTATTAAACTGAAAACTGAGTCTAAATTCGAAAATAAGCAGCCCTATATATAGGGTGTAAAAACGAAATCTCTACTCCTAATCTATCTAGGAAATCAAATCTAAAAAAGATATATCAAATCTTTCAAGATATACAACATGTATATCTTGAAAATAACTTCTAAAAACTAAATAAAACCTATTAAATTCGAAATTACATTATATCTATGCCCAAATCAACTTAATTAAGCCCAGATGTCATAATTAAATTAATCCATCTTGGCCCAATTTTATTTTCAACTCCGATGGGCTTCTTGAATACTTTTTGAGCCCAAATCTCTTTAATCAGCACTTGTAATCCATCTCTTAACTTCTTGGCCCTAGCTCTCGTCATAGGTCCACTAGGAATATAGGCTAGATCTTGCTCTCAAACTGCACCTTGGGCTCCATCAACAGTGACTTTATCCTCTCGATCTCAAGAACACCAATTTAGTTAATCTCAATAATCATCTAATTAATTCCTATACAAGTTTCTTCCTTTTGAGACAGAAAACAAATATAATTAATTCTCTCATCCTATTAACAACTTCACCTCTCGGTCCTTCGATTGATATCTTTAAACCTATACTTAAATTCATCTCTCGATCTATCTTTAAATCTATATTATTAAATTAAACTCAGAAAAGTAAACCATGATATTTCAGTTGATTTCAATTGACATGCATCAGAAAATAATACACATAGCCCTAGAACCTGTTAGGGTTCTAGCCATAAAACATGACTCAAACAAAAGCAAACATATTCATTACCTTGATAATTAAAATAGGAACCTTCAAAGTCTTGTAAAAACTCAAATGCTAATTTTTTGTAAGTGTCAAAAGCTAGTTAAATTTCGCGCATAATAATAGAGGATTAATAAAGAAGCCAAAATATCTAAACTGGGTATTGGGCTAAAATAAAAAAAATTTCCAAAACAGGCGTAAAATTGCTTTTCGGGATTCTGTGTCGATCGATATGTGTGTTGTCGATCACATGCAAGGACGAAATCCGGGATTGGCTTCATGTCGACCCCCCTTCTTTGTTCTCTCAGTCGGTCGACACACATGCATGCGTCGAGCTCTCTTCATCTGCCTTGCTTTCGATCGACGTCCGACCTCCGTGTCGATCGTCATGCACCACGTAAATCGATACATAGGTCCTGCTTCAGGATTTTGTCCTTATCTTCCAACTTTGGTCGACTTTCCATGCGTCAAATCGAAGCGGCACTCCGTGTAACTCGGCTTTTTTCATCTTTTCACCTCTTTTTAGCCTTATATACCTGCAAAACTCACCACCAAGTGCATAACGTCCTCTAAAATTGTAATAATCCTAAAATCTTATTTGTGATTAATATTTCTTAATTGAATTAAAACAATAAAATATTTCAGGTAAAATTAAATAAAAACATTAAAAAATGTTTATATATATAAGTCATCAAAGTTCAAATTATAAGCAAACAAAAGAAAATAAATACTAATAATAATAGTACGTATATAAATATATATATTACTTATAATTATTTATATACCTGTTATGATTTTATATATAAAGAGTTGGGGCATATTTACTAGCACAGACATATGTGACACACATGCACTATATAATTATCCTATTTATCAATAATAATAATATAAAATAATAAATATATATTAATCATCATCCAAACTACACCTGTATAAATCGGGAGAGAGAGAAAAGTAAAGAATTTTATTTTTTTAAAAAGAGAGAGCGAGAGAGACGAATGAAAGAAAAGAAGGTGCCGCATGCGAAACCGAAGAAGAAGGAAATGGGAAAATTGGTTAAAGAGGTCAATTTTTATGTCCTATATTTACTTTTATTCAGAATTTATCATTTTAATAAATTTATATATGTTATAATTGTAGAAGGCACAAGGATAACAAAAGGAGGATTGAGGTTGGAAACCATTAAATTGAAGATTTGAAACGGTTAAAATCATGCAGTAGATAATTTAATTTTGATCATATTTAATTTTCTGGATATAAAAGTCATGGAATACGGCTAAATTCATAACTTATCTGGGAATAAATTAAAGATGCATATGTAGTGTGATGGCTTAAATGATTAATGATTTTTATTAGGTTTTTGGATTGATTCTTTGCAGAGTTGTTATTTTTTTAATTTTTGGTTGAATTCTTTAATCTGTAACCGAAAATGTAGGATGACATGAATTTGTATGGATGTTAAGCATAATTGAACCTTAAGTCGATTGATATCTAGCAATTATTAGAGGATCAATGCCCCTTCATCTTTTATTTTATTTTATTTTATATTTTGATTTAAAGTTAAACATGGTGCTCAATGAAATTCATTTTCATTGCACTAACTTACTTCGTTGTTTTTAAGAATATAATATAGGTTGGAAGATTAATTCTCATTGTATCTATTTTAATTGATTATTGACTAATTATTGTTCTTGAATCAGTAGTTAACCATATTCATATAGAATGAAATTTGCAATTTAACATATACGTTCCACATCAAATATTATTATTATTATTATTATCTACAATAACAATGTAATTAACCTATTAAATAAAAAGTATAGTCAGGATTATGTTTAATTAGAATAGTCTTGATTATTGTACTCAGCCCTGCATGTATTTTTAAATGTGCAGATTGAGCAGTGAAAGAGAATGGTGGTGTGTTGAGCAATCTTTTGCACTCAAATCATATGGGTATACCTAGGAGTACATATCTTCATATATATATTCCAACTACGCTATATCTGTTGCACTACTTTGAGCCTCATCCCGATTTTTATTGTTCACCCCAATATGCCACGCTCTGGTTATTCGGGAAGCCAGAGCATGACAAAGTGGTATCAGAGCGAGGTTATTTGTTCTGGTAATCAGACCTTTCTTGTTTTAAAGGTCTAAAATCCTTTTGTTCTCAAACTTTTGAAGATTGCATTCCACACCCCATTCTCTCATGCTCAACTTGGCAAGGTATTATTTTTTTCCAAATTTGCATAATAAATTGGTTTTAAGAATGAGATATTTTTTTAGGAATCATGCGTGGTGATGTATTTTGAAAATGTGTAGTTGCCAAGAAAAAAAAAAATTGGTTGTTAAGAGTAAAAATGCACAGGATTATGTGAGCACATAATGAATTGAGAGCTTGATAAATTATATTTAAAAGTGTGATTATATATTGCAATGATATGTGTTAGTTGAATGTTCTAGAGCATACAGATGAGTTGTTAGATGTTAAGGATGATACGATTGTTTGAAGCATATTATTATCGTTAATAAGATGATGTTTTCTATGAAACATAGATATCCCATATGAAAATATATCAGCTTTTACGAGAACATATATGAATGGTGGAATTATGCATTATTAATATCTGGTTGGAATCCCTACCGGATAAACATAATATATATATTATTTTTAAAGACAATGATTTGTTATTGTCTCACCTTCTCATGATGAATGTAAGGACATGATAGTCTCGATGATGAAAGCATGATAGTGAGAACTATTTTGTGACATGTCGAAAGAGACTAAAATATGAGAAGTGATATGTTGAAGAATCATAATGATTATAAAATAATAATAAATAAAATAAAAAACAACAAAACATTGATGACCCTGATTATAAGAATCATACGTGTCTTATAAAAATCATGCTATATACTTAAAAAAAAAAAAAAAAAAAAAAAAAAGTGAATACCTAAGAAGTTGTATTATCACCATATGTCATGATGTGAACGAAAGACTTAAACTATATTTGAAAAATAGGATCTAACAAGATATCCTACTATATAAACTTTTTAAGTGAAATGAAAACGATAGAATTTAGGCAAATTCCTATTAATATATCCTGAGAAAATATAGATATATTATTACGTAATGACTGGATATACACACGAATAGTGTATTGACATTATATTAACTACGGTGATCGCAAAAATAATTGTGTAATAATGAGATGAACACTTGATTTCTAATGCGATTATATATCACATAAATAGTATAATAAGGACTTAATTATTACAGCCGTCAGCTGCAGTTGTGGAAAGAGATGTTGATGGAGAAGAAAATTAATAGTACATCTTCGCATAAAACATATCTACTATTTATATAAGGTCTTACTAAGCAAAGATGCACTTAGAGGATAAAATCTCGAAGTAATAATTAGGCAAAAGCCTATTATTATACCTTTTCATGAAATAGTAAACAAACTAATATGACAAAATTATTTTTAGGAATCATTCATACGAGGAGAACGATAATGACAATAATTTAAAGAAGTGATGGAGTGACTACTTAATTCCTCAAGTATTAATGAATCATACAACGGATTCATACAAAGATTTTATATGACTGCTGATAAGACTTACTTTGATGATGGGAGAGTTTCGTCTTATTAGTTGTACCATAAGTAGTACCTGTGACTTTGGCAGAAGATTAGATGAAGTCAATAGATGATTTCTGATGGCTAAATTATTTATCTACCAAGCTTTCATAAGCATTGATGATTCTTGAGATTGTTACAGATGATTCGATCATACCAATATTCTTATAGAATAACGATCTCGCTTTATTTGGAACGTATAATGTCTATGGAAGACATTATATTATAATAAAATGTCCATGAATTGAGTTCATCATACAAAGTCAGACGAGTCTAATTAAAAGGTTTCACTTGCTAAATTGTGAATATTAATTATAATCTTTTGACTTGGTATAGCATTCAAAATTACCTATATGAAAAAAAAACAAAAAAAAAAACAAAAAAACTTGAATGAGAAATTTGAAAATGAACTTATGCTAACTAATCATAATTAAGTATAGTGCAAATGATAACCTATCAATAATTTAGATTTGTTAGAAACTTTTATTTATTGAGGTTGTTTATGTATCTAAGTAATTTTATAACTTATGTATCAACTCTAGATGTGATGATGATTTAAAGAGGAATTCAGATATGTGTAATGACACAAAAAATGATTATAATAGAATGACGACCTTAATAGTGACATTGATGGTAGTATGTTGATTAAATTTACATAGCAGTCTTTGCTTAAAGTAAGTCTTGTCACTAAAAAAGAGAGAGACATTTCTATATGTGTTGATCGACAACTTTGTACAACCAATAATATTGTAAACCGGATGAGACAAATATCACATTCAGTGCTATAATTTCTTGAACATCGAACTAACTTTGGGTATATAATATGAATATGTGGCATTTCTTAATGCTCATTGATAAAAAAAATTTTAAAAAAAAAACTTAAATTGGAATGACCTTATTAAATGATGATAGTTTCCTCTAATAAATAATATGTTACGATTATCATGATATACCACTGACTAGGCTGTGACGATATTTACGATTCCAATAAAATACTTTTCCTCATGAATTTGTAGTGTAGAATCTAAGAAGAACTATTATACAGAAATGTCTTATCAGTGGGATTCTTGAGGATTAGTCGAGAAAAGTCTTATACTATATAAACTATTGGACATTGACATGTATGCCCACAATAAACTGATTTGCTCCAATATTTCTCTTAGTAAAAGAATGTGGTAGAGATAAGGGATAAGATAAAATGGTGAGTCTTGCTAAGAAAATAAGAGACTATCTTTATTCATGAAACCACCACCTCTGTTAATGAGGCCACGTATGTTAATGAGGTTGTATAGTTTAAAGAGCTAATATCTCAACACTGTAGATATCCTACGTTATGACATGTCCTTACCATATGGTAGAACTAATTATGAATGAATCTGCTTATATTCGATGATGATAAAGACTAATCAATGGAGATTAAAGAAAAAAAATATGGGACGAATCTTTATGGATTTCTTCATAGTGCTGAGAAATAAATGATTAATAATGCTACATATTAGTCAACTGCATCAGCTAACATACAGTGAAAAATAATGAGAAATGCATCCCTAAGAGTTACAAGCAGATGACAGAAACAAAATGATATAATTTTCTCAAATGCAAATTGAGCATAAGTATGCATGCTAGATAATTTTGCTAGTTGTCTACATATGTTTCATATTTAATTAATAATTTTGTAAATTAATTGTGAAGTTGGATTTGGGAAAAAACAAATAATGATAATATTGTCACTACTTTAAAAAAAATTAATTTCTTGAGAAAGATATATAACAGAAAGCTTCTAAAAATAAGAAATATACTAGAAGTGTACATGAACCTTATGGTTTGAGTTTACCATCAATTATGGGCAGTTTTCCTAAAAATAGACAATACTCTCGGATACTCCAAGAGTAAAAAAATAATAATAATAATTAAAAAAATGATTAATATCTAAGAATATTGATATTTATTAACAACAAGAATTAGGATAAATTTTATAAAATCACAGGCGATGGAAGGTAAAAAGATAATATATATATATATGACATTTATTATGAAAAGATATTCAAGTTTATATCGATCGAGGAGTGTGAGGCACATTCTAAGAGCCTAAAAATGTATAATAATTGTTTAATGTTAGTAGCCTCGTAAAACGTAAGGAATACATCGTTGTACCCAAGATTTAATTAGGTTATGTATTCATACAAGATGGGTAAACTAATTTCATATGCTCTATTACACTTAAAACTTCATGAGTTGAATTATTTTTCTCATGACTTGGAATTGGTTTGTGTAATTCATACCTTTAAAATCTAGTGACATCACCTCTATGGAGTAAGGTGTGAAATCTTAAAGATCATAAAAGTTCAAAATATTTTCTTTGGATAGAGATTTAAATATGAGACAATGAAAATGATTTGAATTAGGCAAATATTAGGATCTTACTATTGATTTCCATTTATAGGAAATAAAATTATTCGATCAAGCATAATCTCTTAACAACAGAAGAACTAATCAAGGATTTTGACAAATTAGATTTTGAAATAATACACCTCCCAATATTATAGAAAATGTTTTTGAAATAAAGAATAATACGTGCTAAAAAAAAAGAGTGAAAAAGGTGACAAGATTTTTCAGAAGATAAGTATTGAAAAAAATGAAAGAAATCCAAATAAATCAACAAGAAAAGTTTAATGTTACGATCAATAATGCAATTATATATGAAAGAAGATTATGAATGCCTTCAATTATACCGCCTAACCAAGAAGTACCAAAATGTATCAAAATCTTAAAATAAGATTTTGCGGGATGAAATTAAGTGGGATATTGCTTCATTTGTCGAAAGATGCTTAACTTGTCAACAAGTGAAAGCACTACACCAATGACCATAAGAGAAATTGCAGCCGTTGGATGTATCAAAATAGGAACAATAGAAAATAATCATGGATTTTGTAGTTGGTATAAAAAAAACCATCACCTCAAACATAAATACTAAATTGACATCCAATTCTTGGATGAGTTTACAGAATTAGTTGGGCAATCGAAATTTAGTTCCGCTTTTCATCCTCAACTAATGAACAATCTGAAAGGATTATTCAAATATTGGAGGATATGCTAAAATCTTTTGTACTTGAAAGAAATGATAATTGGGATTACACGTTACTGCTAGTAAAATTTGCTTACAATAATAGTTATCAATCTATTATTTGAATGATTCATGTGAAAAATTATATGGAAGAAAATATCGATTACCATTATATTGGGATGAAGTACGTAGGTGAGCAAAATTACTTGGGCTTTAAATAATTGACAATATAACAGAAGTGGTACGATGAGTTAATGAAAGAATAAAATAAGATTATAGTAGACTTAAAAAAAATCATATGTGAATACACATTGAATTGAATTAAAATTTAAAACGGGGGAAAAAGTTCCTCCAACTAAGAGTGCAATCAAATTTGGCTCAAGAGGAAAACCAAAACCTCGATACATAGGACCTTATGAGATCTGAGGACAGATTAATCCTATAGCTTATCCCTTAGTCTTGCCACCAGAGATGGTGTTGGTCCCGGTTTATCAGGGTATAACTTGGCAGCGGAAAATGTGTTAGTTCGTTTCTTGCACTCTGCTGGTTACTCAGCTGACTGGGACCTTGTCAGCTGGTAAGTCAACTGGCACTATGAGTACTCAGCTGACTGGCGACTGGCTGGTCAGCTGGTAGCTCAAGACTTAGAATATTTTAAGCCTAGTTTGCACAGTTATATCAGTTTTCAGATATACACCAGCACTTGAGTGCTGGGTTTCAAATCAGTATGAAAATGCAGAAAGCTGATAAAGACAAAAGGATTTTATAGTGGTTCGATCAACTGATCTACATCCACTCTCCAGTCGACTCACTGGAAATTCACTAAAAAAGCAATCAGGTACAAAGAGTCCTACGATCTATCTCCAGCTGGTAGATGCCCCGTCTACCAGTCCACTGGATCAACCGCTCCCGGTCCTTGTCCTTCTTCAGCTCTCGTCAGATGGATGGAGTACGAGCACGTCACTTCAACCTCCTCCTCTGACTGGTTGGGTGTTGAGTTCTCCCAAGAACGTAAATCCTCTACGGCAAACTGCCCGTAATAACTCAAGAGCTGGCTGGCTCTAGAGCTGCTATGTTCTTCCTCAGAAAGAGAAAGAACACCAAGTGAGGTCTAAACTTACAAGCAGGAAGCTTGAAAGTCTCGTGTTTGAAAGATATCAACACACGGAAAAGCTTTAAAGAAAGCCTCGAAAGATGCTTACTTGCTTGCAATGAATGTTTGTTCTTTCGGTAGTTGGAGAGTATTGAATATTCAGGATTCAAGCGTCTTAAATGTTGGTGATTCCAACCTATTTATAGACGCAGGATCTCATTTAAAATTCTAGCCGTTTGGACACATCCGGAATGGGTCTCTGTCCTCGGATGTACTTCAGACGGCGGCAGGTAGGAATTTCAGGAAAACGCCATACCTGTGTCTGCTTTTTCTGACACAGACCTCTTTGTGTCAGAACGGCATTATTTCGTCAGTACGAGGAATCGCAACTGGTGTCTTGAACTGGTAGACTTTAAGGTATCCTCCCTTAAAGTCATACTCTGTCAGTTTATTCCTCAGACGAATCTTCTTTTTGTCTCTAAGATACTGGGAGAGTGAATCTTGAATTCTGCTGGTAACATCCGACTGGTAGATCATTCTGGTGATCTTGTGCTGGCAGTCTCTGCTGGTGACTTACGCTTGCACAATCTAAGTCTACCAATATGTCTGATGTTAACCCTTTCTTCGAATCTCCCGTGACTGGTGGCTTCACCGCTGGTGAATAGTGTCAGCCAGAACACATATTCTGCTGGTGAACAGTAACCAGTCAATAGCTCTACTCCATGCTGATGAACAGTGTCAGAATGAGTCTTTGTCAGTCGCTTTTGCTGGTGAGACTTCTTTCAACTGGTAAGCACATCTCATGCTGGTGAACAGTAGCCAGCATGAGTCTTGATCAGCTACGACTTACAACTCAAAAGACCTAAACAGGACTTTACATTTTGAGAACTAGAGCTATCTAGAGACAACACTGACGCTGGTTGGACTTAGGATTTGATCCACCAAAACACTTAAACACCAAATCAAAAGATCTAAGCTATCAACTGGGGAAGGGAAACTTAGATAATTTTCCCAACAGATGGTAAATGTTCATGATGTCTTTCATATATTTCAGTTATGTAAATATATGTTTGATCTAAAACATGTAATCCCTCGAGAAGAGGTTGAGTTAGACTCTACTTTAAATTACGATTAATAAAAGTTGAGAAATAAATCTTGGATAGAAAAGTACACAAATAAAAAAAATAATGTGATTTTATCATTAAAGGTTCTTAAAAAAAAACTATAATAAGATCAACAAGTAACTTTGAAATTACAAAGTAAAATGAAGAAAGAACATTTTGAATTATTCGAGGCTTAGTGAAATTTCGGGATGAAATTTTTTTTTGGTTGAGATTATGTAATTATCCTCAAATCTTATGTGTTATTAATATTTCTTAATAGAATGAAAAGAATAAAATATTTAAGGTAAAATTAAATAAAAACATTAAAAAAATGCTTATATATATAAGTCATCAAAGTTTAAATTATAAGCAAACAAAAGAAAATAAATACTAATAATAATAGTACGTATATAAATATATATATTACTTATAATTATTTAAATACCTGTTGTGATTATATATATAAAGAGTTGGGGCATATTTCCTAGCACAGACATATGTGGCACACATGTACTATATCATTATCCTATTTATCAATAATAATAATATAAAATAATAAATATATATTAATCATCATTCAAATTACACCTGTATAAATCGGGAGAGAGGGAAAAGTATAGAGTTTTCTTTTTTTTAAAAAGAGAGAGCGAGAGAGAGGAATGAAAGAAAAGAAGGTGCCGCATGCGAAACCGAAGAAGAAGGAAATGGGAAAATTGGTTCAAGAGGTCAATTTTTATATCCTATATTTACTTTTATTCAGAATTTATCATTTTAATAAATTTATATATATTATAATTGTAGAAGGCACAAGGATAACAAAAGGAGGATTGAGGTTGGAAACTATTAAATTGAGGATTTGAAACGGTTAAAATCTTGCAGTAGATAATCTAATTTTGATCATATTTAATTTTCTGGATATAAAAGTCATGGAATGCGGCTAAATTCATAACTTATCTGGTAATAATTTAAAGATGCATATGTAATGTGATGGCTTAAATGATTATAGATTTTCATAAGGTTTTAGGATTGATTCTTTGCAGAGTTGTTATTTTTTTAATTTTTGGTTGAATTCTTTAATCTGTAACCGAAAATGTAGGATGACATGAATTTGTATGGATGTTAAGCATAATTGAACCTAAAGTCTGATTAATACCTAGCAAATATTAGAGTATCAATTCCCCTATCATCTTTTATTTTATTTTATTTTATATTTTTATTTAAAGTTAAATATGGTGCTCAATGAAATTCATTTTCATTGCACTAACTTAATTGGTTGTTATTCAAGAACACAATATAGGTTGGATTTAATGCTTATAAAGAAGATTAATTCTCATTGTATCTATTTAATTGATTATTGACTAATTATTGTTCTTGAATCAGTAGTTAAACCGTATTCATATAGAATGAAATGTGCAATTTAACATATATGTTCCACATCAATTATTATTATTATTATTATTATTATTATTATTATTATTATTATTAT